>JAOVVJ010000038.1:7500-382114 GCA_026230145.1 Diorhabda elongata
GTTAGCGTAACGAGCTGGTCATGCCGCCTTATTCTCTGCCAATGTGCCGCAGGACATTTTTGTAGAACATGGCTAAGTGACTCGTTACGATCACATCCCATCCTACATTTTCTCTCATGTAGTGGATTGGACGGGATGCCCTTAGTAGGAAGGAGATTGCCTCGAAGTTGCACAGCTCTTTTAAAATCTGACCCTGACCAGTAGGGCGGAGGGTTGTTGACCCAGCTACCACTTTCTGTGGAGCAGTCACCTTGATGGAGACCATTGCCAGAATATCCGTTTTCCAGCCTCTCGATCATCTGCCGTGCGATGATGCTACTGCTGCCGCCGCTGTCATTTGTCCACTTCAACAGTTTTTCATATAGTTTGACGCTATAAGGCAGGGAAAGAACAGCTGCCGTTGTTGGCGGAGCACTATTTATCAAGTTATTAAAGCGTCTTTTCATTATGGCGGGCACTTGTTGGGATAAGCAAGTTATACCCAAGCCGCCACCTCTTATAGGGGCATGCAGATAAGCATCAGCACACGTTCGGTTCAGACCAAGAAACTTTCTGACGGATACTCTGATGATCGTATCAGCGGCTTTTAAAGTTTTCTTGGTGACTATGGCGCTTTGTAGTTGATCTTGTATGCGTGGCAACAAGAAATGTTTAATGATGTTCAGTTTCTGTGCTGGTTGTAGTCCTGCTTTGTTTATTCTGTCGAGCTGGATTTTGAGGTCGGAAATGGTGGATCGAGTCTGTCCCATGACTCCATACCGCCTGCCCAGGTATTTAAACATATCCTGAGGTGTTAATTGGCGGATGAACTGACCCTCTGCCGCGAATAGAGGCCGAGTAACCACGTAAGAGTGTTTGTTGCCTCGGTTGACGTTAACCGATATGGCAACACTCTTTGTCGGGTTAATCGACATCCCTCGCTTCGCAAAGAACTCAGTAACAGTTCTAAGCTGCTTTGTGGCACCCTTGACAGACTCGGCCAACAGCACTAGGTCATCCGCATACGCTAGTACTGATACCTTCATGTCATCTGAGACAGGTATGCCCGACCCACCATTCTCTAGTTCGCAAACCAACTCGTCCACTACTAAATTAAAAAGATAGGGCGATAAAGGGTCTCCCTGCTTTACGCCTCTATCGATGTTTATTCTCCTGGTTTTCTTATTGCCAGCAGAGACTATGGTATAGGATTTTAGGTACGAGTCCATTATATACCTCTTAGTTGTCTCGTCTATACCGAACCTGTTCAGAGCTCGCAGGATGGACCATTGCGATACTGTGTCGAAGGCTTTAGAAAGGTCCAACGACAAGATATTGTATGGCTTAACTCTACGTCTTCTTTCCTTTATGAGCGTTTGGAGTGAGATGTTATTCAACAGGACACCATCGATCTTCATGAAACCTCTCTGGTTGGCGTGTATCGGTAACGTCGAGAAGCGCTTACCAAGGACACGATGAAACACCCTGACAATGACCGATGATATCGTGATCGGTCTCCAGTTATTAATCAAGCGTCGGTCCCCCCCTTTAGGAATAAGTGTTGTCCTGTTCCCTCGGAGCACCTCGGGGGTAACTCCAAAGAGAAACATGACATTATATAGTAGAACCAATCTCTTCACAGGGGCCTTTTTGAGAGCTAGCAGGGGCACTGCGTCTGGACCAGCCGCCCCTGATTTTGATGTGTTTATGGCCCAGAGGATGTCTGACTCTGTAATTGGCTGGTCCAGTTTATGTTCCTCTTTCTGATCTAAGATTGGTTCGCTGTCTAGGAGAGAGGGACTTCCGAATATGCCCCTATACTCGGACTCTATTGACGCAATGTCAGGTAGTACATCGTCCCCCCAGAGCGGTTTCCCGTCTAGGATATCACGCGCCAAAGCGGCTCGATCGGATTGATATCGTCGTTGGACGACTTTGTATTTATACGAACGCTCATGGTTCCTGTTATTAAAGACTGGGGCCCTGCGGTTTCCGTTTGCCTTCGTTTTGGGCTTCCCAGTCCCTGCTTCGTTGAAGAGAGCAGTAATATATTCATTCACCTCTTTTCTCACTCCCTCTCTATGGCGGTCTAGGTTGGTGAATTGAGAGTAACGGAATAAAGTGCTATCATAAGTATTCCATCCGTCATTAGCGTGCCAGTAATTGTATAAAAACGTAGAGATTGTATTGTGCCGGTGTTCTATCGCAATGGGTACGAACTCCTCAGCATTCGGATTAAGACTCTGACGTTCTTTTAAGGTTGAGTCTCTGCCTCGATCTCTAGGACTCTCGAGAAGAGAGAACTCCACTACTTCGCCCTCTGCTTCCTCGTGGGGCCGCGCGTTTTCGTTCTCAAGTTGTTCGAGAACGTCTACGCGGGCCTCGATGTTGTTTTCGTTTCTGAGGAATTCGAGGAGTTCCTTGTATCTATCCTGTTTCCGTCTATATTTGATAGAGTCGATGGTACGGTTAGGATAGATACTTTGGAGATGTTTATTGATGAAACGGCCCGTATAGGCAAGTTCATGTTTGGCCATTTCAATGTAATCCTCATCCTCGAATTCAACGGGGGCATTAGGCTTTTCGTAGAGATTTTCAAGCTCCTCATTGTACTCCACGGGGTGTGCTCTCCGCATGTGCTGTCGCATTCCAGCGTATGTTTTATAGGTTTGTTTGCATACGGAGCAAACATTGCCGTCAGCCGGGGGTGCACCCCGGCAGCGTAGCCTTCTTAAATGGGTCTGAAGCCCAGTATCAGTGGCGAAAGTTTTTCCACATATGCGCAATAAGAGAGTCATAGTTACTCCCACCGTTTACCCGCGCTTGCTTGAATTTCTTCACTTTGACATTCAGAGCACTGGGAAGAAATCACATTGAGTCAACACCCGTTGGGGCCATCGCAATGCTTTGTTTTAATTAGACAGTCGGATTCCCCTAGTCCGTGCCAGTTCTGAGCTGACCGTTGAATGGCGGCCGAAGAGGATATCCAAATACCGATTAAGGTAATATGGAACCTCGCAGCAAGACGGTTCCGCGGGAGGCCAAGGCACGGGACCGAACTCGGATTCATAATTATCACAAACTCCAAACCGAAGGAAGGAGATGCTCCAAATACTTCACCTCGCCCAGGCCCGGCACGTCAGCCGTGAACCACTTCCTCGCCAAGCCCGACACGCATCGATCCTCAGAGCCGATCCTTATCCCGAAGTTACGGATCCAATTTGCCGACTTCCCTTACCTACATTATTCTATCGACTAGAGGCTCTTCACCTTGGAGACCTGCTGCGGATATGGGTACGAACCGGCGCGAACCTCCACGTGGCCCTCTCCTGGATTTTCAAGGTCCGAGGGGAAGATCCGGACACCGCTGCAACTGCGGTGCTCTTCGCGTTCCAAACCATATCTCCCTGCTAGAGGATTCCATGGAACTCGAACGCTTATGCAGAAAAGAAAACTCTTCCCGGATCTCCCGACGGCGTCTCCAGGTCCTTTTGGGTTACCCCGACGAACTCTCTTGCGAGGGCCCGACTTTTTGACGGTTCCGCTGCCGGGTTCCGGAATAGGAACCGGATTCCCTTTCGCCCGATGGGTGTGTACAAACTTTTTACGTACGTACGTATGTGTCGTAGTAAATAAAGCTACACCACATCAACATCGGCTTTCGCCTAGGGCTTAGGATCGACTGACTCGTGTGCAACGGCTGTTCACACGAAACCCTTCTCCACGTCAGTCCTCCAGGGCCTCGCTGGAGTATTTGCTACTACCACCAAGATCTGCACCGACGGCGGCACCAGACGGCCTCACGGCCAATCCTTCTGCGCACACCGCCGCGACCCTCCTACTCGTCAGAGCTTCATGGTCGCGCGCAAAACGCGAACCGCACATGCCGCTGACGGTCGAGTATAAGCACGACGCTTCAGCGCCATCCATTTTCAGGGCTAGTAACTTCGGCAGGTGAGTTGTTACACACTCCTTGGCGGATTCCGACTTCCATGGCCACCGTCCTGCTGTCTTAAGTTACCAACGCCTTTCATGGTATCCCATAAGCGTCGATTTTGGCGCTTTAACTCGACGTTTGGTTCATCCCACAGCGCCAGTTCTGCTTACCAAAAATGGCCCACTTGGCACTCTGATTCGAGTCTCGCGGCTTCATAAGTTCGAGCAAGCCGGAGATCTAAAATTAGCCATTAAACCTAGAAATTAGCAAAAAAAACTCGAAGATTAGCTAGAAAAACTGAGAAATTAGCTAGAAAAACCCAAAAATCAGCTAGAAAAACTCGGAAATTAGCCACAAAAACTCAAAAATTAGTCATGAAAACTCAACAATTAGCCATGAAACCTAAAAATTAGTCAGAAAAACTCGAAAATCAGCTAGAAAACCTCGAAAATTAGCTAGAAAAACTCAGGTATCAGCTAGAAAAACTGAAAACTTAGCCATAAAAACTCAGAAATTAGTCATAAGAACCCAAAAATTAGCCATAAAAACCCTAAAATTAGCCATAAAACCCAAAAATTTGCCAGAAAAACTCGAAAATTAGCTTGAAAAACTCAGAAATTGGCCACAAAAACCCAAAAATTGTTAGAAAAACTCAAAAATTAGCTTTAAAATCTCGAAACAATCGATAAAACATGGAAATTAGCTGAAAAAACTCAAAAAATAGCCATAAAAACTTAAAAATTAGCCATTAAACCCGAAAATTAGAAAGAAAACCCCGAAAATTAGCTATAAAAACTCAGAAATTAGCCACAAAAACCTAAAAATTGTTAGATAAACTCAAAAATTAGCCATAAAAACCCGAAAATTAGTCATTAAACGCGAAAATTAAATAGAGAAACTCAAAAATTAGCTAGAAAAACTCAGAAATTAGCTAGATAAACTCAAAACTTAGCTAGAAAAACTCAAAAATTAGCCACAAAACCCAAAAATTGTTAAAAAAACTCAAAAATTAGCTTTAAAAACTCAAAAAATAGCTATAAAACATGAAAATTATCCATAAAAACTTAAAAATTAGCCATTAGACTCAAAAATTAGCAAGAAAATCTCGAAAATTAGCTAGAAAAACTCAGAAATTAGATAGAAAAACTCAAGAATCAGCTAGAAAAACTCGGAAATTAGCCACAAAAACTCAAAAATTAGCCATGAAAACTCAACAATTAGCCATGAAACCCAAAAATTAGTCAAAAAACTCGAAAATTAGCTAGAAAACCTCGAAAATTAGCTAGAAAAACTCAGAAATCAGCTAGAAAAACTCAAAAATTATCCATTAAACCCGAAAATTAGATAGAGAAACTCAAAAATCAGCTAGAAAAACCCAAAAATTAGCTAGAAAAACTCAAAAATTAGCCTCAAAACCCAAAAATTGTTAGAAAAACTAAAAAATCAGCTTTAAAAACTCGAAACAAGCTATAAAACATGAAAATTAGCTGAAAAAACTCAAAAAATAGTCATGAAAACTTAAAAATTAGCCATTAAACCCAAAAATTAGCGAGAAAATCTCGGAAATTAGCTATTAAAACTCAGAAATTAGCCACAGAAACCCAAAAAATGTTAAAAAAAACTCAAAAATTAGCCATAAAAACCCAAAAATTAGCTATTAAACGCGTAAATTATATAGAGGAACTCAAAAATTAGCTAGAAAAACTCAAAAATTAGCTAGAAAAACTCAAAAATTAGCCACAAAACCCAAAAAATGTTAGAAAAACTCAAAAATTGGCTTTAAAAATTCAAAAAATAGCTATAAAACATAAAAATTAGCCATAAAAACTTAAAAATTAGCCATTAAACTCAAAAATTAGCAAGAAAAACTCGAAAATTAGCTAGAAAAACTCAGAAATTAGCTAGAAAAACTCAAGAATTAGCTAGAAAAACTCGGAAATCAACCACAAAAACTCAAAAATTAGCCATGAAAACTCAACAATTAGCCATGAAACCCAAAAGTTAGTTAGAAAAACACAAAAATTAGCCATAAAACCCAAAAATTAGCCATTAAACGCGAAAATTAGATAGAGAAACTCAAGAATTAGCTAGAAAAACTCGGAAATTAGCTACAAAAACTCAAAAGCTAGCCATGAAAACTCAACAATTAGCCATGAAACCCAAAAATTAGTCAGAAATACTCGAAAATTAGCTAGAAAACCTCAAAAATTAACTAGAAAAACTCAGAAATCAGCTAGAACTCAAAACTTAGCCATAAAAACCCAGAAATTAGCCATAAAAACTCAAAAATTAGCCATAAAACCCAAAAATTTGCCAGATAAACTCGAAAATTAGCTTGAAAAACTCAGAAATTAGCCACAAAAACCCGAAAATTGTTAGAATAGCTCAAAAATTAGCCATAAAAACTCAGAAAATAGCTATAAAACATAAGAATTAGCTGAAAAAACTCAAAAATTAGCCATAAAAACTAAAAAATTAGCCATAAAATACAAAAATTGGCCAGAAAAACTCGTAAATGAACTAGGAAAACTCAAAATTTAGCCATAAAACCCAAAAATTAGCTAGAAAAACTCAAGAGTTAGCTAAAAAATCTCGGAAATTAGCCACAAAAACTCAGAAATTAGCCATGAAAAACCAACAATTAGCCATGAAACCCGAAAATTAGCCATAAAAACCCGAAAATTATCCATTAAACGCGAAAATTAGATAGAGAAACTCAAAAATTAGCCACAAAACCCAAAAATTGTTAGAAAAATTCAAAAATTAGCCATAAAAACCCAAAAATTAGCTATTAAACGCGTAAATTATATAGAGGAACTCAAAAATTAGCTAGAAAAACTCAAAAATTAGCTAGAAAAACTCAAACATTAGCCACAAAACCCAAAAATTGTTCGAAAAAATTCAGAAATTAGCTTTAAAAATTCAAAAAATAGCTATAAAACATGAAAATTAGCCATAAAAACTTGAAAATTAGCCATTAAACTAAAAAATTAGCAAGAATAACTCGAAAACTAGCTAGAAAAACTCAGAAATTAGCTAGAAAAACTCAAGAATTAGCTAGAAAAACTCGGAAATCAGACACAAAAACTCAAAAATTAGCCATGAAACCCAAAAATTAGTTAGAAAAACACAAAAATCAGCCATAAAACCCCAAAAATCAGCCATTAAACGCGAAAATTAGATAGAGAAACTCAAAAATTAGCTAGAAAAACTCAAGAATTAGCTAGGAACACTCGGAAATTAGCCACAAAAACTCAAAAGCTAGCCATGAAAACTCAACAATTAGCCATGAAACCCAAAAATTAGTCAGAAATACTCGAAAATTAGCTAGAAAACCTCAAAAATTTACGAGAAAAACTCAGAAATCAGCTGGAAGAACTCAAAACTTAGCCATAAAAACCCAGAAATTAGCCATAACAACTCAAAAATTAGCCATAAAAACCCTAAAATTAGCCATAAAACCCAAAAATTTGCCGGAAAAACTTGAAAATTAGCTCGAAAAACTCAGAAATTAGCCACAAAAACCCGAAAATTGTTAGAATAGCTCAAAAATTAGCCATAAAAACTCAAAAAATAGCCATAAAATACAAAAATTAGCCAGAAAAACTCGTAAATTAACTAGGAAAACTCAAAATTTAGCCATAAAACCCAAAAATTAGCTAGAAAAACTCAAAAGTTAGCTAAAAAAACTCGGAAATTAGCCATAAAAACTCAGAAATTAGCCATGAAAAACCAACAACAACTCAACAACTCAACAATTAGCCATGAAACACAAAAATTTGCTAGAAAAATTCTGAAATTAGCTTGAAAAACTCAGAAATTAGCCATAAAATCCCAAAAATAAGCCATAAAAACCCAAAAATTAGCCATAAAAACTTAGAAATTAGCCATTAAACTCAAAAATTAGCAAGAAAAACTCGAAAATTAGCTAGAAAAACTTAGAAATTAGCTAAAAAAACTCAAGAATTAGCTAGAAAAACTCGGAAATTAGCCACAAAAACTCAAAAATTAGCCATGAAAACTCAACAATCAGCCATGAAACTCGGAAATTAGCTAGAAAAACCCAAAAATTAGCCATAAAAACGAAAAATTTGCCAGAAAAACTCGAAAATTAGCTTGAAAAGCCCAAAAATTAGCCATAAAAACCAAAAATTTGCCAGAAAAACTCAGAAATTAGCCACAAAAACCCAAAAATTGTTAGAATAACTCGAAAATTAGCCATAAAAACTCAAAAAATAGCTGTAAAACATAAGAATTAGCTGGAAAAACTCAAAAATTAGCCATAAAAACTAAAAAATTAGCCATAAAATACAAAAATTAGCCAGAAAAACTCGTAAATTAACTAGGAAAACTCAAAATTTAGCCATAAAACCCAAAAGTTAGCTAGAAAAACTCAAGAGTTAGCTAAAAAAACTCGGAAATTAGCCACAAAAACTCAGAAATTAGCTATGAAAAACCAACAATTAGCCATGAAACCCGAAAATTGTTAGAAAAACTCAAAAATTAGCCATAAAAACCCAAAAATTAGCTATTAAACGCGTAAATTATATAGAGGAACTCAAAAATTAGCTAGAAAAACTCAAAAATTAGCTAGAAAAACTCAAAAATCAGCCACAAAATCCAAAAATTGTAAGAAAAACTCAAAAATTAGCTTTAAAAACTCAAAAAGTAGCTATAAAACATGAAAATTATCCATAAAAACTCAAAAATTAGCCATAAGACTAAAAAATTAGCAAAAAAAACTCGAAGATTAGCTAGAAAAACTAAGAAATTAGCTAGAAAAACCCAAAAATCAGCTAGAAAAACTGGGAAATTAGCCACAAAAACTCAAAAATTAGTCATGAAAACTCAACAATTAGCCATGAAACCTAAAAATTAGTCAGAAAAACTCGAAAATCAGCTAGAAAACCTCGAAAATTAGCTAGAAAAACTCAGGTATCAGCTAGAAAAACTGAAAACTTAGCCATAAAAACTCAGAAATTAGTCATAAGAACCCAAAAATTAGCCATAAAAACCCTAAAATTAGCCATAAAACCCAAAAATTTGCCAGAAAAACTCGAAAATTAACTTGAAAAACTCAGAAATTGGCCACAAAAACCCAAAAATTGTTAGAAAAACTCAAAAATTAGCTTTAAAATCTCGAAACAATCGATAAAACATGGAAATTAGCTGAAAAAGTTCAAAAAATAGCCATAAAAACTTAAAAATTAGCCATTAAACCCGAAAATTAGAAAGAAAACCCCGAAAATTAGCTATAAAAACTCAGAAATTAGCCACAAAAACCTAAAAATTGTTAGATAAACTCAAAAATTAGCCATAAAAACCCGAAAATTAGTCATTAAACGTGAAAATTAGATAGAGAAACTCAAAAATTAGCCACAAAACCCAAAAATTGTTAGAAAAACTCAAAAATTAGCTTTAAAAACTCAAAAAATAGCTATAAAACATGAAAATTATCCATAAAAACTTAAAAATTAGCCATTAGACTCAAAAATTAGCAAGAAAATCTCGAAAATTAGCTAGAAAAACTCAGAAATTAGATAGAAAAACTCAAGAATCAGCTAGAAAATTTCGGAAATTAGCCACAAAAACTCAAAAATTAGCCATGAAAACTCAACAATTAGCCATGAAACCCAAAAATTAGTCAAAAAACTCGAAAATTAGCCATAAAAACCCAAAAATTAGCCATTAAACGCGAAAATTAGATAGAGAAACTCAAAAATTAGCTAGAAAAACTCAAGAATTAGCTAGAAAAACTCGGAAATTAGCCACAAAAACTCAAAAGCTAGCCATGAAAACTCAACAATTAGCCATGAAACCCAAAAATTAGTCAGAAATACTCGAAAATTAGCTAGAAAAACTCAGAAATCAGCTAGAAAAACTCAAAAATTAGCCTCAAAACCCAAAAATTGTTAGAAAAACTAAAAAATCAGCTTTAAAAACTCGAAACAAGCTATAAAACATGAAAATTAGCTGAAAAAACTCAAAAAATAGCCATGAAAACTTGAAAATTAGCCATTAAACCCAAAAATTAGTAAGAAAATCTCGGAAATTAGCTATAAAAACTCAGAAATTAGCCACAAAAACCCAAAAAATGTTTAAAAAAACTCAAAAATTAGCCATAAAAACCCGAAAATTATCCATTAAACGCGAAAATTAGATAGAGAAACTCAAAAATTAGCCACAAAACCCAAAAAATGTTAGAAAAACTCAAAAATTGGCTTTAAAAATTCAAAAAATAGCTATAAAACATGAAAATTAGCCATAAAAACTTAAAAATTAGCCATTAAACTCAAAAATTAGCAAGAAAAACTCGAAAATTAGCAAGAAAAACTCAGAAATTAGCTAGAAAAACTCAAGAATTAGCTAGAAAAACTCGGAAATCAACCACAAAAACTCAAAAATTAGCCATGAAAACTCAACAATTAGCCATGAAACCCAAAAATTAGTTAGAAAAACACAAAAATTAGCCATAAAAACCCAAAAATTAGCCATTAAACGCGAAAATTAGATAGAGAAACTCAAAAATTAGCTAGAAAAACTCAAGAATTAGCTAGAAAAACTCGGAAATTAGCCACAAAAACTCAAAAGCTAGCCATGAAAACTCAACAATTAGCCATGAAACCCAAAAATTAGTCAGAAATACTCGAAAATTAGCTAGAAAACCTCAAAAATTAACTAGAAAAACTCAGAAAACAGCTAGAACTCAAAACTTAGCCATAAAAACCCAGAAATTAGCCATAAAAACTCAAAAATTAGCCATAAAACCCAAAAATTTGCCAGATAAACTCGAAAATTAGCTTGAAAAACTCAGAAATTAGCCACAAAAACCCGAAAATTGTTAGAATAGCTCAAAAATTAGCCATAAAAACTCAGAAAATAGCTATAAAACATAAGAATTAGCTGAAAAAACTCAAAAATTAGCCATAAAAACTAAAAAATTAGCCATAAAATACAAAAATTAGCCAGAAAAACTCGTAAATTAACTAGGAAAACTCAAAATTTAGCCATAAAACCCAAAAATTAGCTAGAAAAACTCAAGAGTTAGCTAAAAAATCTCGGAAATTAGCCACAAAAACTCAGAAATTAGCCATGAAAAACCAACAATTAGCCATGAAACCCGAAAATTAGCCATACAAACCCGAAAATTATCCATTAAACGCGGAAATTAGATAGAGAAACTCAAAAATTAGCCACAAAACTCAAAAATTGTTAGAAAAACTCAAAAATTAGCCATAAAAACCCAAAAATTAGCTATTAAACGCGTAAATTATGTAGAGGAACTCAAAAACTAGCCGCAAAACCCAAAAATTGTTAGAAAAACTCAAAAATTAGCTTTAAAACCTCAAAAAGTAGCTATAAAACATGAAAATTATCCATAAAAACTAAAAATTAGCCATTAGACTAAAAATTTAGCAAGAAAATCTCGAAAATTAGCTAGAAAAACTGAGAAATTAGCTAGAAAAACTCAAGAATCAGCTAGAAAAACTCGGAAATTAGCCACAAAAACTCAAAAATTAGCCATGAAAACTCAACAATTTGCCACGAAACCCAAAAATTAGTCAGAAAAACTCGAAAATTAGCTAGAAAACCTCGAAAATTAGCTAGAAAAACTCAGAAATCAGCTAGAAAAACTCAAAAATTATCCATTAAACCCAAAAATTAGATAGAGATACTCAAAAATTAGCTAGAAAATCCCAAAAATTAGCTAGAAAAACTCAAAAATTAGCCTCAAAACCCAAAAAATGTTAGAAAAACTAAAAAATCAGCATTAAAAACTCGAAACAAGCTATAAAACATGGAAATTAGCTGAAAAAACTCAAAAAATAGCCATGAAAACTTAAAAATTAGCCATTAAACCCAAAAATTAGCAAGAAAATCTCGGAAATTAGCTATAAAAACTCAGAAATCAGCCACAAAAACCCAAAAAATATTGAAAAAAATTCATAAATTAGCCATAAAAACCCGAAAATTATCCATTAAACGCGAAAATTAGATAGAGAAACTCAAAAATTAGCCACAAAACCCAAAAATTCAAAAATTAGCTTTAAAAATTCAAAAAATAGCTATAAAACATGAAAATTAGCCATAAAAACTTAAAAATTAGCCATTAAACTAAAAAATTAGCAAGAATAACTCAAAAATTAGCTAGAAAAACTCAGAAATTAGCTAGAAAAACTCGGAAATCAGACACAAAAACTCAAAAATTAGCCATGAAACCCAAAAATTAGTTAGAAAAACACAAAAATCAGCCATAAAACCCCAAAAATTAGCCATTAAACGCGAAAATTAGATAGAGAAACTCGAAAATTAGCTAGAAAAACTCAAGAATTAGCTAGGAACACTCGGAAATTAGCCACAAAAACTCAAAAGCTAGCCATGAAAACTCAACAATTAGCCATGAAACCCAAAAATTAGTCAGAAATACTCGAAAATTAGCTAGAAAACCTCAAAAATTAACGAGAAAAACTCAGAAATCAACTAGAAGAACTCAAAACTTAGCCATAAAAACCCAGAAATTAGCCATAAAAACTCAAAAATTAGCCATAAAAACCCTAAAATTAGCCATAAAACCCAAAAATTTGCCAGAAAAACTTGAAAATTAGCTCGAAAAACTCAGAAATTAGCCACAAAAACCCGAAAATTGTTAGAATAGCTCAAAAATTAGCCATAAAAACTCAAAAAATAGCTATAAAACATAAGAATTAGCTGGAAAAACTCAAAACTTAGCCATAAAAACTAAAAAATTAGCCATAAAATACAAAAATTAGCCAGAAAAACTCGTAAATTAACTAGGAAAACTCAAAATTTAGCCATAAAACCCAAAAATTAGCTAGAAAAACTCAAGTTAGCTAAAAAAACACGGAAATTAGCCACAAAAACTCAGAAATTAGCCATGAAAAACCAACAACAACTCAACAATTAGCCATGAAACACAAAAATTTGCTAGAAAAATTCTGAAATTAGCTTGAAAAACTCAGAAATTAGCCATAAAATCCCAAAAATAAGCCATAAAAACCCAAAAATTAGCCATAAAAACTAAGAAATTAGCCATTAAACTCAAAAATTAGCAATAAAAACCAAATAATTAGCCAATAAAACCGAAAATTAGATAGAGAAACTCAAAAATTAGCTGAAAAAACACAAAAATTAGCTAGAAAAACTCAAAAATTAGCCTCAAAACCCAAAAATTGTTAGAAAAACTCAAAAATTAGCTTTAAAAACTCGAAACAAGCTATAAAACATGAAAATTAGCTGAAAAAACTCAAAAAATAGCCATAAAAACTTAAAAATTAGCCATTAAACCCAAAAATTAGCAAGAAAATCTCGAAAATTAGCTATAAAAACTCAGAAATTGGCCACAAAATCCCATGAAATGTTAGAAAAACTCAAAAATTAGCCATAAAAAGCGAAAATCAGCCATTAAACGCGAAAATTAGATAGAGAAACTCAAAAATCAGCTAGAAAAACACAAGAATTAGCTAGAAAAACTCGGAAATTAGCCACAAAAACTCAAAAATTAGCCATGAAAACTCAACAATTAGCCATGAAACTAAAAAATTAGTTAGAAAAACTCAAAAATTAGCCATAAAAACCCAAAAATTTGCCATTAAACGCGAAAATTAGATAGAGAAACTCAAAAATTAGCAAGAAAAACACAAGAATTAGCTAGAAAAACTCGGAAATTAGCCACAAAAACTCAAAAATTAGCCATGAAAACTCAACAATTAGCCATGAAACCCAAAAATTAGTCAGAAATACTCGAAAATTAGCTAGAAAACCTCGAAAAATAGCTAGAAAAACTCAAAAGTTAGCCATAAAAACTCAGGAATTAGCCATAAAAACCCAAAAATTAGCCATAAAAACCCAAAAATTAGCCATAAAACCCAAAAATTTGTCAGAAAAACTCGAAAATTAGCTTGAAAAACTCATAAATTGGCCACAAAAACCCAAAAATTGTTAGAAAAACTCAAAAATTAGCTTAAAAAACTCGAAACAAGCTATAAAACATGAGAATTAACTGAAAAAACTCAAAAAATAGCCATAAAAACCCTAAACTTAGCCATTAAACCCAAAAATTAGCAAGAAAATCTCGAAAATTAGCTATAAAAACTCAGAAATCAGTCACAAAAACTCAAAAATTGTCAGAAAAACTCAAAAATTAGCCATGAAAACTCAACAATTGGCCATGAAACCCAAAAATTAGTCAGAAAAACTCGGAAATTAGCTAGAAAACCTCGAAAACTAGCTAGAAAAACTCAGAAATCAGCTAGTAAAACTCAAAACTTAGCCATAAAAACTCAGAAATTAGCCATAAGAACCCAAAAATTGTTAGAAAAACTCAAAAATTAGCCATCAAAACCCGAAAATTACCTATTGAACGCGAAAATTAGATTCAGAAACTCAAAAATTAGCTAGAAAAACTCGGAAATTGCTAGAAAAACCCAAAAATTAGCTGGAAAAACTCAAAAATTAGCCACAAAACCCAAAAATTGTTAGAAAAACTCAAAAATTAGCCATGAAAACTCAACAATTAGCCATGAAACCCGAAAATTAGTCAGAAAAACTCGAAAATTAGCCATAAAAACCAAAAAATTAGCCATTAAACCCAAAAATTAGATAGGGAAACTCAAAAATTAGCTGAAAACCCAAAAATTAGATAGAAAAACTCAAAAATTAGCCATAAAACTCAAAAATTTGCCAGAAAACCTCAAAAATTAGCTAGAAAAACTCAGAAATCAGCTAGGAGAACTCAAAACTTAGCCATAAAAACTCAGAAATTAGCCATAAAAATTCAAAAATTAGCCATAAAAACCCTAAAATTAGCCATAAAACCCAAAAATTAGCCAGAAAAACTCGAAAATTAGCTAGAAAAACTCAGAAATAAGGTAGAAAAACTCAAAAATTAGCTTTAAAATCTCGAAACAAGCTATAAAACATGAAAATTAGCTGAAAAAACTCAAAAAATAGCCATAAAAACTTAAAAATTAGCCATTAAACCCAAAAATTAGCAAGAAAATCTCGAAAATTAGCTATAAAAACTCAGAAATTGGCCACAAAATCCCATGAAATGTTAGAAAAACTCAAAAATTAGCCATAAAAAGCGAAAATCAGCCATTAAACGCGAAAATTAGATAGAGAAACTCAAAAATCAGCTAGAAAAACACAAGAATTAGCTAGAAAAACTCGGAAATTAGCCACAAAAACTCAAAAATTAGCCATGAAAACTCAACAATTAGCCATGAAACTAAAAAATTAGTTAGAAAAACTCAAAAATTAGCCATAAAAACCCAAAAATTTGCCATTAAACGCGAAAATTAGATAGAGAAACTCAAAAATTAGCAAGAAAAACACAAGAATTAGCTAGAAAAACTCTGAAATTAGCCACAAAAACTCAAAAATTAGCCATGAAAACTCAACAATTAGCCATGAAACCCAAAAATTAGTCAGAAATACTCGAAAATTAGCTAGAAAACCTCGAAAAATAGCTAGAAAAACTCAAAAGTTAGCCATAAAAACTCAGGAATTAGCCATAAAAACCCAAAAATTAGCCATAAAAACCCAAAAATTAGCCATAAAACCCAAAAATTTGTCAGAAAAACTCGAAAATTAGCTTGAAAAACTCATAAATTGGCCACAAAAACCCAAAAATTGTTAGAAAAACTCAAAAATTAGCTTAAAAAACTCGAAACAAGCTATAAAACATGAGAATTAACTGAAAAAACTCAAAAAATAGCCATAAAAACCCTAAACTTAGCCATTAAACCCAAAAATTAGCAAGAAAATCTCGAAAATTAGCTATAAAAACTCAGAAATCAGTCACAAAAACTCAAAAATTGTCAGAAAAACTCAAAAATTAGCCATGAAAACTCAACAATTGGCCATGAAACCCAAAAATTAGTCAGAAAAACTCGGAAATTAGCTAGAAAACCTCGAAAACTAGCTAGAAAAACTCAGAAATCAGCTAGTAAAACTCAAAACTTAGCCATAAAAACTCAGAAATTAGCCATAAGAACCCAAAAATTGTTAGAAAAACTCAAAAATTAGCCATCAAAACCCGAAAATTACCTATTGAACGCGAAAATTAGATTCAGAAACTCAAAAATTAGCTAGAAAAACTCGGAAATTGCTAGAAAAACCCAAAAATTAGCTGGAAAAACTCAAAAATTAGCCACAAAACCCAAAAATTGTTAGAAAAACTCAAAAATTAGCCATGAAAACTCAACAATTAGCCATGAAACCCGAAAATTAGTCAGAAAAACTCGAAAATTAGCCATAAAAACCAAAAAATTAGCCATTAAACCCAAAAATTAGATAGGGAAACTCAAAAATTAGCTGAAAACCCAAAAATTAGATAGAAAAACTCAAAAATTAGCCATAAAACTCAAAAATTTGCCAGAAAACCTCAAAAATTAGCTAGAAAAACTCAGAAATCAGCTAGGAGAACTCAAAACTTAGCCATAAAAACTCAGAAATTAGCCATAAAAATTCAAAAATTAGCCATAAAAACCCTAAAATTAGCCATAAAACCCAAAAATTAGCCAGAAAAACTCGAAAATTAGCTAGAAAAACTCAGAAATAAGGTAGAAAAACTCAAAAATTAGCTTTAAAATCTCGAAACAAGCTATAAAACATGAAAATTAGCTAAAATAACATAAAAATTAGCCACAAAAACTTAAAAAATAGCCATTAAACTCAGAAATTAGCAAGGAAAACGCGAAAATTAGATAGAGAATATCAAAAATTAGCCAAAAAAACTCAGAAATTAGCTGGAAAAACTCAGGAATTTGCTAGAAAAACTCGGAAATTAGCCACAAAAACACAAAAATTAGCCATGAAAACTCAACAATTAGCCATGAAACCCAAAAATCAGTTAGAAAAACTCAAAAATTAGCCATAAAAACCCAAAAATTAGCCATTAAACGCGAAAATTAGATAGAGAAACTCAAAAATTAGCTAGAAAAACTCAAGAATTAGCTAGAAAAACTCGGAAATTAGCGACAAAAACTCAAAAATTAGCCATGAAAACTCAACAATTATCCATGAAACCCAAAAATTAGTCAGAAATACTCGAAAATTAGCTAGAAAACCTCAAAAATTAGCTAGAAAAACTCAGAAATCAGCTATAAAAACCCAAAAATTATCCATAAAACCCGAAAATTTGTCAGAAAAACTCGAAAATTAGCTTGAAAAACTCAGAAATTGGCCACAAAAACCCAAAAATTGTTAGAAAAACTCAAAAATCAGCCATAAAAACCAAAAAATTAGCCATTAAACCCGAAAATTAGATAGAGAAACTCAAAAATTAGCAAAAAAACTCGAAAATTAGCTATAAAAACTTAGAAATTAGCCACATGAGGTTCATCAATCAGCTAGAAAAACTCAACAATCAGCTAGAAAAACTCAAAAATTGGCTAGAAAACCCAAAAATTAGCTATAAAATCCAAACATTTGCTGGAAAAATTCAAAAATTAGCTTGAAAAACTCAGAAATTAGCCACAAAAACCCAAAATTTGTTAGAAAAACTCGAAAATTAGCCATAAAAACCCAAAAATTAGCTATTAAACGCGTAAATTAGATAGAGAAACTCAAAAATCATCTAGAAAAACACAAAAATTGGCTGGAAAAACTCAAAAATTAGCCTCAAAACCCAAAAATTGTTGGAAAAACTCAAAATTTAGCTTTAAAAACTCGAAAAATAGCTATAAAACATGGAAATTAGTCATAAAAACTCAAAAATTAGCCATCAAACTCAAAAATTAGCCATCAAACTCAAAAATTAGCAAGAAAAACTCGAAAATTAGCTAGAAAAACTCAGAAATTAGCCACAAAAACCCAACAATCAGCTAGTAACACTCAAAAATTAGCTAAAAAACCCATAAAATTGGATAGAAAAACTCAAAAACTGGGTAGAAAAACCCAAAAATTAGCTATAAAAACCCAAAAATTAGCTATAAAACCCAAAAGTTTGCTAGAAAAACTAAAAAATTAGCTATAAAACCCAAAAATTAGGTGAAAAAACTCAACAATTAGCCATAAAACCCAAAAATCAGCTAGAAAAACCCAAAAATCAGCTGAAAA
The DNA here is from genome assembly GCA_026230145.1 of Diorhabda elongata. NCBI lineage: Eukaryota > Metazoa > Arthropoda > Insecta > Coleoptera > Chrysomelidae > Diorhabda > Diorhabda elongata. The sequence goes on from JAOVVJ010000038.1 coordinate 25,499, forward strand.
ACCCAAAAACTAGCTAGAAAAACTCAAAAACTAGCCATAAAAAACTCTATAATTAGCCACAGAAATCCAAAAATTAGCCATAAAAACCCAAAAATTAGCCATAAAACCCAAAAATTTGCCAGAAAAACTCGAAAATTAGCTTGAAAAACTCAGAAATTGGCCACAAAAACCCAAAATTTGTTAGAAAAACTCAAAAATATGCCATAAAAACCAAAAAATCAGCCATTAAACCCGAAAATTAGATAGAGAAACTCAAAAATTAGCTGAATAACCCAAAAATTTGCCAGAAAAACCCAAAATTTAACCATAAAACCCAAAAATTAGCTGAAAAACCCAAAAAATAGCCATAAAACCCAAAATTTAGCTAGAGAAACTCAAAAATTAGCTAGGAAAACTCAGACATTAGCCACAAAAACCCAAAAATTGTCAGAAAAACACTAAAATTAGCCATTGAACCCAAAAATTTGCCAGAAAAACTCGAAAATTGGCTTGAAAAACTAAGAAATTGGCCACAAAAACCCGAAATTTGTTAGAAAAACTCAAAAATATGCCATAAAAACCAAAAAATTAGCCATTAAACCCAAGAATTAGATAGAAAAACTCAAAAATTAGCCATAAAACCCAAAAATTAGCCGCAAAAACCCAAAATTTAGCTAGAAAAACTCAAAAATTAGCTAGAAAAACTCGAAAATTAGCCAAAAAAACTCAAAAACTAGCAATAAAAACCCAAAAATTAGCCAGAAAAACTCAAAAATTAGCCATGAAAAACCAACAACAACTCAGCAACTCAACAATTAGCCATGAAACCCAAAAATTAGTTAGAAAAACTCAAAAATTAGCCATAAAAACCCAAAAATTAGCCATTAAACGCGAAAATTAGATAGAGAAACTCAAAAATTAGCCACAAAACCCAAAAATTGTTAGAAAAACTCAAAAATTAGCCGTAAAAACCCAAAAATTAGCTATTAAACGCGTAAATTAGATAGAGGAACTCAAAAATTAGCTAGAAAAGCTCAAAAATTAGCCACAAAACCCAAAAATTGTTAGAAAACCTCAAAAATTAGCTTTAAAAACTCAAAAAGTAGCTATAAAACATGAAAATTATCCATAAAAACTTAACAATTAGCCATTAGACTAAAAAATTAGCAAGAAAAACTCAAGAATTAGCTAGAAAAACTCGGAAATTAGACACAAAAACTCAAAAAATTAGGCCATGAAAACTCAACAATTAGCGATGAAACCCAAAAATTGATCAGAAATACTCGAAAATTAGCTAGAAAACCTCAAAAATTAGCTAGAAAAACTCAGAAATCAGCTAGTAGAACTCAAAACTTAGCCATAAAAACTCAGAAATTAGCAATGAAAACTCAACAATTAGCCATGAAACCCAAAAATTTGTCAGAAAAACTCGAAAATTAGCTAGAAACCTCGAACATTAGCTGGAAAAACTCAGAAATCAGCTGGAAAAACTCAAAACTTAGCCATAAAAACTCAGAAATTAGCCATAAAAACCCAAAAATTAGCCATTAAACGCGAAAATTAGATTGAGAAACTCAAAAATTAGCTGGAAAAACTCAGAAATTAGCTAGAAAAACTCAAAACTTAGCTAGAAAAACTCAAGAATTAGCTAGAAAAACTCAGAAATTAGCCACAAAAACCCAAAAAATGTTAGAAAAACTCAAAAATTAGCCATAAAAACCCGAAAATTATCCATGAAACGCGAAAATTAGATAGAGAAACTCAAAAATTAGCCAAAAAAACTCAAAATTCAGCTAGAAAAACCCAAAAATTAGCCAGAAAAACCCAAAAATTAGCCAGAAAAACTAAAAAATTAGCTAGAAAAACTCAAAAATTAGCCATAAAACCCAAAAATTAGCCGGAAAAACTCAAAAATTAGCCATGAAAAACCAACAACAACTCAGCAACTCAACAATTAGCCATGAAACCCAAAAATTAGTTAGAAAAACTCAAAAATTAGCCATAAAAACCCAAAAATTAGCCATTAAACGCGAAAATTAGATAGAGAAACTCAAAAATTAGCAAGAAAAACACAAGAATTAGCTAGAAAAACTCGGAAATTAGCCACAAAAACTCAAAAATTAGCCATGAAAACTCAACAATTAGCCATGAAACCCAAAAATTAGTCAGAAATACTCGAAAATTAGCTAGAAAACCTCGAAAAATAGCTAGAAAAACTCAAAAGTTAGCCATAAAAACTCAGGAATTAGCCATAAAAACCCAAAAATTAGCCATAAAAACCCAAAAATTAGCCATAAAACCCAAAAATTTGTCAGAAAAACTCGAAAATTAGCTTGAAAAACTCATAAATTGGCCACAAAAACCCAAAAATTGTTAGAAAAACTCAAAAATTAGCTTAAAAAACTCGAAACAAGCTATAAAACATGAGAATTAACTGAAAAAACTCAAAAAATAGCCATAAAAACCCTAAACTTAGCCATTAAACCCAAAAATTAGCAAGAAAATCTCGAAAATTAGCTATAAAAACTCAGAAATCAGTCACAAAAACTCAAAAATTGTCAGAAAAACTCAAAAATTAGCCATGAAAACTCAACAATTGGCCATGAAACCCAAAAATTAGTCAGAAAAACTCGGAAATTAGCTAGAAAACCTCGAAAACTAGCTAGAAAAACTCAGAAATCAGCTAGTAAAACTCAAAACTTAGCCATAAAAACTCAGAAATTAGCCATAAGAACCCAAAAATTGTTAGAAAAACTCAAAAATTAGCCATCAAAACCCGAAAATTACCTATTGAACGCGAAAATTAGATTCAGAAACTCAAAAATTAGCTAGAAAAACTCGGAAATTGCTAGAAAAACCCAAAAATTAGCTGGAAAAACTCAAAAATTAGCCACAAAACCCAAAAATTGTTAGAAAAACTCAAAAATTAGCCATGAAAACTCAACAATTAGCCATGAAACCCGAAAATTAGTCAGAAAAACTCGAAAATTAGCCATAAAAACCAAAAAATTAGCCATTAAACCCAAAAATTAGATAGAAAAACTCAAAAATTAGCCATAAAACCCAAAAATTAGCCGCAAAAACCCAAAATTTAGCTAGAAAAACTCAAAAATTAGCTAGAAAAACTCGAAAATTAGCCAAAAAAACTCAAAAACTAGCAATAAAAACCCAAAAATTAGCCAGAAAAACTCAAAAATTAGCCATGAAAAACCAACAACAACTCAGCAACTCAACAATTAGCCATGAAACCCAAAAATTAGTTAGAAAAACTCAAAAATTAGCCATAAAAACCCAAAAATTAGCCATTAAACGCGAAAATTAGATAGAGAAACTCAAAAATTAGCCACAAAACCCAAAAATTGTTAGAAAAACTCAAAAATTAGCCGTAAAAACCCAAAAATTAGCTATTAAACGCGTAAATTAGATAGAGGAACTCAAAAATTAGCTAGAAAAGCTCAAAAATTAGCCACAAAACCCAAAAATTGTTAGAAAACCTCAAAAATTAGCTTTAAAAACTCAAAAAGTAGCTATAAAACATGAAAATTATCCATAAAAACTTAACAATTAGCCATTAGACTAAAAAATTAGCAAGAAAAACTCAAGAATTAGCTAGAAAAACTCGGAAATTAGACACAAAAACTCAAAAAATTAGGCCATGAAAACTCAACAATTAGCGATGAAACCCAAAAATTGATCAGAAATACTCGAAAATTAGCTAGAAAACCTCAAAAATTAGCTAGAAAAACTCAGAAATCAGCTAGTAGAACTCAAAACTTAGCCATAAAAACTCAGAAATTAGCAATGAAAACTCAACAATTAGCCATGAAACCCAAAAATTTGTCAGAAAAACTCGAAAATTAGCTAGAAACCTCGAACATTAGCTGGAAAAACTCAGAAATCAGCTGGAAAAACTCAAAACTTAGCCATAAAAACTCAGAAATTAGCCATAAAAACCCAAAAATTAGCCATTAAACGCGAAAATTAGATTGAGAAACTCAAAAATTAGCTGGAAAAACTCAGAAATTAGCTAGAAAAACTCAAAACTTAGCTAGAAAAACTCAAGAATTAGCTAGAAAAACTCAGAAATTAGCCACAAAAACCCAAAAAATGTTAGAAAAACTCAAAAATTAGCCATAAAAACCCGAAAATTATCCATGAAACGCGAAAATTAGATAGAGAAACTCAAAAATTAGCCAAAAAAACTCAAAATTCAGCTAGAAAAACCCAAAAATTAGCCAGAAAAACCCAAAAATTAGCCAGAAAAACTAAAAAATTAGCTAGAAAAACTCAAAAATTAGCCATAAAACCCAAAAATTAGCCGGAAAAACTCAAAAATTAGCCATGAAAAACCAACAACAACTCAGCAACTCAACAATTAGCCATGAAACCCAAAAATTAGTTAGAAAAACTCAAAAATTAGCCATAAAAACCCAAAAATTAGCCATTAAACGCGAAAATTAGATAGAGAAACTCAAAAATTAGCCACAATACCCAAAAATTGTTAGAAAAACTCAAAAATTAGCCGTAAAAACCCAAAAATTAGCTATTAAACGCGTAAATTAGATAGAGGAACTCAAAAATTAGCTAGAAAAACTCAAAAATTAGCCACAAAACCCAAAAATTGTTAGAAAAACTCAAAAATTAGCTTTAAAAACTCAAAAAGTAGCTATAAAACATGAAAATTATCCATAAAAACTTAACAATTAGCCATTAGACTAAAAAATTAGCAAGAAAAACTCAAGAATTAGCTAGAAAAACTCGGAAATTAGACACAAAAACTCAAAAAATTAGCCATGAAAACTCAACAATTAGCGATGAAACCCAAAAATTAATCAGAAATACTCGAAAATTAGCTAGAAAACCTCAAAAATTAGCTAGAAAAACTCAGAAATCAGCTAGGAGAACTCAAAACTTAGCCATAAAAACTCAGAAATTAGCAATGAAAACTCAACAATTAGCCATGAAACCCAAAAATTTGTCAGAAAAACTCGAAAATTAGCTAGAAACCTCGAACATTAGCTGGAAAAACTCAGAAATCAGCTGGAAAAACTCAAAACTTAGCCATAAAAACTCAGAAATTAGCCATAAAAACCCAAAAATTAGCCATTAAACGCGAAAATTAGATTGAGAAACTCAAAAATTAGCTGGAAAAACTCAGAAATTAGCTAGAAAAACTCAAAACTTAGCTAGAAAAACTCAAGAATTAGCTAGAAAAACTCAGAAATTAGCCACAAAAACCCAAAAAATGTTAGAAAAACTCAAAAATTAGCCATAAAAACCCGAAAATTATCCATTAAACGCGAAAATTAGATAGAGAAACTCAAAAATTAGCCAAAAAAACTCAAAATTCAGCTAGAAAAACCCAAAAATTAGCCAGAAAAACCCAAAAATTAGCTAGAAAAACTCAAAAATTAGCAATAAAAACCCAAAAATTAGCCAGAAAAACTCAAAAATTAGCTAGAAAAACTCAAAAATTAGCCATAAAACCCAAAAATTAGCAATAAAAACCCAAAAATTAGCCAGAAAAACTAAAAAGTTAGCTAGAAAAACTCAAAAATTAGCCATAAAACCCAAAAATTAGCCAGAAAAACCCAAAATTCAGCTAGAAAAACTCAAAAATTAGCTAGAAAAACTCAGAAATCAGATAGAAAAACTTAAAACTTAGCCATAAAAACCCAATAATTAGCCATTAAACGCGAAAATTAGATGGTAAAACTCAAAAATTAGCTAGAAAAACTCAGAAATTAGCTAGAAAAAACCCAAAAATTAGCTAGAAAAACTCAAGAATTAGCTAGAAAACCTCGGAAATTAGCCACAAAAACTCAAAAATTTGCCTTGAAAACTAAACAATTAGAAATGAAACCCAAAAATTAGTCAGAAAAACTCGAAAATTAGCTAGAAAACCTCGAGAATTAGCTAGAAAAACCCAGAAAAACTCAAAAATTTGCCATAAAACCCAAAAATTAGCCAGAAAAACCCAAAAATTAGCCAAAAAAACCCAAAAATTAGCCAAAAAAACTCAAAAATTAGCTAGAAAAACTCGAAAATTAGCCATAAAACCCAAAAATTAGCCAGAAAAACCCAAAATTCAGCTAGAAAAACCCAAAATTTAGCTAGAAAAACCCAAAATTTAGCTAGGAAAACTCAGAAATCAGCCACAAAAACCCAAAAATTGGCTATGAAAACCCAAAAATTAGCTAAAAAACTCAAAAATTAGCCAGAAAAACCCAAAAATTAGCCAAAAAAACTCAAAAATTAGCTAGAAAAACTTAAAAATTAGCTAGGAAAACTCAGAAATTAGCCACAAAAACCCAAAAATTGGCTATAAAAACCCAAAAATTAGCTAAAAAAAACTCAAGAATTAGTTAGAAAAACTCAGAAATTAGCCATGAAAACCCAACAATTAGCCATAAAACCCGAAAATTAGCCAGAAAAACTCGAAAATTAACTAGAAAAACTAAAAATTTAGCCATAAAACCCAAAAATTAGCTGAAAAACTCAAAAATTAGCTAGAGAAACTCAGAAATTAGCCTCAAAACCCAACAATTTGCCAGAAAAACGCAAAATTTAGCTAGAGAAACTCAAAAATTAGCTAGGAATACTCAGAAATTAGCCACAAAAACCCAAAAATTGTCAGAAAAACCCAAAAATTAGCCATAAAACCCAAAAATTTGCCAGAAAAACTCGAAAATTAGCTTGAAAAACTCAGAAATTGGCCACAAAAACCCGAAATTTGTTAGAAAAACTCAAAAATATGCCATAAAAACCAAAAAATTAGCCATTAAACCCAAAAATTAGATAGAGAAACTCAAAAATTAGCTGAAAACCCAAAAATTAGATAGAAAAACTCAAAAATTAGCCATAAAACCCAAAAATTTGCCAGAAAAACCCAAAATTTAGCCATAAAACCCAAAAATTAGCTGAAAAACTCAAAAATTAGCCATAAAACCCAAAATTTAGCTAGAGAAACTCAAAATTTAGCTAGGAAAACTCATAAATTAGCCACAAAAACCCAAAAAGTGTCAGAAAAACCCTGAAATTAGCCATTAAACCCAAAAATTTGCCAGAAAAACTCTATAATTAGCTTGAAAAACTCAGAAATTAGCTGGAAAAACTCAGAAATTAGCTAGACAAACTCAAGAATCAGCTAGAAAAACTCGGAAATTAGCCACAAAAACTCAAAAATTAGCCATGAAAACTCAACAATTAGCCATGAAACCCAAAAATTAGTCAGAAAAACTCGAAATTTTGCTAGAAAACATCGAAAATTAGCTAGAAAAACTCAGAAATCACCTAGATAAACTCAAAACTTAGCCATAAAAACTCAGAAATTAGCCATTAAACCCGAAAATTAGATAGAGAAACTCAAAAATTAGCTAGAAAAACCCAAAAATTAGCTAGAAAAACTCAAAAACTAGCCATAAAACCCAAAAATTGTTAGAAAAACTCAAAAATTAGCTTTAAAAACTCGAAAATTAGCTAGAAAACCTCAAAAATTAGCTAGAAAAACTCAGAAATCAGCTATAAAAACCCAAAAATTAGCCATAAAACCCGAAAATTTGTCAGAAAAACTCGAAAATTAGCTTGAAAAACTCAGAAATTGGCCACAAAAACCCAAAAATTGTTAGAAAAACTCAAAAATCAGCCATAAAAACCAAAAAATTAGCCATTAAACCCGAAAATTAGATAGAGAAACTCAAAAATTAGCCATAAAAACCCAAAAATTAGCTAGAAAACCTCAAAAACTAGCTAGAAAAACTCAAAAACTAGCCATAAAAAAATTAGCTATAAAATCCAAACATTTGCTGGAAAATTTCAAAAATTAGCTTGAAAAACTCAGAAATTAGCCACAAAAACCCAAAATTTGTTAGAAAAACTCGAAAATTAGCCATAAAAACCCAAAAATTAGCTATTAAACGCGTAAATTAGATAGAGAAACTCAAAAATCATCTAGAAAAACACAAAAATTGGCTGGAAAAACTCAAAAATTAGCCTCAAAACCCAAAAATTGTTGGAAAAACTCAAAATTTAGCTTTAAAAACTCGAAAAATAGCTATAAAACATGGAAATTAGTCATAAAAACTCAAAAATTAGCCATCAAACTCAAAAATTAGCCATCAAACTCAAAAATTAGCAAGAAAAACTCGAAAATTAGCTAGAAAAACTCAGAAATTAGCCACAAAAACCCAACAATCAGCTAGTAACACTCAAAAATTAGCTAAAAAACCCATAAAATTGGATAGAAAAACTCAAAAACTGGGTAGAAAAACCCAAAAATTAGCTATAAAAACCCAAAAATTAGCTATAAAACCCAAAAGTTTGCTAGAAAAACTAAAAAATTAGCTATAAAACCCAAAAATTAGGTGAAAAAACTCAACAATTAGCCATAAAACCCAAAAATCAGCTAGAAAAACCCAAAAACTAGCTAGAAAAACTCAAAAACTAGCCATAAAAAACTCTAAAATTAGCCACAGAAATCCAAAAATTAGCCATAAAAACCCAAAAATTAGCCATAAAACCCAAAAATTTGCCAGAAAAACTCGAAAATTAGCTTGAAAAACTCAGAAATTGGCCACAAAAACCCAAAATTTGTTAGAAAAACTCAAAAATATGCCATAAAAACCAAAAAATCAGCCATTAAACCCGAAAATTAGATAGAGAAACTCAAAAATTAGCTGAAAAACCCAAAAATTTGCCAGAAAAACCCAAAATTTAACCATAAAACCCAAAAATTAGCTGAAAAACCCAAAAATTAGCCATAAAACCCAAAATTTAGCTAGAGAAACTCAAAAATTAGCTAGGAAAACTCAGACATTAGCCACAAAAACCCAAAAATTGTCAGAAAAACACTAAAATTAGCCATTGAACCCAAAAATTTGCCAGAAAAACTCGGAAATTGGCTTGAAAAACTAAGAAATTGGCCACAAAAACCCGAAATTTGTTAGAAAAACTCAAAAATATGCCATAAAAACCAAAAAATTAGCCATTAAACCCAAGAATTAGATAGAAAAACTCAAAAATTAGCCATAAAACCCAAAAATTAGTCGGAAAAACCCAAAATTTAGCTAGAAAAACTCAAAAATCAGCTAGAAAAACCCAAAAATCAGCTGAAAAACCCAAAAACTAGCTAGAAAAACTCAAAAACTAGCCATAAAAAACTCTAAAATTAGCCACAGAAATCCAAAAATTAGCCATAAAAACCCAAAAATTAGCCATAAAACCCAAAAATTTGCCAGAAAAACTCGAAAATTAGCTTGAAAAACTCAGAAATTGGCCACAAAAACCCAAAATTTGTTAGAAAAACTCAAAAATATGCCATAAAAACCAAAAAATCAGCCATTAAACCCGAAAATTAGATAGAGAAACTCAAAAATTAGCTGAAAAACCCAAAAATTTGCCAGAAAAACCCAAAATTTAACCATAAAACCCAAAAATTAGCTGAAAAACCCAAAAATTAGCCATAAAACCCAAAATTTAGCTAGAGAAACTCAAAAATTAGCTAGGAAAACTCAGACATTAGCCACAAAAACCCAAAAATTGTCAGAAAAACACTAAAATTAGCCATTGAACCCAAAAATTTGCCAGAAAAACTCGGAAATTGGCTTGAAAAACTAAGAAATTGGCCACAAAAACCCGAAATTTGTTAGAAAAACTCAAAAATATGCCATAAAAACCAAAAAATTAGCCATTAAACCCAAGAATTAGATAGAAAAACTCAAAAATTAGCCATAAAACCCAAAAATTAGCCGGAAAAACCCAAAATTTAGCTAGAAAAACTCAAAAATTAGCTAGAAAAACTCGAAAATTAGCCAAAAAAACTCAAAAACTAGCAATAAAAACCCAAAAATTAGCCAGAAAAACTCAAAAATTAGCCATGAAAAACGAACAACAACTCAGCAACTCAACAATTAGCCATGAAACCCAAAAATTAGTTAGAAAAACTCAAAAATTAGCCATAAAAACCCAAAAATTAGCCATTAAACGCGAAAATTAGATAGAGAAACTCAAAAATTAGCCACAAAACCCAAAAATTGTTAGAAAAACTCAAAAATTAGCCGTAAAAACCCAAAAATTAGCTATTAAACGCGTAAATTAGATAGAGGAACTCAAAAATTAGCTAGAAAAACTCAAAAATTAGCCACAAAACCCAAAAATTGTTAGAAAAACTCAAAAATTAGCTTTAAAAACTCAAAAAGTAGCTATAAAACATGAAAATTATCCATAAAAACTTAACAATTAGCCATTAGACTAAAAAATTAGCAAGAAAAACTCAAGAATTAGCTAGAAAAACTCGGAAATTAGACACAAAAACTCAAAAAATTAGCCATGAAAACTCAACAATTAGCGATGAAACCCAAAAATTAATCAGAAATACTCGAAAATTAGCTAGAAAACCTCAAAAATTAGCTAGAAAAACTCAGAAATCAGCTAGGAGAACTCAAAACTTAGCCATAAAAACTCAGAAATTAGCAATGAAAACTCAACAATTAGCCATGAAACCCAAAAATTTGTCAGAAAAACTCGAAAATTAGCTAGAAACCTCGAACATTAGCTGGAAAAACTCAGAAATCAGCTGGAAAAACTCAAAACTTAGCCATAAAAACTCAGAAATTAGCCATAAAAACCCAAAAATTAGCCATTAAACGCGAAAATTAGATTGAGAAACTCAAAAATTAGCTGGAAAAACTCAGAAATTAGCTAGAAAAACTCAAAACTTAGCTAGAAAAACTCAAGAATTAGCTAGAAAAACTCAGAAATTAGCCACAAAAACCCAAAAAATGTTAGAAAAACTCAAAAATTAGCCATAAAAACCCGAAAATTATCCATGAAACGCGAAAATTAGATAGAGAAACTCAAAAATTAGCCAAAAAAACTCAAAATTCAGCTAGAAAAACCCAAAAATTAGCCAGAAAAACCCAAAAATTAGCCAGAAAAACTAAAAAATTAGCTAGAAAAACTCAAAAATTAGCCATAAAACCCAAAAATTAGCCGGAAAAACCCAAAATTTAGCTAGAAAAACTCAAAAATTAGCTAGAAAAACTCGAAAATTAGCCAAAAAAACTCAAAAACTAGCAATAAAAACCCAAAAATTAGCCAAAAAAACTCAAAAATTAGCCATGAAAAACCAACAACAACTCAGCAACTCAACAATTAGCCATGAAACCCAAAAATTAGTTAGAAAAACTCAAAAATTAGCCATAAAAACCCAAAAATTAGCCATTAAACGCGAAAATTAGTTAGAAAAACTCAAAAATTAGCCATAAAAACCCAAAAATTAGCCATTAAACGCGAAAATTAGATAGAGAAACTCAAAAATTAGCCACAAAACCCAAAAATTGTTAGAAAAACTCAAAAATTAGCCGTAAAAACCCAAAAATTAGCTATAAAACGCGTAAATTAGATAGAGGAACTCAAAAATTAGCTAGAAAAACTCAAAAATTAGCCACAAAACCCAAAAATTGTTAGAAAAACTCAAAAATTAGCTTTAAAAACTCAAAAAGTAGCTATAAAACATGAAAATTATCCATAAAAACTTAACAATTAGCCATTAGACTAAAAAATTAGCAAGAAAAACTCAAGAATTAGCTAGAAAAACTCGGAAATTAGACACAAAAACTCAAAAAATTAGCCATGAAAACTCAACAATTAGCGATGAAACCCAAAAATTAATCAGAAATACTCGAAAATTAGCTAGAAAACCTCAAAAATTAGCTAGAAAAACTCAGAAATCAGCTAGGAGAACTCAAAACTTAGCCATAAAAACTCAGAAATTAGCAATGAAAACTCAACAATTAGCCATGAAACCCAAAAATTTGTCAGAAAAACTCGAAAATTAGCTAGAAACCTCGAACATTAGCTGGAAAAACTCAGAAATCAGCTGGAAAAACTCAAAACTTAGCCATAAAAACTCAGAAATTAGCCATAAAAACCCAAAAATTAGCCATTAAACGCGAAAATTAGATTGAGAAACTCAAAAATTAGCTGGAAAAACTCAGAAATTAGCTAGAAAAACTCAAAACTTAGCTAGAAAAACTCAAGAATTAGCTAGAAAAACTCAGAAATTAGCCACAAAAACCCAAAAAATGTTAGAAAAACTCAAAAATTAGCCATAAAAACCCGAAAATTATCCATTAAACGCGAAAATTAGATAGAGAAACTCAAAAATTAGCCAAAAAAACTCAAAATTCAGCTAGAAAAACCCAAAAATTAGCCAGAAAAACCCAAAAATTAGCTAGAAAAACTCAAAAATTAGCAATAAAAACCCAAAAATTAGCCAGAGAAACTCAAAAATTAGCTAGAAAAACTCAAAAATTAGCCATAAAACCCAAAAATTAGCAATAAAAACCCAAAAATTAGCCAGAAAAACTAAAAAATTAGCTAGAAAAACTCAAAAATTAGCCATAAAACCCAAAAATTAGCCAGAAAAACCCAAAATTCAGCTAGAAAAACTCGAAAATTAACTAGAAAAACTCAAAAATTAGCTAGAAAAACTCAGAAATCAGATAGAAAAACTTAAAACTTAGCCATAAAAACTCAGAAATTAGCCATAAAAACCCAATAATTAGCCATTAAACGCGAAAATTAGATGGTAAAACTCAAAAATTAGCTAGAAAAACTCAGAAATTAGCTAGAAAAAACCCAAAAATTAGCTAGAAAAACTCAAGAATTAGCTAGAAAACCTCGGAAATTAGCCACAAAAACTCAAAAATTTGCCTTGAAAACTAAACAATTAGAAATGAAACCCAAAAATTAGTCAGAAAAACTCGAAAATTAGCTAGAAAACCTCGAGAATTAGCTAGAAAAACCCAGAAAAACTCAAAAATTTGCCATAAAACCCAAAAATTAGCCAGAAAAACCCAAAAATTAGCCAAAAAAACTCAAAAATTAGCTAGAAAAACTCGAAAATTAGCCATAAAACCCAAAAATTAGCCAGAAAAACCCAAAATTCAGCTAGAAAAACCCAAAATTTAGCTAGAAAAACCCAAAAATTGGCTATGAAAACCCAAAAATTAGCTAAAAAACTCAAAAATTAGCCAGAAAAACCCAAAAATTAGCCAAAAAAACTCAAAAATTAGCTAGAAAAACTTAAAAATTAGCTAGGAAAACTCAGAAATTAGCCACAAAAACCCAAAAATTGGCTATAAAAACCCAAAAATTAGCTAAAAAAAACTCAAGAATTAGTTAGAAAAACTCAGAAATTAGCCATGAAAACCCAACAATTAGTCATAAAACCCGAAAATTAGCCAGAAAAACTCGAAAATTAACTAGAAAAACTAAAAATTTAGCCATAAAACCCAAAAATTAGCTGAAAAACTCAAAAATTAGCCAAAAAAACTCAAAATTCAGCTAGAAAAACCCAAAAATTAGCCAGAAAAACCCAAAAATTAGCTAGAAAAACTCAAAAATTAGCAATAAAAACCCAAAAATTAGCCAGAGAAACTCAAAAATTAGCTAGAAAAACTCAAAAATTAGCCATAAAACCCAAAAATTAGCAATAAAAACCCAAAAATTAGCCAGAAAAACTAAAAAATTAGCTAGAAAAACTCAAAAATTAGCCATAAAACCCAAAAATTAGCCAGAAAAACCCAAAATTCAGCTAGAAAAACTCGAAAATTAGCTAGAAAAACTCAAAAATTAGCTAGAAAAACTCAGAAATCAGATAGAAAAACTTAAAACTTAGCCATAAAAACTCAGAAATTAGCCATAAAAACCCAATAATTAGCCATTAAACGCGAAAATTAATTGGTAAAACTCAAAAATTAGCTAGAAAAACTCAGAAATTAGCTAGAAAAAACCCAAAAATTAGCTAGAAAAACTCAAGAATTAGCTAGAAAACCTCGGAAATTAGCCACAAAAACTCAAAAATTTGCCTTGAAAACTAAACAATTAGAAATGAAACCCAAAAATTAGTCAGAAAAACTCGAAAATTAGCTAGAAAACCTCGAGAATTAGCTAGAAAAACCCAGAAAAACTCAAAAATTTGCCATAAAACCCAAAAATTAGCCAGAAAAACCCAAAAATTAGCCAAAAAAACTCAAAAATTAGCTAGAAAAACTCGAAAATTAGCCATAAAACCCAAAAATTAGCCAGAAAAACCCAAAATTCAGCTAGAAAAACCCAAAATTTAGCTAGAAAAACCCAAAAATTGGCTATGAAAACCCAAAAATTAGCTAAAAAACTCAAAAATTAGCCAGAAAAACCCAAAAATTAGCCAAAAAAACTCAAAAATTAGCTAGAAAAACTTAAAAATTAGCTAGGAAAACTCAGAAATTAGCCACAAAAACCCAAAAATTGGCTATAAAAACCCAAAAATTAGCTAAAAAAAACTCAAGAATTAGTTAGAAAAACTCAGAAATTAGCCATGAAAACCCAACAATTAGCCATAAAACCCGAAAATTAGCCAGAAAAACTCGAAAATTAACTAGAAAAACTAAAAATTTAGCCATAAAACCCAAAAATTAGCTGAAAAACTCAAAAATTAGCTAGAGAAACTCAGAAATTAGCCTCAAAACCCAACAATTTGCCAGAAAAACGCAAAATTTAGCTAGAGAAACTCAAAAATTAGCTAGGAAAACTCAGAAATTAGCCACAAAAACCCAAAAATTGTCAGAAAAACCCAAAAGTTAGCCATAAAACCCAAAAATTTGCCAGAAAAACTCGAAAATTAGCTTGAAAAACTCAGAAATTGGCCACAAAAACCCAAAATTTGTTAGAAAAACTCAAAAATATGCCATAAAAACCAAAGAATTAGCCATTAAACCCAAAAATTAGATAGAGAAACTCAAAAATTAGCTGAAAACCCAAAAATTAGATAGAAAAACTCAAAAATTAGCCATAAAACCCAAAAATTTGCCAGAAAAACCCAAAATTTAGCCATAAAACCCAAAAATTAGCTGGAAAACCCAAAAATTAGCTAGAAAAACTCAAAAATTAGCCATAAAACCCAAAATTTAGCTAGAGAAACTCAAAATTTAGCTAGGAAAACTCATAAATTAGCCACAAAAACCCAAAAAGTGTCAGAAAAACCCTGAAATTAGCCATTAAACCCAAAAATTTGCCAGAAAAACTCTATAATTAGCTTGAAAAACTCAGAAATTAGCTGGAAAAACTCAGAAATTAGCTAGAAAAACTCAAGAATCAGCTAGAAAAACTCGGAAATTAGCCACAAAAACTCAACAATTAGCCATGAAAACTCAATAATTAGCCATGAAACCCAAAAATTAGTCAGAAAAACTCGAAATTTTGCTAGAAAACATCGAAAATTAGCTAGAAAAACTCAGAAATCAGCTAGATAAACTCAAAACTTAGCCATAAAAACTCAGAAATTAGCCATTAAACCCGAAAATTAGATAGAGAAACTCAAAAATTAGCTAGAAAAACCCAAAAATTAGCTAGAAAAACTCAAAAACTAGCCATAAAACCCAAAAATTGGTAGAAAAACTCAAAAATTAGCTTTAAAAACTCGAAAATTAGCTAGAAAACCTCAAAAATTAGCTAGAAAAACTCAGAAATCAGCTATAAAAACCCAAAAATTAGCCGTAAAACCCGAAAATTTGTCAGAAAAACTCGAAAATTAGCTTGAAAAACTCAGAAATTGGCCACAAAAACCCAAAAATTGTTAGAAAAACTCAAAAATCAGCCATAAAAACCAAAAAATTAGCCATTAAACCCGAAAATTAGATAGAGAAACTCAAAAATTAGCCATAAAAACCCAAAAATTAGCTAGAAAACCTCAAAAACTAGCTAGAAAAACTCAAAAACTAGCCATAAAAAACTCTAAAATTAGCCACAGAAATCCAATAATTAGCCATAAAAACCCAAAAATCAGCCATAAAACCCAAAAACTAGCTGAAGAAACTCAAAAATTAGCCTCAAAACTCAGAAATTGGCCATAAAAACCCTAAAATTAGCCATAAAACCCAAAAATTCTTAGAAAAACTCAAAAATTAGCTTTAAAAACTCAAAAAATAGCTAAAAAACATGAAAATTAGCCATAAAAACTTGAAAATTAGCCATTAAACTCAAAAATTAGCAAGAAAAACTCGAAAATTAGCTAGAAAAACTCAGAAATCAGCTAGATAAACTCAAAACTTAGCCATAAAAACTCAGAAATTAGCCATTAAACCCGAAAATTAGATAGAGAAACTCAAAAATTAGCTGAAAAAACCCAGTAATTAGCCATAAAAACTGAAAAATTAGCCACAAAACGTAAAAATTGTTAGAAAAACTCAAAAATTTGCTTCAAAAACTCAAAAAATAGCTATAAAACATGAAAATTAGCCATAAAAACTCAAAAATTAGTCATTAAACTCAAAAATTAGCAAGAAAAACTCGAAAATTAGCTAGAAAAACTCAGAAATTAGCTAGAAAAACTCAAAAATTAGCTTTAAAATCTCAAAACAAGCTATAAAACATGAAAATTAGCTGAAAAAACATAAAAATTAGCCATAAAAACTTAAAAATTAGCCATTAAACTCAAAAATTAGCAAGAAAAACGCGAAAATTAGATAGAGAAAATCAAAAATTAGCTAGAAAAACTCAAGAATTAGCTAGAAAAACTCGGAAATTAGACACAAAAACTCAAAAAATTAGCCATGAAAACTCAACAATTAGCGATGAAACCCAAAAATTAATCAGAAATACTCGAAAATTAGCTAGAAAACCTCAAAAATTAGCTAGAAAAACTCAGAAATCAGCTAGGAGAACTCAAAACTTAGCCATAAAAACTCAGAAATTAGCAATGAAAACTCAACAATTAGCCATGAAACCCAAAAATTTGTCAGAAAAACTCGAAAGCTAGCTAGAAACCTCGAACATTAGCTGGAAAAACTCAGAAATCAGCTGGAAAAACTCAAAACTTAGCCATAAAAACTCAGAAATTAGCCATAAAAACCCAAAAATTAGCCATTAAACGCGAAAATTAGATTGAGAAACTCAAAAATTAGCTGGAAAAACTCAGAAATTAGCTAGAAAAACTCAAAAATTAGCTAGAAAAACTCAAGAATTAGCTAGAAAAACTCAGATATTAGCCACAAAAACTCAAAAAATGTTAGAAAAACTCAAAAATTAGCCATAAAAACCCGAAAATTATCCATTAAACGCGAAAATTAGATAGAGAAACTCAAAAATTAGCCACAAAACCCAAAAATTGTTAGAAAAACTCAAAAATTAGCCATAAAAACCCAAAAATTAGCTATTAAACGCGTAAACTAGATAGAGGAACTCAAAAATTAGCTGGAAAAACTCAAAAATTAGCCACAAAACTCAAAAATTGTTAGAAAAACTCAAAAATTAGCTTTAAAAACTCAAAAAGTAGCTATAAAACATGAAAATTATCCATAAAAACTTGAAAATTAGCCATTAGACTAAAAAATTAGCAAGAAAAACTCAAGAATTAGCTAGAAAAACTCGGAAATTAGACACAAAAACTCAAAAAATTAGCCATGAAAACTCAACAATTAGCGATGAAACCCAAAAATTAATCAGAAATACTCGAAAATTAGCTAGAAAACCTCAAAAATTAGCTAGAAAAACTCAGAAATCAGCTAGGAGAACTCAAAACTTAGCCATAAAAACTCAGAAATTAGCAATGAAAACTCAACAATTAGCCATGAAACCCAAAAATTTGTCAGAAAAACTCGAAAATTAGCTAGAATCCTCGAACATTAGCTGGAAAAACTCAGAAATCAGCTGGAAAAACTCAAAACTTAGCCATAAAAACTCAGAAATTAGCCATAAAAACCCAAAAATTACCCATTAAACGCGAAAATTAGATTGAGAAACTCAAAAATTAGCTAGAAAAACTCAAGAATTAGCTAGAAAAACTCAGATATTAGCCACAAAAACTCAAAAAATGTTAGAAAAACTCAAAAATTAGCCATTAAAACCCGAAAATTATCCATTAAACGCGAAAATTAGATAGAGAAACTCAAAAATTAGCCACAAAACCCAAAAATTGTTAGGAAAACTCAAAAATTAGCCATAAAAACCCAAAAATTAGCTATTAAATGCGTAAATTAGATAGAGGAACTCAAAAATTAGCTAGAAAAACTCAAAAATTAGCCACAAAACCCAAAAATTGTTGGAAAAACTCAAAAATTAGCTTTAAAAACTCAAAAAGTAGCTATAAAACATGAAAATTATCCATAAAAACTTAACAATTAGCCATTAGACTAAAAAATTAGCAAGAAAAACTCGAAAATTAGCTAGAAAAACTGAAAAATTAGCTAGAAAAACTCGGAAATTAGCCACAAAAACTCAAAAATTAGCCATGAAAACTCAACAATTAGTCATGAAACCCAAAAATTAGTCAGAAAAACTCGAAAATTAGCTAGAAAACCTCGAAAATTAGCTAGAAAAACTCAGAAATCAGCTGGAAAAACTCAAAAATTATCCATTAAACCCGAAAATTAGATGGAGAAACTCAAAAATTAGCTAGAAAAACCCAAAAATAAGCTAGAAAAACTCAAAAATTAGCCTCAAAACTCAAAAATTGTTAGAAAAACTAAAAAATCAGCTTTAAAAACTCGAAACAAGCTATAAAACATGAAAATTAGCTGAAAAAACTCAAAAAATAGCCATGAAAACTTAAAAATTAGCCATTAAACCTGAAAATTAGCAAGAAAATCTCGGAAATTAGCTATAAAAACTCAGAAATTAGCCATAAAAACCCAAAAATTGATAGAAAAACTCAAAAATTAGCCATAAAAACCCAAAAATTATCCATTAAACGCGAAAATTAGATGGAGAAACTCAAGAATTAGCTGGAAAAACTCGGAAATTAGCCACAAAAACTCAAAAATTAGCCATGAAAACTCAACAACAACTCAACAACTCAACAATTAGCCATGAAACACAAAAATTTGCTAGAAAAATTCTAAAATTAGCTTGAAAAACTCAGAAATTAGCCTTAAAAACCAAAAAATTAGCTATTTAACGCATTAAACGCGTAAATTAGATAGAGAAACTCAAAAATTAGATAAAAAAACTCAGAAATTAGCTAGAAAACCAAAAATTTAGCGAGAAAAACTCAAGAATTAGCTAGGAAAACTCGGAAATTAGCCACAAAAACTCAAAAATTAGCCATGAAAACTCAACAATTAGCCATGAAACCCAAAAATTTGTCAGAAAAACTCGAAAATTAGCTAGAAAACCTCGAACATTAGCTGGAAAAACTCAGAAATCAGCTGGAAAAACTCAAAACTTAGCCATAAAAACTCAGAAATTAGCCATAAAAACCCAAAAATTAGCCATTAAACGCGAAAATTAGATTGAGAAACTCGAAAATTAGCTGGAAAAACTCAGAAATTAGCCACAAAAACCCAAAAAATGTTAGAAAAACTCAAAAATTAGCCATAAAAACCCGAAAATTATCCATTAAACGCGAAAATTAGATAGAGAAACTCAAAAATTAGCCACAAAACCCAAAAATTGTTAGAAAAACACAAAAATTAGCCATAAAAACCCAAAAATTAGCCATTAAACGCGAAAATTAGATAGAGAAACTCAAAAATTAGCTAGAAAAACTCAAGAATTAGCTAGAAACACTCGGAAATTAGCCACAAAATCTCAAAAGCTAGCCATGAGAACTCAACAATTAGCCATGAAACCCAAAAATTAGTCAGAAATACTCGAAAATTAGCTAGAAAACCTCAAAAATTAACGAGAAAAACTCAGAAATCAGCTAGAAGAACTCATAACTTAGCCATAAAAACCCAGAAATTAGCCATAAAAACTCAAAAATTAGCCATAAAAACCCTAAAATTAGCTGAAAAACCCAAAAATTAGCTAGAAAAACTCAAAAATTAGCCATAAAACCCAAAATTTAGCTAGAGAAACTCAAAATTTAGCTAGGAAAACTCATAAATTAGCCACAAAAACCCAAAAAGTGTCAGAAAAACCCTGAAATTAGCCATTAAACCCAAAAATTTGCCAGAAAAACTCTATAATTAGCTTGAAAAACTCAGAAATTAGCTGGAAAAACTCAGAAATTAGCTAGAAAAACTCAAGAATCAGCTAGAAAAACTCGGAAATTAGCCACAAAAACTCAACAATTAGCCATGAAAACTCAACAATTAGCCATGAAACCCAAAAATTAGTCAGACAAACTCGAAATTTTGCTAGAAAACATCGAAAATTAGCCAGAAAAACTCAGAAATCAGCTAGATAAACTCAAAACTTAGCCATAAAAACTCAGAAATTAGCCATTATATCCGAAAATTAGATAGAGAAACTCAAAAATTAGCTAGAAAAACCCAAAAATTAGCTAGAAAAACTCAAAAACTAGCCATAAAACCCAAAAATTGTTAGAAAAACTCAAAAATTAGCTTTAAAAACTCGAAAATTAGCTAGAAAACCTCAAAAATTAGCTAGAAAAACTCAGAAATCAGCTATAAAAACCCAAAAATTAGCCGTAAAACCCGAAAATTTGTCAGAAAAACTCGAAAATTAGCTTGAAAAACTCAGAAATTGGCCACAAAAACCCAAAAATTGTTAGAAAAACTCAAAAATCAGCCATAAAAACCAAAAAATTAGCCATTAAACCCGAAAATTAGATAGAGAAACTCAAAAATTAGCCATAAAAACCCAAAAATTAGCTAGAAAACCTCAAAAACTAGCTAGAAAAACTCAAAAACTAGCCATAAAAAACTCTAAAGTTAGCCACAGAAATCCAATAATTAGCCATAAAAACCCAAAAATCAGCCATAAAACCCAAAAACTAGCTGAAGAAACTCAAAAATTAGCCTCAAAACTCAGAAATTGGCCATAAAAACCCTAAAATTAGCCATAAAACCCAAAAATTTTTAGAAAAACTCAAAAATTAGCTTTAAAAACTCAAAAAATAGCTAAAAAACATGAAAATTAGCCATAAAAACTTGAAAATTAGCCATTAAACTCAAAAATTAGCAAGAAAAACTCGAAAATTAGCTAGAAAAACTCAGAAATCAGCTAGATAAACTCAAAACTTAGCCATAAAAACTCAGAAATTAGCCATTAAACCCGAAAATTAGATAGAGAAACTCAAAAATTAGCTGAAAAAACCCAGTAATTAGCCATAAAAACTGAAAAATTAGCCACAAAACGTAAAAATTGTTAGAAAAACTCAAAAATTTGCTTCAAAAACTCAAAAAATAGCTATAAAACATGAAAATTAGCCATAAAAACTCAAAAATTAGTCATTAAACTCAAAAATTAGCAAGAAAAACTCGAAAATTAGCTAGAAAAACTCAGAACTTAGCTAGAAAAACTCAAAAATTAGCTTTAAAATCTCAAAACAAGCTATAAAACATGAAAATTAGCTGAAAAAACATAAAAATTAGCCATAAAAACTTAAAAATTAGCCATTAAACTCAAAAATTAGCAAGAAAAACGCGAAAATTAGATAGAGAAAATCAAAAATTAGCTAGAAAAACTCAAGAATTAGCTAGAAAAACTCGGAAATTAGACACAAAAACTCAAAAAATTAGCCATGAAAACTCAACAATTAGCGATGAAACCCAAAAATTAATCAGAAATACTCGAAAATTAGCTAGAAAACCTCAAAAATTAGCTAGAAAAACTCAGAAATCAGCTAGGAGAACTCAAAACTTAGCCATAAAAACTCAGAAATTAGCAATGAAAACTCAACAATTAGCCATGAAACCCAAAAATTTGTCAGAAAAACTCGAAAGCTAGCTAGAAACCTCGAACATTAGCTGGAAAAACTCAAAACTTAGCCATAAAAACTCAGAAATTAGCCATAAAAACCCAAAAATTAGCCATTAAACATGAAAATTAGATTGAGAAACTCAAAAATTAGCTGGAAAAACTCAGAAATTAGCTAGAAAAACTCAAAAATTAGCTAGAAAAACTCAAGAATTAGCTAGAAAAACTCAGATATTAGCCACAAAAACTCAAAAAATGTTAGAAAAACTCAAAAATTAGCCATAAAAACCCGAAAATTATCCATTAAACGCGAAAATTAGATAGAGAAACTCAAAAATTAGCCACAAAACCCAAAAATTGTTAGAAAAACTCAAAAATTAGCCATAAAAACCCAAAAATTAGCTATTAAACGCGTAAACTAGATAGAGGAACTCAAAAATTAGCTGGAAAAACTCAAAAATTAGCCACAAAACCCAAAAATTGTTAGAAAAACTCAGAAATCAGCTAGGAGAACTCAAAACTTAGCCATAAAAACTCAGAAATTAGCAATGAAAACTCAACAATTAGCCATGAAACCCAAAAATTTGTCAGAAAAACTCGAAAATTAGCTAGAAACCTCGAACATTAGCTGGAAAAACTCAGAAATCAGCTGGAAAAACTCAAAACTTAGCCATAAAAACTCAGAAATTAGCCATAAAAACCCAAAAATTACCCATTAAACGCGAAAATTAGATTGAGAAACTCAAAAATTAGCTAGAAAAACTCAAGAATTAGCTAGAAAAACTCAGATATTAGCCACAAAAACTCAAAAAATGTTAGAAACACTCAAAAATTAGCCATTAAAACCCGAAAATTATCCATTAAACGCGAAAATTAGATAGAGAAACTCAAAAATTAGCCACAAAACCCAAAAATTGTTAGAAAAACTCAAAAATTAGCCATAAAAACCCAAAAATTAGCTATTAAACGCGTAAATTAGATAGAGAAACTCAAAAATTAGCTAGAAAAACTCAAAAATTAGCCACAAAACCCAAAAATTGTTGGAAAAACTCAAAAATTAGCTTTAAAAACTCAAAAAGTAGCTATAAAACATGAAAATTATCCATAAAAACTTAACAATTAGCCATTAGACTAAAAAATTAGCAAGAAAAACTCGAAAATTAGCTAGAAAAACTGAAAAATTAGCTAGAAAAACTCAAGAATTAGCTAGAAAAACTCAGATATTAGCCACAAAAACTCAAAAAATGTTAGAAAAACTCAAAAATTAGCCATTAAAACCCGAAAATTATCCATTAAACGCGAAAATTAGATAGAGAAACTCAAAAATTAGCCACAAAACCCAAAAATTGTTAGAAAAACTCAAAAATTAGCCATAAAAACCCAAAAATTAGCTATTAAACTCGTAAATTAGATAGAGGAACTCAAAAATTAGCTAGAAAAACTCAAAAATTAGCCACAAAACCCAAAAATTGTTGGAAAAACTCAAAAATTAGCTTTAAAAACTCAAAAAGTAGCTATAAAACATGAAAATTATCCATAAAAACTTAACAATTAGCCATTAGACTAAAAAATTAGCAAGAAAAACTCGAAAATTAGCTAGAAAAACTGAAAAATTAGCTAGAAAAACTCGGAAATTAGCCACAAAAACTCAAAAATTAGCCATGAAAACTCAACAATTAGCCATGAAACCCAAAAATTAGTCAGAAAAACTCGAAAATTAGCTAGAAAACCTCGAAAATTAGCTAGAAAAACTCAGAAATCAGCTGGAAACCTCAAAAATTATCCATTAAACCCGAAAATTAGATAGAGAAACTCAAAAATTAGCTAGAAAAACCCAAAAATAAGCTAGAAAAACTCAAAAATTAGCCTCAAAACTCAAAAATTGTTAGAAAAACTAAAAAATCAGCTTTAAAAACTCGAAACAAGATATAAAACATGAAAATTAGCTGAAAAAACTCAAAAAATAGCCATGAAAACTTAAAAATTAGCCATTAAACCTGAAAATTAGCAAGAAAATCTCGGAAATTAGCTATAAAAACTCAGAAATTAGCCATAAAAACCCAAAAATTGATAGAAAAACTCAAAAATTAGCCATAAAAACCCAAAAATTATCCATTAAACGCGAAAATTAGATGGAGAAACTCAAGAATTAGCTGGAAAAACTCGGAAATTAGCCACAAAAACTCAAAAATTAGCCATGAAAACTCAACAACAACTCAACAACTCAACAATTAGCCATGAAACACAAAAGTTTGCTAGAAAAATTCTAAAATTAGCTTGAAAAACTCAGAAATTAGCCATAAAAACCAAAAAATTAGCTATTTAACGCATTAAACGCGTAAATTAGATAGAGAAACTCAAAAATTAGATAAAAAAACTCAGAAATTAGCTAGAAAACCAAAAATTTAGCGAGAAAAACTCAAGAATTAGCTAGGAAAACTCGGAAATTAGCCATGAAACCCAAAAATTTGTCAGAAAAACTCGAAAATTAGCTAGAAAACCTCGAACATTAGCTGGAAAAACTCAGAAATCAGCTGGAAAAACTCAAAACTTAGCCATAAAAACTCAGAAATTAGCCATAAAAACCCAAAAATTAGCCATTAAACGCGAAAATTAGATTGAGAAACTCGAAAATTAGCTGGAAAAACTCAGAAATTAGCCACAAAAACCCAAAAAATGTTAGAAAAACTCAAAAATTAGCCATAAAAACCCGAAAATTATCCATTAAACGCGAAAATTAGATAGAGAAACTCAAAAATTAGCCACAAAACCCAAAAATTGTTAGAAAAACACAAAAATTAGCCATAAAAACCCAAAAATTAGCCATTAAACGCGAAAATTAGATAGAGAAACTCAAAAATTAGCTAGAAAAACTCAAGAATTAGCTAGAAACACTCGGAAATTAGCCACAAAATCTCAAAAGCTAGCCATGAGAACTCAACAATTAGCCATGAAACCCAAAAATTAGTCAGAAATACTCGAAAATTAGCTAGAAAACCTCAAAAATTAACGAGAAAAACTCAGAAATCAGCTAGAAGAACTCATAACTTAGCCATAAAAACCCAGAAATTAGCCATAAAAACTCAAAAATTAGCCATAAAAACCCTAAAATTAGCCATAAAACCCAAAAATTTGCCAGAAAAACTTGAAAATTAGCTCGAAAAACTCAGAAGTTAGCCACAAAAACCCGAAAATTGTTAGAATAGCTTAAAAATTAGCCATAAAAACTCAAAAAATAGCTATAAAACATAAGAATTAGCTGGAAAAACTAAAAAATTAGCCATAAAAACTAAAAAATTAGCCATAAAATACAAAAATTAGCCAGAAAAACTCGTAAATTAACTAGGAAAACTCAAAATTTAGCCATAAAACCCAAAAATTAGCTAGAAAAACTCAAAAGTTAGCTAAAAAACTCGGAAGTTAGCCACAAAAACTCAGAAATTAGCCATGAAAAACCAACATTTAGCCATGAAACCCGAAAATTAGCCAGAAAAACTCGAAAATTAACTAGAAAAACTCAAAATTTAGCCATAAAACCAGAAAATTAGCTGGATAAACTCAAGAATTAGCTGGAAAAACTCGGAAATTAGCCACAAAGACTCAAAAATTAGCCATGAAAACTCAACAACAACTCAACAACTCAACAATTAGCCATGAAACACAAAAATTTGCTAGAAAAATTCTAAAATTAGCTTGAAAAACTCAGAAATTAGCCATAAAAACCCAAAAATTAGCTATTTAACGCATTAAACGCGTAAATTAGATAGAGAAACTCAAAAATTAGATAAAAAACTCAGAAATTAGCTAGAAAACCAAAAAATTAGCGAGAAAAACTCAAGAATTAGCTAGGAAAACTCGGAAATTAGCCACAAAAACTCAAAAATTAGCCATGAAAACTCAACAATTAGCCATGAAACCCAAAAATTTGTCAGAAAAACTCGAAAATTAGCTAGAAAAACTCAAAAATTAGCTAGAAAAACTCAAGAATTAGCTAGAAAAACTCAGATATTAGCCACAAAAACTCAAAAAATGTTAGAAAAACTCAAAAATTAGCCATAAAAACCCGAAAATTATCCATTAAACGCGAAAATTAGATAGAGAAACTCAAAAATTAGCCACAAAACCCAAAAATTGTTAGAAAAACTCAAAAATTAGCCATAAAAACCCAAAAATTAGCTATTAAACGCGTAAACTAGATAGAGGAACTCAAAAATTAGCTGGAAAAACTCAAAAATTAGCCACAAAACCCAAAAATTGTTAGAAAAACTCAAAAATTAGCTTTAAAAACTCAAAAAGTAGCTATAAAACATGAAAATTATCCATAAAAACTTAAAAATTAGCCATTAGACTAAAAAATTAGCAAGAAAAACTCAAGAATTAGCTAGAAAAACTCGGAAATTAGACACAAAAACTCAAAAAATTAGCCATGAAAACTCAACAATTAGCGATGAAACCCAAAAATTAATCAGAAATACTCGAAAATTAGCTAGAAAACCTCAAAAATTAGCTAGAAAAACTCAGAAATCAGGTAGGAGAACTCAAAACTTAGCCATAAAAACTCAGAAATTAGCAATGAAAACTCAACAATTAGCCATGAAACCCAAAAATTTGTCAGAAAAACTCGAAAATTAGCTAGAAACCTCGAACATTAGCTGGAAAAACTCAGAAATCAGCTGGAAAAACTCAAAACTTAGCCATAAAAACTCAGAAATTAGCCATAAAAACCCAAAAATTAGCCATTAAACGCGAAAATTAGATTGAGAAACTCAAAAATTAGCTAGAAAAACTCAAGAATTAGCTAGAAAAACTCAGATATTAGCCACAAAAACTCAAAAAATGTTAGAAAAACTCAAAAATTAGCCATTAAAACCCGAAAATTATCCATTAAACGCGAAAATTAGATAGAGAAACTCAAAAATTAGCCACAAAACCCAAAAATTGTTAGAAAAACTCAAAAATTAGCCATAAAAACCCAAAAATTGTTGGAAAAACTCAAAAATTAGCTTTAAAAACTCAAAAAGTAGCTATAAAACATGAAAATTATCCATAAAAACTTAACAATTAGCCATTAGACTAAAAAATTAGCAAGAAAAACTCGAAAATTAGCTAGAAAAACTGAAAAATTAGCTAGAAAAACTCGGAAATTAGCCACAAAAACTCAAAAATTAGCCATGAAAACTCAACAATTAGCCATGAAACCCAAAAATTAGTCAGAAAAACTCGAAAATTAGCTAGAAAACCTCGAAAATTAGCTAGAAAAACTCAGAAATCAGCTGGAAAAACTCAAAAATTATCCATTAAACCCGAAAATTAGATAGAGAAACTCAAAAATTAGCTAGAAAAACCCAAAAATAAGCTAGAAAAACTCAAAAATTAGCTTCAAAACTCAAAAATTGTTAGAAAAACTAAAAAATCAGCTTTAAAAACTCGAAACAAGCTATAAAACATGAAAATTAGCTGAAAAAACTCAAAAAATAGCCATGAAAACTTAAAAATTAGCCATTAAACCTGAAAATTAGCAAGAAAATCTCGGAAATTAGCTATAAAAACTCAGAAATTAGCCATAAAAACCCAAAAATTGATAGAAAAACTCAAAAATTAGCCATAAAAACCCAAAAATTATCCATTAAACGCGAAAATTAGATGGAGAAACTCAAGAATTAGCTGGAAAAACTCGGAAATTAGCCACAAAAACTCAAAAATTAGCCATGAAAACTCAACAACAACTCAACAACTCAACAATTAGCCATGAAACACAAAAATTTGCTAGAAAAATTCTAAAATTAGCTTGAAAAACTCAGAAATTAGCCATAAAAACCAAAAAATTAGCTATTTAACGCATTAAACGCGTAAATTAGATAGAGAAACTCAAAAATTAGATAAAAAAACTCAGAAATTAGCTAGAAAACCAAAAATTTAGCGAGAAAAACTCAAGAATTAGCTAGGAAAACTCGGAAATTAGCCACAAAAACTCAAAAATTAGCCATGAAAACTCAACAATTAGCCATGAAACCCAAAAATTTGTCAGAAAAACTCGAAAATTAGCTAGAAAACCTCGAACATTAGCTGGAAAAACTCAGAAATCAGCTGGAAAAACTCAAAACCTAGCCATAAAAACTCAGAAATTAGCCATAAAAACCCAAAAATTAGCCATTAAACGCGAAAATTAGATTGAGAAACTCGAAAATTAGCTAGAAAAACTCAAGAATTAGCTAGAAACACTCGGAAATTAGCCACAAAATCTCAAAAGCTAGCCATGAGAACTCAACAATTAGCCATGAAACCCAAAAATTAGTCAGAAATACTCGAAAATTAGCTAGAAAACCTCAAAAATTAACGAGAAAAACTCAGAAATCAGCTAGAAGAACTCATAACTTAGCCATAAAAACCCAGAAATTAGCCATAAAAACTCAAAAATTAGCCATAAAAACCCTAAAATTAGCCATAAAACCCAAAAATTTGCCAGAAAAACTTGAAAATTAGCTCGAAAAACTCAGAAGTTAGCCACAAAAACCCGAAAATTGTTAGAATAGCTTAAAAATTAGCCATAAAAACTCAAAAAATAGCTATAAAACATAAGAATTAGCTGGAAAAACTAAAAAATTAGCCATAAAAACTAAAAAATTAGCCATAAAATACAAAAATTAGCCAGAAAAACTCGTAAATTAACTAGGAAAACTCAAAATTTAGCCATAAAACCCAAAAATTAGCTAGAAAAACTCAAAAGTTAGCTAAAAAAACTCGGAAGTTAGCCACAAAAACTCAAAAATTAGCCATGAAAAACCAACAACAACTCAGCAACTCAACAATTAGCCATGAATCCCAAAAATTAGTTAGAAAAACTCAAAAATTAGCCATAAAAACCCAAAAATTAGCCATTAAACGCGAAAATTAGATAGAGAAACTCGAAAATTAGCCACAAAACCCAAAAATTGTTTGAAAAAATTCAAAAATTAGCTTTAAAAATTCAGAAAATAACTATAAAACATGAAAATTAGCCTTAAAAACCTGAAAATTAGCCATTACACTCAGAAATTAGCAAGAAAAACTCGAAAATTAGCTAGAAAAACACAGAAATTAGCTAGAAAAACTCAAGAATTAGCTAGAAAAACTCGGAAATCAGCCACAAAAACTAAAAAATTAGCCATGAAACCCAAAAATTAGTTAGAAAAACACAAACATTAGCCATAAAAACCCAAAAATTAGCCATTAAACGCGAAAATTAGATAGAGAAACTCAAAAATTAGCTAGAAAAACTCAAGAATTAGCTAGAAACACTCGGAAATTAGCCACAAAAACTCAAAAGCTAGCCATGAGAACTCAACAATTAGCCATGAAACCCAAAAATTAGTCAGAAATACTCGAAAATTAGCTAGAAAACCTCAAAAATTAACGAGAAAAACTCAGAAATCAGCTAGAAGAACTCAAAACTTAGCCATAAAAACCCAGAAATTAGCCATAAAAACTCAAAAATTAGCCATAAAAACCCTAAAATTAGCCATAAAACCCAAAAATTTGCCAGAAAAACTTGAAAATTAGCTCTAAAAACTCAGAAGTTAGCCACAAAAACCCGAAAATTGTTAGAATAGCTTAAAAATTAGCCATAAAAACTCAAAAATAGCTATAAAACATAAGAATTAGCTGGAAAAACTAAAAAACTAGCCATAAAAACTAAAAAATTAGCCATAAAATACAAAAATTAGCCAGAAAAAGTCGTAAATTAACTAGGAAAACTCAAAATTCAGCCATAAAACCCAAAAATTAGCTAGAAAAACTCAAAAGTTAGCTAAAAAAACTCGGAAATTAGCCACAAAAACTCAGAAATTAGCCATGAAAACTCAACAATTAGCCATGAAACCCAAAAATTAGTTAGAAAAACTCAAAAATTAGCCATAAAAACCCAAAAATTAGCCATTAAACGCGAAAATTAGATAGAGAAACTCAAAAATTAGCCATAAAAACCCAAAAATTAGCCATTAAACGCGAAAATTAGATAGAGAAACTCAAAAATTAGCTAGAAAAACTCAAGAATTAGCTAGAAAATTTCAAGAATTAGCTAGAAAAACTCGGAAATCAGCCACAAAAACTCAAAAATTAGCCATGAAAACTCAACAATTAGCCATGAAACCCAAAAATTAGTTAGAAAAACTCAAAAATTAGCCATAAAAACCCAAAAATTAGCCATTAAACGCGAAAATTAGATAGAGAAACTCAAAAATTAGCTAAAAAAACTCAAGAATTAGCTAGAAAAACTCGGAAATTAGCCACAAAAACTCAAAAATTAGCCATGAAAACTCAACAATTAGCCATGAAACCCAAAAATTTGTCAGAAAAACTCGAAAATTAGCTAGAAAACCTCGAAAATTAGCCATAAAAACTCAAAAATTAGCCATAAAAACCCTAAAATTAGCCATAAAACCCAAAAATTTGCCAGAAAAACTCAGAAATTAGCCACAAAAACCCGAAAATTGTTAGAATAGCTCGAAAATTATCCATAAAAACTCAGAAAATAGCTATAAAACATAAGAATTAGCTGAAAAAACTCAAAAAACTCAAAAATTAGCCATAAAAACTAAGAAATTAGCCATAAAATACAAAAATTAGCCAGAAAAACTCGTAAGTTAACTAGGAAAACTCAAAATTTAGCCATAAAACCCAGAAATTAGCTGGAAAAACTCAAGAGTTAGCTAAAAAACTCGGAAATTAGCCACAAAACTCAGAAATTAGCCATGAAAAACTAACAATTAGCCATGAAACCCGAAAATTAGCCAGAAAAACTCGAAAATTAACTAGAAAAACTCAAAATTTAGCCATAAAACCCAAAAATTAGCTGGAAAAACTCAAGAATTAGCTGGAAAAACTCGGAAATTAGCCATAAAAACCCAAAAATTAGCTATTAAACGCGTAAATTAGATAGAGAAACTCAAAAATTAGATAGAAAAACTCAAAAAGTACTTAGAAAACCAAAAAATTAGCTAAAAAAACTCAAGAATCAGCTAGGAGAACTCGGAAATTAGCCACAAAAACTCAAAAATTAGCCATGAAAACTCAACAATTAGCCATGAAACCCAAAAATTTGTCAGAAAAACTCGAAAATTAGCTAGAAAACCTCGAAAATTAGCTAGAAAAACTCAGAAATCAGCTAGAAAAACTTAAAAATTATCCATTAAACCCGAAAATTAGATAGAGAAACTCAAAAATTAGCTAGAAAAACCCAAAAATTAGCTAGAAAAACTCAAAAATTAGCCTCAAAACCCAAAAATTGTTAGAAAAACTAAAAAATCAGCTTTAAAAACTCGAAACAAGCTATAAAACATGAAAATTAGCTGAAAAAACTCAAAAAATAGCCATGAAAACTTAAAAATTAGCCATTAAACCTAAAAATTAGCAAGAAAATCTCTGAAATTAGCTATAAAAACTCAGAAATTAGCCACAAAAACCCGGAAATTGTAAGAATAACTCAAAAAATAGCTATAAAACATGAGAATTAGCTGGAAAAACTCAAAAATTAGCCATAAAAACTAAAAAATTAGCCATAAAATACAAAAATTAGCCAGAAAAACTCAAAATTTAGCCATAAAACCCAAAAATTAGCTAGAAAAACTCAAGAGTTAGCTAAAAAAACTCGGAAATTAGCCACAAAAACTCAAAAATTAGCCATGAAAAACCAACAACAACTCAGCAACTCAACAATTAGCCATGAATCCCAAAAATTAGTTAGAAAAACTCAAAAATTAGCCATAAAAACCCAAAAATTAGCCATTAAACGCGAAAATTAGATAGAGAAACTCGAAAATTAGCCACAAAACCCAAAAATTGTTTGAAAAAATTCAAAAATTAGCTTTAAAAATTCAGAAAATAGCTATAAAACATGAAAATTAGCCATAAAAACTTGAAAATTAGCCATTACACTCAGAAATTAGCAAGAAAAACTCGAAAATTAGCTAGAAAAACACAGAAATTAGCTAGAAAAACTCAAGAATTAGCTAGAAAAACTCGGAAATCAGCCACAAAAACTAAAAAATTAGCCATGAAACCCAAAAATTAGTTAGAAAAACACAAACATTAGCCATAAAAACCCAAAAATTAGTCATTAAACGCGAAAATTAGATAGAGAAACTCAAAAATTAGCTAGAAAAACTCAAGAATTAGCTAGAAACACTCGGAAATTAGCCACAAAAACTCAAAAGCTAGCCATGAGAACTCAACAATTAGCCATGAAACCCAAAAATTAGTCAGAAATACTCGAAAATTAGCTAGAAAACCTCAAAAATTAACGAGAAAAACTCAGAAATCAGCTAGAAGAACTCAAAACTTAGCCATAAAAACCCAGAAATTAGCCATAAAAACTCAAAAATTAGCCATAAAAACCCTAAAATTAGCCATAAAACCCAAAAATTTGCCAGAAAAACTTGAAAATTAGCTCGAAAAACTCAGAAGTTAGCCACAAAAACCCGAAAATTGTTAGAATAGCTTAAAAATTAGCCATAAAAACTCAAAAATAGCTATAAAACATAAGAATTAGCTGGAAAAACTAAAAAACTAGCCATAAAAACTAAAAAATTAGCCATAAAATACAAAAATTAGCCAGAAAAAGTCGTAAATTAACTAGGAAAACTCAAAATTCAGCCATAAAACCCAAAAATTAGCTAGAAAAACTCAAAAGTTAGCTAAAAAAACTCGGAAATTAGCCACAAAAACTCAGAAATTAGCCATGAAAACTCAACAATTAGCCATGAAACCCAAAAATTAGTTAGAAAAACTCAAAAATTAGCCATAAAAACCCAAAAATTAGCCATTAAACGCGAAAATTAGATAGAGAAACTCAAAAATTAGCCATAAAAACCCAAAAATTAGCCATTAAACGCGAAAATTAGATAGAGAAACTCAAAAATTAGCTAGAAAAACTCAAGAATTAGCTAGAAAAACTCAAGAATTAGCTAGAAAAACTCGGAAATCAGCCACAAAAACTCAAAAATTAGCCATGAAAACTCAACAATTAGCCATGAAACTCAAAAATTAGTTAGAAAAACTCAAAAATTAGCCATAAAAACCCAAAAATTAGCCATTAAACGCGAAAATTAGATAGAGAAACTCAAAAATTAGCTAAAAAAACTCAAGAATTAGCTAGAAAAACTCGGAAATTAGCCACAAAAACTCAAAAATTAGCCATGAAAACTCAACAATTAGCCATGAAACCCAAAAATTAGTTAGAAAAACTCAAAAATTAGCCATAAAAACCCAAAAATTAGCCATTAAACGCGAAAATTAGATAGAGAAACTCAAAAATTAGCCATGAAAACTCAACAACAACTCAGCAACTCAACAATTAGCCATGAAACCCAAAAATTAGTTAGAAAAACTCAAAAATTAGCCATAAAAACCCAAAAATTAGCCATTAAACGCGAAAATTAGATAGAGAAACTCAAAAATTAGCTAGAAAAACTCAAGAATTAGCTAGAAAAACTCGAAAATCAGCCACAAAAACTCAAAAATTAGCCATGAAAACTCAACAATTAGCCATGAAACCAAAAAATTAGTTAGAAAAACTCAAAAATTAGCCATAAAAACCCGAAAATTATCCATTAAACGCGAAAATTAGATAGAGAAACTCAAAAATTATCTAGAAAAACTCAAGAATTAGCTAGAAAAACTTGGAAATTAGCCACAAAAACTCAAAAGCTAGCCATGAAAACTCAACAATTAGCCATGAAACCCAAAAATTAGTCAGAAATACACGAAAATTAGCTAGAAAACCTCAAAAATTAACTAGAAAAACTCAGAAATCAGCTAGAACTCAAAACTTAGCCATAAAAACCCAGAAATTAGCCACAAAAACTCAGAAATTAGCCATGAAAACTCAACAATTAGCCATGAAACCCAAAAATTAGTTAGAAAAACTCAAAAATTAGCCATAAAAACCCAAAAATTAGCCATTAAACGCGAAAATTAGATAGAGAAACTCAAAAATTAGCCATAAAAACCCAAAAATTAGCCATTAAACGCGAAAATTAGATAGAGAAACTCAAAAATTAGCTAGAAAAACTCAAGAATTAGCTAGAAAATTTCAAGAATTAGCTAGAAAAACTCGGAAATCAGCCACAAAAACTCAAAAATTAGCCATGAAAACTCAACAATTAGCCATGAAACCCAAAAATTAGTTAGAAAAACTCAAAAATTAGCCATAAAAACCCAAAAATTAGCCATTAAACGCGAAAATTAGATAGAGAAACTCAAAAATTAGCTAAAAAAACTCAAGAATTAGCTAGAAAAACTCGGAAATTAGCCACAAAAACTCAAAAATTAGCCATGAAAACTCAACAATTAGCCATGAAACCCAAAAATTTGTCAGAAAAACTCGAAAATTAGCTAGAAAACCTCGAAAATTAGCCATAAAAACTCAAAAATTAGCCATAAAAACCCTAAAATTAGCCATAAAACCCAAAAATTTGCCAGAAAAACTCAGAAATTAGCCACAAAAACCCGAAAATTGTTAGAATAGCTCGAAAATTATCCATAAAAACTCAGAAAATAGCTATAAAACATAAGAATTAGCTGAAAAAACTCAAAAAACTCAAAAATTAGCCATAAAAACTAAGAAATTAGCCATAAAATACAAAAATTAGCCAGAAAAACTCGTAAGTTAACTAGGAAAACTCAAAATTTAGCCATAAAACCCAGAAATTAGCTGGAAAAACTCAAGAGTTAGCTAAAAAACTCGGAAATTAGCCACAAAACTCAGAAATTAGCCATGAAAAACTAACAATTAGCCATGAAACCCGAAAATTAGCCAGAAAAACTCGAAAATTAACTAGAAAAACTCAAAATTTAGCCATAAAACCCAAAAATTAGCTGGAAAAACTCAAGAATTAGCTGGAAAAACTCGGAAATTAGCCATAAAAACCCAAAAATTAGCTATTAAACGCGTAAATTAGATAGAGAAACTCAAAAATTAGATAGAAAAACTCAAAAAGTACTTAGAAAACCAAAAAATTAGCTAAAAAAACTCAAGAATCAGCTAGGAGAACTCGGAAATTAGCCACAAAAACTCAAAAATTAGCCATGAAAACTCAACAATTAGCCATGAAACCCAAAAATTTGTCAGAAAAACTCGAAAATTAGCTAGAAAACCTCGAAAATTAGCTAGAAAAACTCAGAAATCAGCTAGAAAAACTTAAAAATTATCCATTAAACCCGAAAATTAGATAGAGAAACTCAAAAATTAGCTAGAAAAACCCAAAAATTAGCTAGAAAAACTCAAAAATTAGCCTCAAAACCCAAAAATTGTTAGAAAAACTAAAAAATCAGCTTTAAAAACTCGAAACAAGCTATAAAACATGAAAATTAGCTGAAAAAACTCAAAAAATAGCCATGAAAACTTAAAAATTAGCCATTAAACCTAAAAATTAGCAAGAAAATCTCTGAAATTAGCTATAAAAACTCAGAAATTAGCCACAAAAACCCGGAAATTGTAAGAATAACTCAAAAAATAGCTATAAAACATGAGAATTAGCTGGAAAAACTCAAAAATTAGCCATAAAAACTAAAAAATTAGCCATAAAATACAAAAATTAGCCAGAAAAACTCAAAATTTAGCCATAAAACCCAAAAATTAGCTAGAAAAACTCAAGAGTTAGCTAAAAAAACTCGGAAATTAGCCACAAAAACTCAAAAATTAGCCATGAAAAACCAACAACAACTCAGCAACTCAACAATTAGCCATGAATCCCAAAAATTAGTTAGAAAAACTCAAAAATTAGCCATAAAAACCCAAAAATTAGCCATTAAACGCGAAAATTAGATAGAGAAACTCGAAAATTAGCCACAAAACCCAAAAATTGTTTGAAAAAATTCAAAAATTAGCTTTAAAAATTCAGAAAATAGCTATAAAACATGAAAATTAGCCATAAAAACTTGAAAATTAGCCATTACACTCAGAAATTAGCAAGAAAAACTCGAAAATTAGCTAGAAAAACACAGAAATTAGCTAGAAAAACTCAAGAATTAGCTAGAAAAACTCGGAAATCAGCCACAAAAACTAAAAAATTAGCCATGAAACCCAAAAATTAGTTAGAAAAACACAAACATTAGCCATAAAAACCCAAAAATTAGTCATTAAACGCGAAAATTAGATAGAGAAACTCAAAAATTAGCTAGAAAAACTCAAGAATTAGCTAGAAACACTCGGAAATTAGCCACAAAAACTCAAAAGCTAGCCATGAGAACTCAACAATTAGCCATGAAACCCAAAAATTAGTCAGAAATACTCGAAAATTAGCTAGAAAACCTCAAAAATTAACGAGAAAAACTCAGAAATCAGCTAGAAGAACTCAAAACTTAGCCATAAAAACCCAGAAATTAGCCATAAAAACTCAAAAATTAGCCATAAAAACCCTAAAATTAGCCATAAAACCCAAAAATTTGCCAGAAAAACTTGAAAATTAGCTCGAAAAACTCAGAAGTTAGCCACAAAAACCCGAAAATTGTTAGAATAGCTTAAAAATTAGCCATAAAAACTCAAAAATAGCTATAAAACATAAGAATTAGCTGGAAAAACTAAAAAACTAGCCATAAAAACTAAAAAATTAGCCATAAAATACAAAAATTAGCCAGAAAAAGTCGTAAATTAACTAGGAAAACTCAAAATTCAGCCATAAAACCCAAAAATTAGCTAGAAAAACTCAAAAGTTAGCTAAAAAAACTCGGAAATTAGCCACAAAAACTCAGAAATTAGCCATGAAAACTCAACAATTAGCCATGAAACCCAAAAATTAGTTAGAAAAACTCAAAAATTAGCCATAAAAACCCAAAAATTAGCCATTAAACGCGAAAATTAGATAGAGAAACTCAAAAATTAGCCATAAAAACCCAAAAATTAGCCATTAAACGCGAAAATTAGATAGAGAAACTCAAAAATTAGCTAGAAAAACTCAAGAATTAGCTAGAAAAACTCAAGAATTAGCTAGAAAAACTCGGAAATCAGCCACAAAAACTCAAAAATTAGCCATGAAAACTCAACAATTAGCCATGAAACTCAAAAATTAGTTAGAAAAACTCAAAAATTAGCCATAAAAACCCAAAAATTAGCCATTAAACGCGAAAATTAGATAGAGAAACTCAAAAATTAGCTAAAAAAACTCAAGAATTAGCTAGAAAAACTCGGAAATTAGCCACAAAAACTCAAAAATTAGCCATGAAAACTCAACAATTAGCCATGAAACCCAAAAATTAGTTAGAAAAACTCAAAAATTAGCCATAAAAACCCAAAAATTAGCCATTAAACGCGAAAATTAGATAGAGAAACTCAAAAATTAGCCATGAAAACTCAACAACAACTCAGCAACTCAACAATTAGCCATGAAACCCAAAAATTAGTTAGAAAAACTCAAAAATTAGCCATAAAAACCCAAAAATTAGCCATTAAACGCGAAAATTAGATAGAGAAACTCAAAAATTAGCTAGAAAAACTCAAGAATTAGCTAGAAAAACTCGAAAATCAGCCACAAAAACTCAAAAATTAGCCATGAAAACTCAACAATTAGCCATGAAACCAAAAAATTAGTTAGAAAAACTCAAAAATTAGCCATAAAAACCCGAAAATTATCCATTAAACGCGAAAATTAGATAGAGAAACTCAAAAATTATCTAGAAAAACTCAAGAATTAGCTAGAAAAACTTGGAAATTAGCCACAAAAACTCAAAAGCTAGCCATGAAAACTCAACAATTAGCCATGAAACCCAAAAATTAGTCAGAAATACACGAAAATTAGCTAGAAAACCTCAAAAATTAACTAGAAAAACTCAGAAATCAGCTAGAACTCAAAACTTAGCCATAAAAACCCAGAAATTAGCCATAAAAACTCAAAAATTAGCCATAAAAACCCTAAAATTAGCCATAAAACCCAAAAATTTGCCAGAAAAACTCAGAAATTAGCCACAAAAACCCGAAAATTGTTAGAATAGCTCGAAAATTATCCATAAAAACTCAGAAAATAGCTATAAAACATAAGAATTAGCTGAAAAAACTCAAAAATTAGCCATAAAAACTAAGAAATTAGCCATAAAATACAAAAATTAGCCAGAAAAACTCGTAAGTTAACTAGGAAAACTCAAAATTTAGCCATAAAACCCAGAAATTAGCTAGAAAAACTCAAGAGTTAGCTAAAAAACTCGGAAATTAGCCACAAAAACTCAGAAATTAGCCATGAAAAACTAACAATTAGCCATGAAACCCGAAAATTAGCCAGAAAAACTCGAAAATTAACTAGAAAAACTCAAAATTTAGCCATAAAACCCAAAAATTAGCTGGAAAAACTCAAGAATTAGCTGGAAAAACTCGGAAATTAGCCATAAAAACCCAAAAATTAGCTATTAAACGCGTAAATTAGATAGAGAAACTCAAAAATTAGATAGAAAAACTCAAAAAGTACTTAGAAAACCAAAAAATTAGCTAAAAAAACTCAAGAATCAGCTAGGAAAACTCGGAAATTAGCCACAAAAACTCAAAAATTAGCCATGAAAACTCAACAATTAGCCATGAAACCCAAAAATTTGTCAGAAAAACTCGAAAATTAGCTAGAAACCTCGAAACAATCTATAAAACATGGAAAAAACTCAGAAAATAGCCATGAAAACTTAAAAATTAGCCATTAAACCCAAAAATTAGCAAGAAAATATCGGAAAAATTTAAAAAAAAACTCAAAAATTAGCCATAAAAACCCGAAAATTATCCATTAAACGCGAAAATTAGATAGAGAAACTCAAAAATTATCTAGAAAAACTCAAGAATTAGCTAGAAAAACTTGGAAATTAGCCACAAAAACTCAAAAGCTAGCCATGAAAACTCAACAATTAGCCATGAAACCCAAAAATTAGTCAGAAATACACGAAAATTAGCTAGAAAACCTCAAAAATTAACTAGAAAAACTCAGAAATCAGCTAGAACTCAAAACTTAGCCATAAAAACCCAGAAATTAGCCATAAAAACTCAAAAATTAGCCATAAAAACCCTAAAATTAGCCATAAAACCCAAAAATTTGCCAGAAAAACTCAGAAATTAGCCACAAAAACCCGAAAATTGTTAGAATAGCTCGAAAATTATCCATAAAAACTCAGAAAATAGCTATAAAACATAAGAATTAGCTGAAAAAACTCAAAAATTAGCCATAAAAACTAAGAAATTAGCCATAAAATACAAAAATTAGCCAGAAAAACTCGTAAGTTAACTAGGAAAACTCAAAATTTAGCCATAAAACCCAGAAATTAGCTAGAAAAACTCAAGAGTTAGCTAAAAAACTCGGAAATTAGCCACAAAACTCAGAAATTAGCCATGAAAAACTAACAATTAGCCATGAAACCCGAAAATTAGCCAGAAAAACTCGAAAATTAACTAGAAAAACTCAAAATTTAGCCATAAAACCCAAAAATTAGCTGGAAAAACTCAAGAATTAGCTGGAAAAACTCGGAAATTAGCCATAAAAACCCAAAAATTAGCTATTAAACGCGTAAATTAGATAGAGAAACTCAAAAATTAGATAGAAAAACTCAAAAAGTACTTAGAAAACCAAAAAATTAGCTAAAAAAACTCAAGAATCAGCTAGGAAAACTCGGAAATTAGCCACAAAAACTCAAAAATTAGCCATGAAAACTCAACAATTAGCCATGAAACCCAAAAATTTGTCAGAAAAACTCGAAAATTAGCTAGAAACCTCGAACATTAGCTGGAAAAACTCAGAAATCAGCTGGAAAAACTCAAAACTTAGCCATAAAAACTCAGAAATTAGCCATAAAAACCCAAAAATTAGCCATTAAACGCGAAAATTAGATTGAGAAACTCAAAAATTAGCTGGAAAAACTCAGAAATTAGCTAGAAAAACTCAAAAATTAGCTAGGAAACTCAAGAATCAGCTAGAAAAACTCAGATATCAGCCACAAAAACCCAAAAAATGTTAGAAAAACTCAAAAATTAGCCATAAAAACCCGAAAATTATCCATTAAACGCGAAAAATAGATAGAGAAACTCAAAAATTAGCCACAAAACCCAAAAATTGTTAGAAAAACTCAAAAATTAGCCATAAAAACCCAAAAATTAGCTATTAAACGCGTAAATTAGATAGAGGAACTCAAAAATTAGCTAGAAAAACTCAAAAATCAGCCATAAAAACCCAAAAATTAGCCATTAAACGCGAAAATTAGATAGAGAAACTCGAAAATTAGCCACAAAACCCAAAAATTGTTTGAAAAAATTCAAAAATTAGCTTTAAAAATTCAGAAAATAGCTATAAAACATGAAAATTAGCCATAAAAACTTGAAAATTAGCCATTAAACTCAGAAATTAGCAAAAAAAATCGAAAATTAGCTAGAAAAACACAGAAATTAGCTAGAAAAACTCAAGAATTAGCTAGAAAAACTCGGAAATCAGCCACAAAAACTAAAAAATTAGCCATGAAACCCAAAAATTAGTTAGAAAAACACAAAAATTAGCCATAAAAACCCAAAAATTAGCCATTAAACGCGAAAATTAGATAGAGAAACTCAAAAATTAGCTAGAAAAACTCAAGAATTAGCTAGAAACACTCGGAAATTAGCCACAAAAACTCAAAAGCTAGCCATGAGAACTCAACAATTAGCCATGAAACCCAAAAATTAGTCAGAAATACTCGAAAATTAGCTAGAAAACCTCAAAAATTAACGAGAAAAACTCAGAAATCAGCTAGAAGAACTCAAAACTTAGCCATAAAAACCCAGAAATTAGCCATAAAAACTCAAAAATTAGCCATAAAAACCCTAAAATTAGCCATAAAACCCAAAAATTTGCCAGAAAAACTTGAAAATTAGCTCGAAAAACTCAGAAGTTAGCCACAAAAACCCGAAAATTGTTAGAATAGCTTAAAAATTAGCCATAAAAACTCAAAAATAGCTATAAAACATAAGAATTAGCTGGAAAAACTAAAAAATTAGCCATAAAAACTAAAAAATTAGCCATAAAAACTAAAAAATTAGCCATAAAATACAAAAATTAGCCAGAAAAAGTCGTAAATTAACTAGGAAAACTCAAAATTTAGCCATAAAACCCAAAAATTAGCTAGAAAAACTCAAAAGTTAGCTAAAAAAACTCGGAAATTAGCCACAAAAACTCAGAAATTAGCCATGAAAACTCAACAATTAGCCATGAAACCCAAAAATTAGTTAGAAAAACTCAAAAATTAGCCATAAAAACCCAAAAATTAGCCATTAAACGCGAAAATTAGATAGAGAAACTCAAAAATTAGCCATAAAAACCCAAAAATTAGCCATTAAACGCGAAAATTAGATAGAGAAACTCAAAAATTAGCTAGAAAAACTCAAGAATTAGCTAGAAAAACTCAAGAATTAGCTAGAAAAACTCGGAAATCAGCCACAAAAACTCAAAAATTAGCCATGAAAACTCAACAATTAGCCATGGAACCCAAAAATTAGTTAGAAAAACTCAAAAATTAGCCATAAAAACCCAAAAATTAGCCATTAAACGCGAAAATTAGATAGAGAAACTCAAAAATTAGATAAAAAACTCAGAAATTAGCTAGAAAACCAAAAAATTAGCGAGAAAAACTCAAGAATTAGCTAGGAAAACTCGGAAATTAGCAACAAAAACTCAAAAATTAGCCATGAAAACTCAACAATTAGCCATGAAACCCAAAAATTTGTCAGAAAAACTCGAAAATTAGCTAGAAAACCTCGAACATTAGCTGGAAAAACTCAGAAATCAGCTGGAAAAACTCAAAACTTAGCCATAAAAACTCAGAAATTAGCCATAAAAACCCAAAAATTAGCCATTAAACGCGAAAATTAGATTGAGAAACTCGAAAATTAGCTGGAAAAACTCAGAAATTAGCTAGAAAAACTCAAAAATTAGCTAGAAAAACTCAAGAATTAGCTAGAAAAACTCAGAAATTAGCCACAAAAACCCAAAAAATGTTAGAAAAACTCAAAAATTAGCCATAAAAACCCGAAAATTATCCATTAAACGCGAAAATTAGATAGAGAAACTCAAAAATTAGCCACAAAACCCAAAAATTGTTAGAAAAACACAAAAATTAGCCATAAAAACCCAAAAATTAGCCATTAAACGCGAAAATTAGATAGAGAAACTCAAAAATTAGCTAGAAAAAGTCAAGAATTAGCTAGAAACACTCGGAAATTAGCCACAAAAACTCAAAAGCTAGCCATGAGAACTCCACAATTAGCCATGAAACTCAAAAATTAGTCAGAAATACTCGAAAATTAGCTAGAAAACCTCAAAAATTAACGAGAAAAACTCAGAAATCAGCTAGAAGAACTCAAAACTTAGCCATAAAAACCCAGAAATTAGCCATAAAAACTCGAAAATTAGCCATAAAAACCCTAAAATTAGCCATAAAACCCAAAAATTTGCCAGAAAAACTTGAAAATTAGCTCGAAAAACTCAGAAGTTAGCCACAAAAACCCGAAAATTGTTAGAATAGCTTAAAAATTAGCCATAAAAACTCAAAAAATAGCTATAAAACATAAGAATTAGCTGGAAAAACTGAAAAATTAGCCATAAAAACTAAAAAATTAGCCATAAATTACAAAAATTAGCCAGAAAAACTCGTAAATTAACTAGGAAAACTCGAAATTTAGCCATAAAACCCAAAAATTAGCTAGAAAAACTCAAAAGTTAGCTAAAAAAACTCGGAAATTAGCCACAAAAACTCAGAAATTAGCCATGAAAAACCAACAATTAGCCATGAAACCCGAAAATTAGCCAGAAAAACTCGAAAATTAACTAGAAAAACTCAAAATTTAGCCATAAAACCAGAAAATTAGCTGGATAAACTCAAGAATTAGCTGGAGAAACTCGGAAATTAGCCACAAAAACTCAAAAATTAGCCATGAAAACTCAACAACAACTCAACAACTCAACAATTAGCCATGAAACACAAAAATTTGCTAGAAAAATTCTAAAATTAGCTTGAAAAACTCAAGAATTAGCTAGAAAAACTCGGAAATCAGCCACAAAAACTCAAAAATTAGCCATGAAAACTCAACAATTAGCCATAAAACTTAAAAATTAGTTAGAAAAACTCAAAAATTAGTCATAAAAACCCAAAAATTAGCCATTAAACGCGAAAATTAGATAGAGAAACTCAAAAATTAGCTAGAAAAACTCAAGAATTAGCTGGAAAAACTCGGAAATTAGCCACAAAAACTCAAAAATTAGCCATGAAAACTCAACAATTAGCCATGAAACCCAAAAATTAGTTAAAAAAACTCAAAAATTAGCCATAAAAACCCAAAAATTAGCCATTAAACGCGAAAATTAGATAGAGAAACTCAAAAATTAGCTAAAAAAACTCAAGAATTAGCTAGAAAAACTCGGAAATTAGCCACAAAAACTCAAAAATTAGCCATGAAAACTCAACAATTAGCCATGAAACCCAAAATTTAGTTAGAAAAACTCAAAAATTAGCCATAAAAACCCAAAAATTAGCCATTAAACGCGAAAATTAGATAGAGAAACTCAAAAATTAGCTAAAAAAACTCAAGAATTAGCTAGAAAAACTCGGAAATTAGCCACAAAAACTCAAAAATTAGCCATGAAAACTCAACAATTAGCCATGAAACCCAAAAATTAGTTAGAAAAACTCAAAAATTAGCCATAAAAACCCAAAAATTAGCCA
The DNA here is from genome assembly GCA_026230145.1 of Diorhabda elongata. NCBI lineage: Eukaryota > Metazoa > Arthropoda > Insecta > Coleoptera > Chrysomelidae > Diorhabda > Diorhabda elongata. The sequence goes on from JAOVVJ010000038.1 coordinate 68,804, forward strand.
TTAAACGCGAAAATTAGATAGAGAAACTCAAAAATTAGCCATAAAAACCCAAAAATTAGCCATTAAACGCGAAAATTAGATAGAGAAACTCAAAAATTAGCTAGAAAAACTCAAGAATTAGCTAGAAAAACTCGGAAATCAGCCACAAAAACTCAAAAATTAGCCATGAAAACTCAACAATTAGCCATGAAACCCAAAAATTAGTTAGAAAAACTCAAAAATTAGCCATAAAAACCCAAAAATTAGCCATTAAACGCGAAAATTAGATAGAGAAACTCAAAAATTAGCCATAAAAACCCAAAAATCAGCTATTAAACGCGTAAATTAGATAGAGGAACTCAAAAATTAGCTAGAAAAACTCAAAAATTAGCTAGAAAAACTCAAAAATTAGCCACAAAACCCAAAAATTGTTAGAAAAACTCAAAAATTAGCTTTAAAACCTCAAAGAGTAGCTATACAACATGAAAATTTTCCATAAAAACTTAAAAATTAGCCATTAGACTCAAAAATTAGAAAAACTCAGAAATTAGCTAGAAAAACTCAAGAATTAGCTAGAAAAACTCGGAAATCAGCCACAAAAACTCAAAAATTAGCCATGAAAACTCAACAATTAGCCATGAAACCCAAAAATTAGTTAGAAAAACTCAAAAATTAGCCATAAAAACCCAAAAATTAGCCATTAAACGCGAAAATTAGATAGAGAAACTCAAAAATTAGCTAAAAAAACTCAAGGATTAGCTAGAAAAACTCGGAAATTAGCCACAAAAACTCAAAAATTAGCCATGAAAACTCAACAATTAGCCATGAAACCCAAAAATTAGTTAGAAAAACTCAAAAATTAGCCATAAAAACCCAAAAATTAGCCATTAAACGCGAAAATTTGATAGAGAAACTGAAAAATTAGCTAAAAAAACTCAAGAATTAGCTAGAAAAACTCGGAAATTAGCCACAAAAACTCAAAAATTAGCCATGAAAACTCAACAATTACCCATGAAACCCAAAAATTAGTTAGAAAAACTCGAAAATTAGCCATAAAAACCCAAAAATTAGCCATTAAACGCGGAAATTAGATAGAGAAACTCAAAAATTAGCTAGAAAAACTCAAGAATTAGCTAGAAAAACTCGGAAATCAGCCACAAAAACTCAAAAATTAGCCATGAAAACTCAACAATTAGCCATGAAACCCAAAAATTAGTTAGAAAAACTCAAAAATTAGCCATAAAAACCCAAAAATTAGCCATTAAACGCGAAAATTAGATAGAGAAACTCAAAAATTAGCTAGAAATACTCAAGAATTAGCTAGAAAAACTCAGAAATTGGCCACAAAAACCCAAAAATTGTCAAAAAAACTCAAAAATTAGCTTTAAAATCTCGAAACAATCCATAAAACATGGAAAAAACTCAAAAAATAGCCATGAAAACTTAAAAATTAGCCATTAAACCTAAAAATTAGCAAGAAAATCTCGGAAATTAGCTATAAAAACTTAGAAATTAGCCACAAAAACCCAAAAAATGTTAAAAAAACTCAAAAATTAGCCATAAAAACCCGAAAATTATCCATTAAACGCGAAAATTAGATGGAGAAACTTAAAAATTAGCCACAAAACCCAAAAATTGTTTGAAAAAATTCAAAAATTAGCTTTAAAAATTCAAAAAATAGCTATAAAACATGAAAATTAGCCATAAAAACTTGAAAATTAGCCATTAAACTCAAAAATTAGCAAGAAAAACTCAGAAATTGGCTAGAAAAACTCAAGAATTAGCTAGAAAAACTCGGAAATCAGCCACAAAAACTAAAAAATTAGTCATGAAACCCAAAAATTTGTTAGAAAAACCCGAAAATTAGCCATAAAAACCCAAAAATCAGCCATTGAACGCGAAAATTAGATAGAGAAACTCAAAAATTAGCTAGAAAAACTCAAGAATTAGCTAGAAACACTCGGAAATTAGCCACAAAAACTCAAAAATTAGCCATGAAAACTCAACAATTAGCCTTGAAACCCAAAAATTTGTCAGAAAAACTCGAAAACCTCGAACATTAGCTGGAAAAACTCAGAAATCAGCTGGAAAAACTCAAAACTTAGCCATAAAAACTCAGAAATTAGCCATAAAAACCCAAAAATTAGCCATTAAACGCGAAAATTAGATTGAGAAACTCGAAAATTAGCTGGAAAAACTCAAAAATTAGCTAGAAAAACTCAGAAATTAGCCACAAAAACCCAAAAAATGTTAGAAAAACTCAAAAATTAGCCATAAAAACCCGAAAATTATCCATTAAACGCGAAAATTAGATAGAGAAACTCAAAAATTAGCCATAAAAACCCAAAAATCAGCTATTAAACGCGTAAATTAGATAGAGGAACTCAAAAATTAGCTAGAAAAACTCAAAAATTAGCCACAAAACCCAAAAATTGTTAGAAAAACTCAAAAATTAGCTTTAAAAACTCAAAGAGTAGCTATACAACATGAAAATTTTCCATAAAAACTTAAAAATTAGCCAATAGACTCAAAAATTAGAAAAACTCAGAAATTAGCTAGAAAAACTCAAGAATTAGCTAGAAAAACTCGGAAATCAGCCACAAAAACTCAAAAATTAGCCATGAAAACTCAACAATTAGCCATGAAACCCAAAAATTAGTTAGAAAAACTCAAAAATTAGCCATAAAAACACAAAAATTAGCCATTAAACGCGAAAATTAGATAGAGAAACTGGAAAATTAGCTAAAAAAACTCAAGAATTAGCTAGAAAAACTCGGAAATTAGCCAAAAGAACTCAAAAATTAGCCATGAAAACCCAAAAATTAGTTAGAAAAACTCAAAAATTAGCCATAAAAACCTAAAAATTAGCCATTAAACGCGAAAATTAGATAGAGAAACTCAAAAATTAGCCATAAAAACCCAAAAATTAGCCATTAAACGCGAAAATTAGATAGAGAAACTCAAAAATTAGCTAGAAAAACTCAAGAATTAGCTAGAAAAACTCGGAAATCAGCCACAAAAACTCAAAAATTAGCCATGAAAACTCAACAATTAGTCATGAAACCCAAAAATTAGTTGGAAAAACTCAAAAATTAGCCATAAAAACCCAAAAATTGTTAGAAAAACTCAAAAATTAGCTTTAAAATCTCGAAACAATCTATAAAACATGGAAAAAACTCAAAAAATAGCCATGAAAACTTAAAAATTAGCCATTAAACCCAAAAATTAGCAAGAAAATATCGGAAAAATTTAAAAAAAAACTCAAAAATTAGCCATAAAAACCCGAAAATTATCCATTAAACGCGAAAATTAGATAGAGAAACTCAAAAATTATCTAGAAAAACTCAAGAATTAGCTAGAAAAACTCGGAAATTAGCCACAAAAACTCAAAAGCTAGCCATGAAAACTCAACAATTAGCCATGAAACCCAAAAATTAGTCAGAAATACTCGAAAATTAGCTAGAAAACCTCAAAAATTAACTAGAAAAACTCAGAAATCAGCTAGAACTCAAAACTTAGCCATAAAAACCCAGAAATTAGCCATAAAAACTCAAAAATTAGCCATAAAAACCCTAAAATTAGCCATAAAACCCAAAAATTTGCCAGAAAAACTCAGAAATTAGCCACAAAAACCCGAAAATTGTTAGAATAGCTCGAAATTTATCCATAAAAACTCAGAAAATGGCTATAAAACATAAGAATTAGCTGAAAAAACTCAAAAATTAGCCATAAAAACTAAGAAATTAGCCATAAAATACAAAAATTAGCCAGAAAAACTCGTAAGTTAACTGGGAAAACTCAAAATTTAGCCATAAAACCCAAAAATTAGCTAGAAAAACTCAAGAGTTAGCTAAAAAACTCGGAAATTAGCCACAAAAACTCAGAAATTAGCCATGAAAAACTAACAATTAGCCATGAAACCCGAAAATTAGCCAGAAAAACTCGAAAATTAACTAGAAAAACTCAAAATTTAGCCATAAAACCCAAAAATTAGCTGGAAAAACTCAAGAATTAGCTGGAAAAACTCGGAAATTAGCCATAAAAACCCAAAAATTAGCTATTAAACGCGTAAATTAGATAGAGAAACTCAAAAATTAGATAGAAAAACTCAAAAAGTACTTAGAAAACCAAAAAATTAGCTAAAAAAACTCAAGAATCAGCTAGGAAAACTCGGAAATTAGCCACAAAAACTCAAAAATTAGCCATGAAAACTCAACAATTAGCCATGAAACCCAAAAATTTGTCAGAAAAACTCGAAAATTAGCTAGAAACCTCGAAACAATCTATAAAACATGGAAAAAACTCAGAAAATAGCCATGAAAACTTAAAAATTAGCCATTAAACCCAAAAATTAGCAAGAAAATATCGGAAAAATTTAAAAAAAAACTCAAAAATTAGTCATAAAAACCCGAAAATTATCCATTAAACGCGAAAATTAGATAGAGAAACTCAAAAATTATCTAGAAAAACTCAAGAATTAGCTAGAAAAACTTGGAAATTAGCCACAAAAACTCAAAAGCTAGCCATGAAAACTCAACAATTAGCCATGAAACCCAAAAATTAGTCAGAAATACACGAAAATTAGCTAGAAAAACTCAAAATTTAGCCATAAAACCCAAAAATTAGCTGGAAAAACTCAAGAATTAGCTGGAAAAACTCGGAAATTAGCCATAAAAACCCAAAAATTAGCTATTAAACGCGTAAATTAGATAGAGAAACTCAAAAATTAGATAGAAATACTCAAAAAGTACTTAGAAAACCAAAAAATTAGCTAAAAAAACTCAAGAATCAGCTAGAAAAACTCGGAAATTAGCCACAAAAACTCAAAAATTAGCCATGAAAACTCAACAATTAGCCATGAAACCCAAAAATTTGTCAGAAAAACTCGAAAATTAGCTAGAAACCTCGAACATTAGCTGGAAAAACTCAGAAATCAGCTGGAAAAACTCAAAACTTAGCCATAAAAACTCAGAAATTAGCCATAAAAACCCAAAAATTAGCCATTAAACGCGAAAATTAGATTGAGAAACTCAAAAAATAGCTGGAAAAACTCAGAAATTAGCTAGAAAAACTCAAAAATTAGCTAGAAAACTCAAGAATCAGCTAGAAAAACTCAGATATCAGCCACAAAAACCCAAAAAATGATAGAAAAACTCATAAATTAGCCATAAAAACCCGAAAATTATCCATTAAACGCGAAAATTAGATAGAGAAACTCAAAAATTAGCCACAAAACCCAAAAATTGTTAGAAAAACTCAAAAATAAGCCATAAAAACCCAAAAATTAGCTATTAAACGCGTAAATTAGATAGAGGAACTCAAAAATTAGCTAGAAAAACTCAAAAATTAGCCACAAAACCCAAACATTGTTAGAACAACTCAAAAATTAGCTCTAAAAACTCAAAAAGTAGCTATAAAACATGAAAATTATCCGTAAAAACTTAAAAATTAGCCATTAGACTAAAAAATTAGCAAGAAAAACTAGAAAATTAGCTAGAAAAACTGAAAAATTAGCTAGAAAAACTCAAGAATCAGCTAGAAAAACTCGGAAATTAGCCACAAAAACTCAAAAATTAGCCATGAAAACTCAACAATTAGCCATGAAACCCAAAAATTAGTCAGAAAAACTCGAAAATTAGCTAGAAAACCTCGAAAATTAGCTAGAAAAACTCAGAAATCAGCTAGAAAAACTCAAAAATTATCCATTAAACCCGAAAATTAGATAGAGAAACTCAAAAATTAGCTAGAAAAACCCAAAAATTAGCTAGAAAAACTCAAAAATTAGCCTCAAAACCCAAAAATTGTTAGAAAAACTAAAAAATCAGCTTTAAAAACTCGAAACAAGCTATAAAACATGAAAATTAGCTGAAAAAACTCAAAAAATAGCCATGAAAACTTAAGAATTAGCCATTAAACCTTAAAATTAGCAAGAAAATCTCGGAAATTAGCTATAAAAACTCAGAAATTAGCCACAAAAACCCAAAAAAAGTTAAAAAAACTCAAAAATTAGCCATAAAAACCCGAAAATTATCCATTAAACGCGAAAATTAGATGGAGAAACTTAAAAATTAGCCACAAAACCCAAAAATTGTTTGAAAAAACTCAAAAATTAGCTTTAAAAATTCAAAAAATAGCTATAAAACATGAAAATTAGCCATAAAAACTTGAAAATTAGCCATTAAACTCAAAAATTAGCAAGAAAAACTCGAAAATTAGCTAGAAAAACTCAGAAATTGGCTAGAAAAACTCAAGAATTAGCTAGAAAAACTCGGAAATAAGCCACAAAAACTAAAAAATTAGCCATGAAACCCAAAAATTAGTTAGAAAAACACAAAAATTAGCCATAAAAACCCAAAAATTAGCCATTAAACACGAAAATTAGATAGAGAAACTCAAAAATTAGCTAGAAAAACTCAAGAATTAGCTAGAAACACTCGGAAATTAGCCACAAAAACTCAAAAGCTAGCCATGAAAACTCAACAATTAGCCATGAAACCCAAAAATTTGTCAGAAAAACTCGAAAATTAGCTAGAAAACCTCGAACATTAGCTGGAAAAACTCAGAAATCAGCTGGAAAAACTCAAAACTTAGCCATAAAAACCCAAAAATTAGCCATTAAACGCGAAAATTAGATTGAGAAACTCGAAAATTAGCTGGAAAAACTCAGAAATTAGCTAGAAAAACTCAAAAATTAGCTAGAAAAACTCAGAAATTAGCCACAAAAACCCAAAAAATGTTAGAAAAACTCAAAAATTAGCCATAAAAACCCGAAAATTATCCATTAAACGCGAAAATTAGATAGAGAAACTCAAAAATTAGCCATAAAAACCCAAAAATCAGCTATTAAACGCGTAAATTAGATAGAGGAACTCAAAAATTAGCTAGAAAAACTCAAAAATTAGCTAGAAAAACTCAAAAATTAGCTAGAAAAACTCAAAAATTAGCCACAAAACCCAAAAATTGTTAGAAAAACTCGAAAATTAGCTTTAAAAACTCAAAAAGTAGCTATACAACATGAAAATTTTCCATAAAAACTTAAAAATTAGCCATTAGACTCAAAAATTAGAAAAAACTCAGAAATTAGCTAGAAAAACTCAAGAATTAGCTAGAAAAACTCGGAAATCAGCCACAAAAACTCAAAAATTAGCCATAAAAACTCAACAATTAGCCATGAAACCCAAAAATTAGTTAGAAAAACTCAAAAATTAGCCATAAAAACCCAAAAATTAGCCATTAAACGCGAAAATTAGATAGAGAAACTCAAAAATTAGCTAAAAAAACTCAAGAATTAGCTAGAAAAACTCGGAAATTAGCCACAAAAACTCAAAAATTAGCCATGAAAACTCAACAATTAGCCATGAAACCCAAAAATTAGTTAGAAAAACTCAAAAATTAGCCATAAAAACCCAAAAATTAGCCATTAAACGCGAAAATTAGATAGAGAAACTCAAAAATTAGCCATGAAAACTCAACAACAACTCAGCAACTCAACAATTAGCCATGAAACCCAAAAATTAGTTAGAAAAACTCAAAAATTAGCCATAAAAACCCAAATATTAGACATTAAACGCGAAAATTAGATAGAGAAACTCAAAAATTAGCTAGAAAAACTCAAGAATTAGCTAGAAAAACTCGGAAATCAGCCACAAAAACTCAAAAATTAGCCATGAAAACTCAACAATTAGCCATGAAACCCAAAAATTAGTTAGAAAAACTCAAAAATTAGCCATAAAAACCCAAATATTAGACATTAAACGCGAAAATTAGATAGAGAAACTCAAAAATTAGCTAAAAAAACTCAAGAATTAGCTAGAAAAACTCGGAAATTAGCCACAAAAACTCAAAAATTAGCCATGAAAACTCAACAATTAGCCATGAAACCCAAAAATTAGTTAGAAAAACTCAAAAATTAGCCATAAAAACCCAAAAATTAGCCATTAAACGCGAAAATTAGATAGAGAAACTCAAAAATTAGCCATGAAAACTCAACAACAACTCAGCAACTCAACAATTAGCCATGAAACCCAAAAATTAGTTAGAAAAACTCAAAAATTAGCCATAAAAACCCAAAAATTAGCCATTAAACGCGAAAATTAGATAGAGAAACTCAAAAATTAGCTAGAAAAACTCAAGAGTTAGCTAGAAAAACTCAGAAATTGGCCACAAAAACCCAAAAATTGTTAGAAAAACTCAAAAATTAGCTCTAAAATCTCGAAACAATCTATAAAACATGGAAATAACTCAAAAAATAGCCATGAAAACTTAAAAATTAGCCATTAAACCCAAAAATTAGCAAGAAAATATCGGAAAAATTTAAAAAAAAACTCAAAAATTAGCCATAAAAACCCGAAAATTATCCATTAAACGCGAAAATTAGAAAGAGAAACTCAAAAATTAGCTAGAAAAACTCAAGAATTAGCTAGAAAAACTCGGAAATTAGCCACAAAAACTCAAAAGCTAGCCATGAAAACTCAACAATTAGCCATGAAACCCAAAAATTAGTCAGAAATACTCGAAAATTAGCTAGAAAACCTCAAAAATTAACTAGAAAAACTCAGAAATCAGCTAGAACTCAAAACTTAGCCATAAAAACCCAGAAATTAGCCATAAAAACTCAAAAATTAGCCATAAAATCCCTAAAATTAGCCATAAAACCCAAAAATTTGCCAGAAAAACTCAGAAATTAGCCACAAAAACCCGAAAATTGTTAGAATAGCTCGAAAATTATCCATAAAAACTCAGAAAATAGCTATAAAACATAAGAATTAGCTGAAAAAACTCAAAAATTAGCCATAAAAACTAAGAAATTAGCCATAAAATACAAAAATTAGCCAGAAAAACTCGTAAATTAACTAGGAAAACTCAAAATTTAGCCATAAAACCCAAAAATTAGCTAGAAAAACTCAAGAGTTAGCTAAAAAAACTCGGAAATTAGCCACAAAAACTCAGAAATTAGCCATGAAAAACTAACAATTAGCCATGAAACCCGAAAATTAGCCAGAAAAACTCGAAAATTAAATAGAAAAACTCAAAATTTAGCCATAAAACCCAAAAATTAGCTGGAAAAACTCAAGAATTAGCTGGAAAAACTCGGAAATTAGCCATAAAAACCCAAAAATTAGCTATTAAACGCGTAAATTAGATAGAGAAACTCAAAAATTAGATAGAAAAACTCAAAAAGTACTTAGAAAACCAAAAAATTAGCTAAAAAAACTCAAGAATCAGCTAGGAAAACTCGGAAATTAGCCACAAAAACTCAAAAATTATCCATGAAAACTCAACAATTAGCCATGAAACCCAAAATATTGTCAGAAAAACTCGAAAATTAGCTAGAAACCTCGAACATTAGCTTGAAAAACTCAGAAATCAGCTGGAAAAACTCAAAACTTAGCCATAAAAACTCAGAAATTAGCCAAAAAACCCAAAAATTAGCCATTAAACGCGAAAATTAGATTGAGAAACTCAAAAATTAGCTGGAAAAACTCAGAAATTAGCTAGAAAAACTCAAAAATTAGCTAGAAAACTCAAGAATCAGCTAGAAAAACTCAGATATCAGCCACAAAAACCCAAAAAATGTTAGAAAAACTCAAAAATTAGCCATAAAAACCCGAAAATTATCCATTGAACGCGAAAATTAGATAGAGAAACTCAAAAATTAGCCACAAAACCCAAAAATTGTTAGAAAAACTCAAAAATTAGCCATAAAAACCCACAAATTAGCTATTAAACGCGTAAATTAGATAGAGGAACTCAAAAATTAGATAGAAAAACTCAAAAATTAGCCACAAAACCCAAAAATTGTTAGAAAAACTCAAAAATTAGCTTTAAAAACTCAAAAAGTAGCTATAAAACATGAAAATTATCCATGAAAACTTGAAAATTAGCCATTAGACTAAAAAATTAGCAAGAAAAACTCGAAAATTAGCTAGAAAAACTGAAAAATTAGCTAGAAAAACTCAAGAATCAGCTAGAAAAACTCGGAAATTAGCCACAAAAACTCAAAAATTAGCCATGAAAACTCAACAATTAGCCATGAAACCCAAAAATTAGTCAGAAAAACTCGAAAATTAGCTAGAAAACCTCGAAAATTAGCTAGAAAAACTCAGAAATCAGCTAGAAAAACTCAAAAATTATCCATTAAACCCGAAAATTAGATAGAGAAACTCAAAAATTAGCTAGAAAAACCCAAAAATTAGCTAGAAAAACTCAAAAATTAGCCTCAAAACCCAAAAATTGTTAGAAAAACTAAAAAATCAGCTTTAAAAACTCGAAACAAGCTATAAAACATGAAAATTAGCTGAAAAAACTCAAAAAATAGCCATGAAAACTTAAAAATTAGCCATTAAACCTAAAAATTAGCAAGAAAATCTCGGAAATCAGCTATAAAAACTCAGAAATTAGCCACAAAAACCCAAAAAATGTTAAAAAAACTCAAAAATTAGCCATAAAAACCCGAAAATTATCCATTAAACGCGAAAATTATATGGGGAAACTTAAAAATTAGCCACAAAACCCAAAAATTGTTTGAAAAAATTCAAAAATTAGCTTTAAAAATTCAAAAAATAGCTATAAAACATGAAAATTAGCCATAAAAACTTGAAAATTAGCCATTAAACTCAAAAATTAGCAAGAAAAACTCGAAAATTAGCTAGAAAAACTCAGAAATTAGCTAGAAAAACTCAAGAATTAGCTAGAAAAACTCGGAAATCAGCCACAAAAACTAAAAAATTAGCCATGAAACCCAAAAATTAGTTAGAAAAACACAAAAATTAGCCATAAAAACCCAAAAATTAGCCATTAAACGCGAAAATTAGATAGAGAAACTCAAAAATTAGCTAGAAAAACTCAAGAATTAGCTAGAAACACTCGGAAATTAGCCACAAAAACTCAAAAGCTAGCCATGAAAACTCAACAATTAGCCATGAAACCCAAAAATTAGTCAGAAATACTCGAAAATTAGCTAGAAAACCTCAAAAATTAACGAGAAAAACTCAGAAATCAGCTAGAAGAACTCAAAACTTAGCCATAAAAACCCAGAAATTAGCCATAAAAACTCAAAAATTGTTAGAATAGCTCGAAAATTATCCATAAAAACTCAGAAAATAGCTATAAAACATAAGAATTAGCTGAAAAAACTCAAAAATCAGCCATAAAAACTAAAAAATTAGCCATAAAACCCAAAAATTAGCTAGAAAAACTCAGGAGTTAGCTAAAAAAACTCGGAAATTAGCCACAAAAACTCAGAAATTAGCCATGAAAAACCAACAATTAGCCATGAAACCCGAAAATTAGCCAGAAAAACTCGAAAATTAACTAGAAAAACTCAAAATTTAGTCATGAAACCCAAAAATTAGCTGGAAAAACTCGGAAATTAGCCATAAAAACCCAAAAATTAGCTATTAAACGCGTAAATTAGATAGAGAAACTCAAAAATTAGATAGAAAAACTCAAAAAGTACCCAGAAAACCAAAAAATTAGCTAAAAAAACTCAAGAATTAGCTAGGAAAACTCGGAAATTAGCCACAAAAACTCAACAATTAGCCATGAAACCCAAAAATTTGTTAGAAAAACTCGAAAATTAGCTAGAAACCTCGAACATTAGCTGGAAAAACTCAGAAATCAGCTGGAAAAACTCAAAACTTAGCCATAAAAACTCAGAAATTAGCCATAAAAACCCAAAATTTAGCCATTAAACGCGAAAATTAGATTGAGAAACTCAAAAATTAGCTGGAAAAACTCAGAAATTAGCTAGAAAAACTCAAAAATTAGCTAGAAAACTCAAGAATTAGCTAGAAAAACTCATATATTAGCCACAAAAACCCAAAAAATGTTAGAAAAACTCAAAAATTAGACATAAAAACCCGAAAATTATCCATTAAACGCGAAAATTAGATAGAGAAACTCAAAAATTAGCCACAAAACCCAAAAATTGTTAGAAAAACTCAAAAATTAGCCATAAAAACCCAAAAATTAGCTATTAAACGCGTAAATTAGATAGAGGAACTCAAAAATTAGCTAGAAAAACTCAAAAATTAGCCACAAAACCCAAAAATTGTTAGAAAAACTCAAAAATTAGCTTTAAAAACTCAAAAAGTAGCTATAAAACATGAAAATTATCCATAAAAACTTGGAAATTAGCCATTAGACTGAAAAATTAGCAAGAAAAACTCGAAAATTAGCTAGAAAAACTGAAAAATTAGCTAGAAAAACTCAAGAATCAGCTAGAAAAACTCGGAAATTAGCCACAAAAACTCAAAAATTAGCCATGAAAACTCAACAATTAGCCATGAAACCCAAAAACTAGTCAGAAAAACTCGAAAATTAGCTAGAAAATCTTGAAAATTAGCTGGAAAAACTCAGAAATCAGCTAGAAAAACTCAAAAATTATCCATTAAACCCGAAAATTAGATAGAGAAACTCAAAAATTAGCTAGAAAAACCCAAAAATTAGCTAGAAAAACTCAAAAATTAGCCTCAAAACCCAAAAATTGTTAGAAAAACTAAAAAATCAGCTTTAAAAACTCGAAACAAGCTATAAAACATGAAAATTAGCTGAAAAAACTCAAAAAATAGCCATGAAAACTTAAAAATTAGCCATTAAACCTAAAAATTAGCAAGAAAATCTCGGAAATTAGCTATAAAAACTCAGAAATTAGCCACAAAAACCCAAAAAATGTTAGAAAAACTCAAAAATTAGCCATAAAAACCCGAAAATTATCCATTAAACGCGAAAATTAGATAGAGAAACTCAAAAATTAGCCATAAAAACCCAAAAATCAGCTATTAAACACGTAAATTAGATAGAGGAACTCAAAAATTAGCTAGAAAAACTCAAAAATTAGCTAGAAAAACTCATAAATTAGCCACAAAACCCAAAAATTGTTAGAAAAACTCAAAAATTAGCTTTAAAAACTCAAAAAGTAGCTATACAACATGAAAATTTTCCATAAAAACTTAAAAATTAGCCATTAGACTCAAAAATTAGAAAAACTCAGAAATTAGCTAGAAAAACTCAAGAATTAGCTAGAAAAACTCGGAAATCAGCCACAAAAACTCAAAAATTAGCCATGAAAACTCAACAATTAGCCATGAAACCCAAAAATTAGTTAGAAAAACTCAAAAATTAGCCATAAAAACCCAAAAATTAGCCATGAAAACTCAACAATTAGCCATGAAACCCAAAAATTAGTTAGAAAAACTCAAAAATTAGCCATAAAAACCCAAAAATTAGCCATTAAACGCGAAAATTAGATAGAGAAACTCAAAAATTAGCTGGAAAAACTCAAGAATTAGCTAGAAAAACTCGGAAATTAGCCACAAAAACTCAAAAATTAGCCATGAAAACTCAACAATTAGCCATGAAACCCAAAAATTAGTTAGAAAAACTCAAAAATTAGCCATAAAAACCCAAAAATTAGCCATTAAACGCGAAAATTAGATAGAGAAACTGAAAAATTAGCTAAAAAAACTCAAGAATTAGCTAGAAAAACTCGGAAATTAGTCACAAAAACTCAAAAATTAGCCATGAAAACTCATCAATTTTTTATGGCTAATTTCTGAGTTTTTATGGCTAAGTTTTGAGTTTTTCCAGCTGATTTCTGAGTTTTTCCAGCTAATGTTCGAGGTTTCTAGCTAATTTTCAAGTTTTTCTGACAAATTTTTGGGTTTCATGGCTAATTGTTGAGTTTTCATGGCTAATTTTTGAGTTTTTGTGGCTAATTTCCGAGTTTTCATAGCTAATTCTTGAGTTTTTTTAGCTAATTTTTTGGCTTTCTGGGTACTTTTTGAGTTTTTCTATCTAATTTTTGAGTTTCTCTATCTAATTTTCGCGTTTAATGGCTAATTTTTGGGTTTTTATGGCTAATTTTTGAGTTTTTCTAACTAATTTTTTGGTTTCATGGCTAATTGTTGAGGTTTCATGGCTAATTTTTGAGTTTTTGTGGCTGATTTCCGAGTTTTTCTAGCTAATTCTTGAGTTTTTCTAGCTAATTTTTGAGTTTCTCTATCTAATTTTCGCGTTTAATGTCTAATTTTTGGGTTTTTATGGCTAATTTTTGAGTTTTTCTAACTAATTTTTGGGTTTCATGGCTAATTGTTGAGTTGCTGAGTTGTTGTTGAGTTTTCATGGCTAATTTTTGAGTTTCTCTATCTAATTTTCGCGTTTAATGGCTAATTTTTGAGTTTTTGTGGCTGATTTCCGAGTTTTTCTAGCTAATTCTTGAGTTTTTCTAGCTAATTTTTGAGTTTCTCTATCTAATTTTCGCGTTTAATGTCTAATTTTTGGGTTTTTATGGCTAATTTTTGAGTTTTTCTAACTAATTTTTGGGTTTCATGGCTAATTGTTGAGTTGCTGAGTTGTTGTTGAGTTTTCATGGCTAATTTTTGAGTTTCTCTATCTAATTTTCGCGTTTAATGGCTAATTTTTGGGTTTTTATGGCCAATTTTTGAGTTTCTCTAACTAATTTTTGGGTTTCATGGCTAATTGTTGAGTTTTCATGGCTAATTTTTGAGTTTTTGTGGCTAATTTCCGAGTTTTCCTAGCTAATTCTTGAGTTTTTTTAGCTAATTTTTGAGTTTCTCTATCTAATTTTCGCGTTTAATGGCTAATTTTTGGGTTTTTATGGCTAATTTTTGAGTTTTTCTAACTAATTTTTGGGTTTCATGGCTAATTGTTGAGTTTTCATGGCTAATTTTTGAGTTTTTGTGGCTAATTTCCGAGTGTTTCTAGCTAATTCTTGAGTTTTTCTAGCTAATTTTTGAGTTTCTCTATCTAATTTTCGCGTTTAATGGCTAATTTTTGGGTTTTTATGGCTAATTTTTGTGTTTTTCTAACTAATTTTTGGGTTTCATGGCTAATTTTTTAGTTTTTGTGGCTGATTTCCGAGTTTTTCTAGCTAATTCTTGAGTTTTTCTAGCTAATTTCTGAGTTTTTCTAGCTAATTTTCGAGTTTTTCTTGCTAATTTTTGAGTTTAATGGCTAATTTTCAAGTTTTTATGGCTAATTTTCATGTTTTACAGCTATTTTTTGAATTTTTAAAGCTAATTTTTGAATTTTTTCAAACAATTTTTGGGTTTTGTGGCTAATTTTCAAGTTTCCCCATCTAATTTTCGCGTTTAATGGATAATTTTCGGGTTTTTATGGCTAATTTTTGAGTTTTTTCAACATTTTTTGGGTTTTTGTGGCTAATTTCTGAGTTTTTATAGCTAATTTCCGAGATTTTCTTGCTAATTTTTAGGTTTAATGGCTAATTTTTAAGTTTTCATGGCTATTTTTTGAGTTTTTTCAGCTAATTTTCATGTTTTATAGCTTGTTTCGAGTTTTTAAAGCTGATTTTTTAGTTTTTCTAACAATTTTTGGGTTTTGAGGCTAATTTTTGAGTTTTTCTAGCTAATTTTTGGGTTTTTCTAGCCATGAAAACTCAACAATTAACGAGAAAAACTCAGAAATCAGCTAGAAGAACTCAAAACTTAGCCATAAAAACCCAGAAATTAGCCATAAAAACTCAAAAATTAGCCATAAAAATCCTAAAATTAGCCATAAAACCCAAAAATTTGCCAGAAAAACTTGAAAATTAGCTTGAAAAACTCAGAAATTAGCCACAAAAACCCGAAAATTGTTAGAATAGCTCGAAAATTATCCATAAAAACTCAGAAAATAGCTATAAAACATAAGAATTAGCTGAAAAAACTCAAAAATTAGCCATAAAAACTAAAAAATTAGCCATAAAACCCAAAAATTAGCTAGAAAAACTCAGGAGTTAGCTAAAAAAACTCGGAAATTAGCCACAAAAACTCAGAAATTAGCCATGAAAAACCAACAATTAGCCATGAAACCCGAAAATTAGCCAGAAAAACTCGAAAATTAACTAGAAAAACTCAAAATTTAGCCATGAAACCCAAAAATTAGCTGGAAAAACTCAAGATATAGCTGGAAAAACTCGGAAATTAGCCATAAAAACCCAAAAATTAGCTATTAAACGCGTAAATTAGATAGAGAAACTCAAAAATTAGATAGAAAAACTCAAAAAGTACCCAGAAAACCAAAAAATTAGCTAAAAAAACTCAAGAATTAGCTAGGAAAACTCGGAAATTAGCCACAAAAACTCAGAAATTAGCCATAAAAACCCAAAATTTAGCCATTAAACGCGAAAATTAGATTGAGAAACTCAAAAATTAGCTGGAAAAACTCAGAAATTAGCTAAAAAAACTGAAAAATTAGCTAGAAAAACTCAAGAATCAGCTAGAAAAACTCGGAAATTAGCCACAAAAACTCAAAAATTAGCCATGAAAACTCAACAATTAGCCATGAAACCCAAAAACTAGTCAGAAAAACTCGAAAATTAGCTAGAAAATCTCGAAAATTAGCTGGAAAAACTCAGAAATCAGCTAGAAAAACTCAAAAATTATCCATTAAACCCGAAAATTAGATAGAGAAACTAAAAAATTTGCTAGGAAAACCCAAAAATTAGCTAGAAAAACTCAAAAATTAGCCTCAAAACCCAAAAATTGTTAGAAAAACTAAAAAATCAGCTTTAAAAACTCGAAACAAGCTATAAAACATGAAAATTAGCTGAAAAAACTCAAAAAATAGCCATGAAAACTTAAAAATTAGCCATTAAACCTAAAAATTAGCAAGAAAATCTCGGAAATTAGCTATAAAAACTCAGAAATTAGCCACAAAAACCCAAAAAATGTTGAAAAAACTCAAAAATTAGCCATAAAAACCCGAAAATTATCCATTAAACGCGAAAATTAGATGGGGAAACTTGAAAATTAGCCACAAAACTCAAAAATTGTTTGAAAAAATTCAAAAATTAGCTTTAAAAATTCAAAAAATAGCTATAAAACATGAAAATTAGCCATAAAAACTTGAAAATTAGCCATTAAACTCAAAAATTAGCAAGAAAAACTCGAAAATTAGCTAGAAAAACTCAGAAATTAGCTAGAAAAACTCAAGAATTAGCTAGAAAAACTCGGAAATCAGCCACAAAAACTAAAAAATTAGCCATGAAACCCAAAAATTAGTTGGAAAAACACAAAAATTAGCCATAAAAACCCAAAAATTAGCCATTAAACGCGAAAATTAGATAGAGAAACTCAAAAATTAGCTAGAAAAACTCAAGAATTAGCTAGAAACACTCGGAAATTAGCCACAAAAACTCAAAAGCTAGCCATGAAAACTCAACAATTAGCCATGAAACCCAAAAATTAGTCAGAAATACTCGAAAATTAGCTAGAAAACCTCAAAAATTAACGAGAAAAACTCAGAAATCAGCTAGAAGAACTCAAAACTTAGCCATAAAAACCCAGAAATTAGCCATAAAAACTCAAAAATTAGCCATAAAAACCCTAAAATTAGCCATAAAACCCAAAAATTTGCCAGAAAAACTTGAAAATTAGCTTGAAAAACTCAGAAATTAGCCACAAAAACCCGAAAATTGTTAGAATAGCTCGAAAATTATCCATAAAAACTCGGAAAATAGCTATAAAACATAAGAATTAGCTGAAAAAACTCAAAAATTAGCCATAAAAACTAAAAAATTAGCCATAAAATACAAAAATTAGCCAGAAAAACTCGTAAATTAACTAGGAAATCTCAAAATTTAGCCATAAAACCCAAAAATTAGCTAGAAAAACTCAGGAGTTAGCTAAAAAAACTCGGAAATTAGCCACAAAAACTCAGAAATTAGCCATGAAAAACCAACAATTAGCCATGAAACCCAAAAATTAGTCAGAAATACTCGAAAATTAGCTAAAAAAACTCAAAATTTTGCCATAAAACCCAAAAATTAGCTGGAAAAACTCAAGAATTAGCTGGTAAAATTCGGAAATTAGCCACAAAAAATCAAAAATTAGCCATGAAACACAAAAATTTGCTAGGAAAATTCTGAAATTAGCTTGAAAAACTCAGAAATTAGCCATAAAAACCCAAAAATTAGCTATTTAACGCATTAAACGCGTAAATTAGATAGAGAAACTCAAAAATTAGATAGAAAAACTCAGAAGTTAGCTAGAAAACCAAAAAATTAGCGAGAAAAACTCAAGAATTAGCTAGGAAAACTCGGAAATTAGCCACAAAAACTCAAAAATTAGCCATGAAAACTCAACAATTAGCCATGAAACCCAAAAATTTGTCAGAAAAACTCGAAAATTAGCTAGAAAACCTCGAACATTAGCTGGAAAAACTCAGAAATCAGCTGGAAAAACTCAAAACTTAGCCATAAAAACCCAAAAATTAGCCATTAAACGCGAAAATTAGATTGAGAAACTCAAAAATTAATTGGAAAAACTCAGAAATTAGCTAGAAAAACTCAAAAATTAGCTAGAAAAACTCAAGAATTAGCTAGAAAAACTCAGAAATTAGCCACAAAAACCCAAAAAATGTTAGAAAAACTCAAAAATTAGCCATAAAAACCCGAAAATTATCCATTAAACGCGAAAATTAGATAGAGAAACTCAAAAATTAGCCACAAAACCCAAAAATTGTTAGAAAAATTCAAAAATTAGCCATAAAAACCCAAAAATTAGCTATTAAACGCGTAAATTAGATAGAGGAACTCAAAAATTAGCTAGAAAAACTCAAAAATCAGCCACAAAACCCAAAAATTGTTAGAAAAACTCAAAAAATTGCTTTAAAAACTCAAAAAGTAGCTATAAAACATGAAAATTTTCCATAAAAACTTAAAAATTAGCCATTAGACACAAAAATTAGAAAAACTCAGAAATTAGCTAGAAAAACCCAAGAATTAGCTAGAAAAACTCGGAAATCAGCCACAAAAACTCAAAAATTATCCATGAAAACTCAACAATTAGCCATGAAACCCAAAATATTGTCAGAAAAATTCGAAAATTAGCTAGAAACCTCGAACATTAGCTGGAAAAACTCAGAAATCAGCTGGAAAAACTCAAAACTTAGCCATAAAAACTCAGAAATTAGCCATAAAAACCCAAAAATTAGCCATTAAACGCGAAAATTAGATTGAGAAACTCAAAAATTAGCTGGAAAAACTCAGAAATTAGCTAGAAAAACTCAAAAATTAGCTAGAAAACTCAAGAATCAGCTAGAAAAACTCAGATATCAGCCACAAAAACCCAAAAAATGTTAGAAAAACTCAATAATTAGCCATAAAAACCCGAAAATTATCCATTGAACGCGAAAATTAGATAGAGAAACTCAAAAATTAGCCACAAAACCCAAAAATTGTTAGAAAAACTCAAAAATTAGCCATAAAAACCCAAAAATTAGCTATTAAACGCGTAAATTAGATAGAGGAACTCAAAAATTAGGTAGAAAAACTCAAAAATTAGCCACAAAACCCAAAAATTGTTAGAAAAACTCAAAAATTAGCTCTAAAAACTCAAAAAGTAGCTATAAAACATGGAAATTATCCATAAAAACTCAAAAATTAGCCATTAGACTAAAAAATTAGCAAGAAAAACTCGAAAATTAGCTAAAAAAACTGAAAAATTAGCTAGAAAAACTCAAGAATCAGCTAGAAAAACTCGGAAATTAGCCACAAAAACTCAAAAATTAGCCATGAAAACTCAACAATTAGCCATGAAACCCAAAAATTAGTCAGAAAAACTCGAAAATTAGCTAGAAAACCTCGAAAATTAGCTAGAAAAACTCAGAAATCAGCTAGAAAAACTCAAAAATTATCCAGTAAACCCGAAAATTAGATAGAGAAACTCAAAAATTAGCTAGAAAAACCCAAAAATTAGCTAGAAAAACTCAAAAATTAGCCTCAAAACCCAAAAATTGTTAGAAAAACTAAAAAATCAGCTTTAAAAACTCGAAACAAGCTATAAAACATGAAAATTAGCTGAAAAAACTCAAAAAATAGCCATGAAAACTTAAAAATTAGCCATTAAACCTAAAAATTATCAAGAAAATCTCGGAAATTAGCTATAAAAAGTCAGAAATTAGCCACAAAAACCCAAAAAATGTTAAAAAAACTCAAAAATTAGCCATAAAAACCCGAAAATTATCCATTAAACGCGAAAATTAGATGGAGAAACTTAAAAATTAGCCACAAAACCCAAAAATTGTTTGAAAAACTTCAAAAATTAGCTTTAAAAATTCAAAAAATAGCTATAAAACATGAAAATTAGCCATAAAAACTTGAAAATTAGCCATTAAACTCAAAAATTAGCAAGAAAAACTCGAAAATTAGCTAGAAAAACTCAGAAATTAGCTAGAAAAACTCAAGAATTAGCTAGAAAAACTCGGAAATCAGCCACAAAAACTAAAAAATTAGCCATGAAACCCAAAAATTAGTTAGAAAAACACAAAAATTAGCCATAAAAACCCAAAAATTAGCCATTAAACGCGAAAATTAGATAGAGAAACAGCTATTTTTTGAATTTTTAAAGCTAATTTTTGAATTTTTTCAAACAATTTTTGAGTTTTGTGGCTAATTTTCAAGTTTCCCCATCTAATTTTCGCGTTTAATGGATAATTTTCGGGTTTTTATGGCTAATTTTTGAGTTTTTTCAACATTTTTTGGGTTTTTGTGGCTAATTTCTGAGTTTTTATAGCTAATTTCCGAGATTTTCTTGCTAATTTTTAGGTTTAATGGCTAATTTTTAAGTTTTCATGGCTATTTTTTGAGTTTTTTCAGCTAATTTTCATGTTTTATAGCTTGTTTCGAGTTTTCAAAGCTGATTTTTTAGTTTTTCTAACAATTTTTGGGTTTTGAGGCTAATTTTTGAGTTTTTCTAGCTAATTTTTGGGTTTTCCTAGCAAATTTTTGAGTTTCTCTATCTAATTTTCGGGTTTAATGGATAATTTTTGAGTTTTTCTAGCTGATTTCTGAGTTTTTCCAGCTAATTTTCGAGATTTTCTAGCTAATTTTCGAGTTTTTCTGACTAGTTTTTGGGTTTCATGGCTAATTGTTGAGTTTTCATGGCTAATTTTTGAGTTTTTGTGGCTAATTTCCGAGTTTTTCTAGCTGATTCTTGAGTTTTTCTAGCTAATTTTTCAGTTTTTCTAGCTAATTTCTGAGTTTTTCCAGCTAATTTTTGAGTTTCTCAATCTAATTTTCGCGTTTAATGGCTAAATTTTGGGTTTTTATGGCTAATTTCTGAGTTTTTGTGGCTAATTTCCGAGTTTTCCTAGCTAATTCTTGAGTTTTTTTAGCTAATTTTTTGGTTTTCTGGGTACTTTTTGAGTTTTTCTATCTAATTTTTGAGTTTCTCTATCTAATTTACGCGTTTAATAGCTAATTTTTGGGTTTTTATGGCTAATTTCCGAGTTTTTCCAGCTATATCTTGAGTTTTTCCAGCTAATTTTTGGGTTTCATGGCTAAATTTTGAGTTTTTCTAGTTAATTTTCGAGTTTTTCTGGCTAATTTTCGGGTTTCATGGCTAATTGTTGGTTTTTCATGGCTAATTTCTGAGTTTTTGTGGCTAATTTCCGAGTTTTTTTAGCTAACTCCTGAGTTTTTCTAGCTAATTTTTGGGTTTTATGGCTAATTTTTTAGTTTTTATGGCTAATTTTTGAGTTTTTTCAGCTAATTCTTATGTTTTATAGCTATTTTCTGAGTTTTTATGGATAATTTTCGAGCTATTCTAACAATTTTCGGGTTTTTGTGGCTAATTTCTGAGTTTTTCAAGCTAATTTTCAAGTTTTTCTGGCAAATTTTTGGGTTTTATGGCTAATTTTAGGATTTTTATGGCTAATTTTTGAGTTTTTATGGCTAATTTCTGGGTTTTTATGGCTAAGTTTTGAGTTCTTCTAGCTGATTTCTGAGTTTTTCTCGTTAATTGTTGAGTTTTCATGGCTAGAAAAACCCAAAAATTAGCTAGAAAAACTCAAAAATTAGCCTCAAAACCCAAAAATTGTTAGAAAAACTAAAAAATCAGCTTTAAAAACTCGAAACAAGCTATAAAACATGAAAATTAGCTGAAAAAACTCAAAAAATAGCCATGAAAACTTAAAAATTAGCCATTAAACCTAAAAATTAGCAAGAAAATCTCGGAAATTAGCTATAAAAACTCAGAAATTAGCCACAAAAACCCAAAAAATGTTGAAAAAACTCAAAAATTAGCCATAAAAACCCGAAAATTATCCATTAAACGCGAAAATTAGATGGGGAAACTTGAAAATTAGCCACAAAACCCAAAAATTGTTTGAAAAAATTCAAAAATTAGCTTTAAAAATTCAAAAAATAGCTGTTTCTCTATCTAATTTTCGCGTTTAATGGCTAATTTTTGGGTTTTTATGGCTAATTTTTGTGTTTTTCTAACTAATTTTTGGGTTTCATGGCTAATTTTTTAGTTTTTGTGGCTGATTTCCGAGTTTTTCTAGCTAATTCTTGAGTTTTTCTAGCTAATTTCTGAGTTTTTCTAGCTAATTTTCGAGTTTTTCTTGCTAATTTTTGAGTTTAATGGCTAATTTTCAAGTTTTTATGGCTAATTTTCATGTTTTATAGCTATTTTTTGAATTTTTAAAGCTAATTTTTGAAGTTTTTCAAACAATTTTTGGGTTTTGTGGCTAATTTTTAAGTTTCTCCATCTAATTTTCGCGTTTAATGGATAATTTTCGGGTTTTTATGGCTAATTTTTGAGTTTTTTTAACATTTTTTGGGTTTTTGTGGCTAATTTCTGACTTTTTATAGCTAATTTCCGAGATTTTCTTGATAATTTTTAGGTTTAATGGCTAATTTTTAAGTTTTCATGGCTATTTTTTGAGTTTTTTCAGCTAATTTTCATGTTTTATAGCTTGTTTCGAGTTTTTAAAGCTGATTTTTTAGTTTTTCTAACA
Organism: Diorhabda elongata; assembly: GCA_026230145.1. NCBI lineage: Eukaryota > Metazoa > Arthropoda > Insecta > Coleoptera > Chrysomelidae > Diorhabda > Diorhabda elongata. The sequence goes on from JAOVVJ010000038.1 coordinate 91,547, forward strand.
ATTTTTGGGTTTTGAGGCTAATTTTTGAGTTTTTCTAGCTAATTTTTGGGTTTTTCTAGCCATGAAAACTCAACAATTAACGAGAAAAACTCAGAAATCAGCTAGAAGAACTCAAAACTTAGCCATAAAAACCCAGAAATTAGCCATAAAAACTCAAAAATTAGCCATAAAAATCCTAAAATTAGCCATAAAACCCAAAAATTTGCCAGAAAAACTTGAAAATTAGCTTGAAAAACTCAGAAATTAGCCACAAAAACCCGAAAATTGTTAGAATAGCTCGAAAATTATCCATAAAAACTCAGAAAATAGCTATAAAACATAAGAATTAGCTGAAAAAACTCAAAAATTAGCCATAAAAACTAAAAAATTAGCCATAAAACCCAAAAATTAGCTAGAAAAACTCAGGAGTTAGCTAAAAAAACTCGGAAATTAGCCACAAAAACTCAGAAATTAGCCATGAAAAACCAACAATTAGCCATGAAACCCGAAAATTAGCCAGAAAAACTCGAAAATTAACTAGAAAAACTCAAAATTTAGCCATGAAACCCAAAAATTAGCTGGAAAAACTCAAGATATAGCTGGAAAAACTCGGAAATTAGCCATAAAAACCCAAAAATTAGCTATTAAACGCGTAAATTAGATAGAGAAACTCAAAAATTAGATAGAAAAACTCAAAAAGTACCCAGAAAACCAAAAAATTAGCTAAAAAAACTCAAGAATTAGCTAGGAAAACTCGGAAATTAGCCACAAAAACTCAGAAATTAGCCATAAAAACCCAAAATTTAGCCATTAAACGCGAAAATTAGATTGAGAAACTCAAAAATTAGCTGGAAAAACTCAGAAATTAGCTAGAAAAACTGAAAAATTAGCTAGAAAAACTCAAGAATCAGCTAGAAAAACTCGGAAATTAGCCACAAAAACTCAAAAATTAGCCATGAAAACTCAACAATTAGCCATGAAACCCAAAAACTAGTCAGAAAAACTCGAAAATTAGCTAGAAAATCTCGAAAATTAGCTGGAAAAACTCAGAAATCAGCTAGAAAAACTCAAAAATTATCCATTAAACCCGAAAATTAGATAGAGAAACTCAAAAATTTGCTAGGAAAACCCAAAAATTAGCTAGAAAAACTCAAAAATTAGCCTCAAAACCCAAAAATTGTTAGAAAAACTAAAAAATCAGCTTTGAAAACTCGAAACAAGCTATAAAACATGAAAATTAGCTGAAAAAACTCAAAAAATAGCCATGAAAACTTAAAAATTAGCCATTAAACCTAAAAATTAGCAAGAAAATCTCGGAAATTAGCTATAAAAACTCAGAAATTAGCCACAAAAACCCAAAAAATGTTGAAAAAACTCAAAAATTAGCCATAAAAACCCGAAAATTATCCATTAAACGCGAAAATTAGATGGGGAAACTTGAAAATTAGCCACAAAACTCAAAAATTGTTTGAAAAAATTCAAAAATTAGCTTTAAAAATTCAAAAAATAGCTATAAAACATGAAAATTAGCCATAAAAACTTGAAAATTAGCCATTAAACTCAAAAATTAGCAAGAAAAACTCGAAAATTAGCTAGAAAAACTCAGAAATTAGCTAGAAAAACTCAAGAATTAGCTAGAAAAACTCGGAAATCAGCCACAAAAACTAAAAAATTAGCCATGAAACCCAAAAATTAGTTGGAAAAACACAAAAATTAGCCATAAAAACCCAAAAATTAGCCATTAAACGCGAAAATTAGATAGAGAAACTCAAAAATTAGCTAGAAAAACTCAAGAATTAGCTAGAAACACTCGGAAATTAGCCACAAAAACTCAAAAGCTAGCCATGAAAACTCAACAATTAGCCATGAAACCCAAAAATTAGTCAGAAATACTCGAAAATTAGCTAGAAAACCTCAAAAATTAACGAGAAAAACTCAGAAATCAGCTAGAAGAACTCAAAACTTAGCCATAAAAACCCAGAAATTAGCCATAAAAACTCAAAAATTAGCCATAAAAACCCTAAAATTAGCCATAAAACCCAAAAATTTGCCAGAAAAACTTGAAAATTAGCTTAAAAAACTCAGAAATTAGCCACAAAAACCCGAAAATTGTTAGAATAGCTCGAAAATTATCCATAAAAACTCGGAAAATAGCTATAAAACATAAGAATTAGCTGAAAAAACTCAAAAATTAGCCATAAAAACTAAAAAATTAGCCATAAAATACAAAAATTAGCCAGAAAAACTCGTAAATTAACTAGGAAATCTCAAAATTTAGCCATAAAACCCAAAAATTAGCTAGAAAAACTCAGGAGTTAGCTAAAAAAACTCGAAAATTAGCCACAAAAACTCAGAAATTAGCCATGAAAAACCAACAATTAGCCATGAAACCCAAAAATTAGTCAGAAATACTCGAAAATTAGCTAAAAAAACTCAAAATTTTGCCATAAAACCCAAAAATTAGCTGGAAAAACTCAAGAATTAGCTGGTAAAATTCGGAAATTAGCCACAAAAAATCAAAAATTAGCCATGAAACACAAAAATTTGCTAGGAAAATTCTGAAATTAGCTTGAAAAACTCAGAAATTAGCCATAAAAACCCAAAAATTAGCTATTTAACGCATTAAACGCGTAAATTAGATAGAGAAACTCAAAAATTAGATAGAAAAACTCAGAAGTTAGCTAGAAAACCAAAAAATTAGCGAGAAAAACTCAAGAATTAGCTAGGAAAACTCGGAAATTAGCCACAAAAACTCAAAAATTAGCCATGAAAACTCAACAATTAGCCATGAAACCCAAAAATTTGTCAGAAAAACTCGAAAATTAGCTAGAAAACCTCGAACATTAGCTGGAAAAACTCAGAAATCAGCTGGAAAAACTCAAAACTTAGCCATAAAAACCCAAAAATTAGCCATTAAACGCGAAAATTAGATTGAGAAACTCAAAAATTAATTGGAAAAACTCAGAAATTAGCTAGAAAAACTCAAAAATTAGCTAGAAAAACTCAAGAATTAGCTAGAAAAACTCAGAAATTAGCCACAAAAACCCAAAAAATGTTAGAAAAACTCAAAAATTAGCCATAAAAACCCGAAAATTATCCATTAAACGCGAAAATTAGATAGAGAAACTCAAAAATTAGCCACAAAACCCAAAAATTGTTAGAAAAATTCAAAAATTAGCCATAAAAACCCAAAAATTAGCTATTAAACGCGTAAATTAGATAGAGGAACTCAAAAATTAGCTAGAAAAACTCAAAAATCAGCCACAAAACCCAAAAATTGTTAGAAAAACTCAAAAAATTGCTTTAAAAACTCAAAAAGTAGCTATAAAACATGAAAATTTTCCATAAAAACTTAAAAATTAGCCATTAGACACAAAAATTAGAAAAACTCAGAAATTAGCTAGAAAAACCCAAGAATTAGCTAGAAAAACTCGGAAATCAGCCACAAAAACTCAAAAATTATCCATGAAAACTCAACAATTAGCCATGAAACCCAAAATATTGTCAGAAAAATTCGAAAATTAGCTAGAAACCTCGAACATTAGCTGGAAAAACTCAGAAATCAGCTGGAAAAACTCAAAACTTAGCCATAAAAACTCAGAAATTAGCCATAAAAACCCAAAAATTAGCCATTAAACGCGAAAATTAGATTGAGAAACTCAAAAATTAGCTGGAAAAACTCAGAAATTAGCTAGAAAAACTCAAAAATTAGCTAGAAAACTCAAGAATCAGCTAGAAAAACTCAGATATCAGCCACAAAAACCCAAAAAATGTTAGAAAAACTCAATAATTAGCCATAAAAACCCGAAAATTATCCATTGAACGCGAAAATTAGATAGAGAAACTCAAAAATTAGCCATAAAAACCCAAAAATTAGCCATTAAACGCGAAAATTAGATAGAGAAACTCAAAAATTAGCTAAAAAAACTCAAGAATTAGCTAGAAAAACTCGGAAATTAGCCACAAAAACTCAAAAATTAGCCATGAAAACTCAACAATTAGCCATGAAACCCAAAAATTAGTTAGAAAAACTCAAAAATTAGCCATAAAAACCCAAAAATTAGCCATTAAACGCGAAAATTAGATAGAGAAACTCAAAAATTAGCCATGAAAACTCAACAACAACTCAGCAACTCAACAATTAGCCATGAAACCCAAAAATTAGTTAGAAAAACTCAAAAATTAGCCATAAAAACCCAAAAATTAGCCATTAAACGCGAAAATTAGATAGAGAAACTCAAAAATTAGCTAGAAAAGCTCAAGAATTAGCTAGAAAAACTCGGAAATCAGCCACAAAAACTCAAAAATTAGCCATGAAAACTCAACAATTAGCCATGAAACCAAAAAATTAGTTCGAAAAACTCAAAAATTAGCCATGAAAACCCAAAAATTAGCCATTAAACGCGAAAATTAGATAGAGGAACTCAAAAATTAGCTAGAAAAACTCAAGAATTAGCTAGAAAAACTCAGAAATTGGCCACAAAAACCCAAAAATTGTTAGAAAAACTCAAAAATTAGCTTTAAAATCTCGAAACAATCTATAAAACATGGAAAAAACTCAAAAAATAGCCATGAAAACCCGAAAATTATCCATTAAACGCGAAAATTAGATAGAGAAACTCAAAAATTAGCTAGAAAAACTCAATAATTAGCTAGAAACACTCGGAAATTAGCCACAAAAACTCAAAAGCTAGACATGAAAACTCAACAATTAGCCATGAAACCCAAAAATTAGTCAGAAATACTCGAAAATTAGCTAGAAAACCTCAAAAATTAACGAGAAAAACTGAGAAATCAGCTAGAAGAACTCAAAACTTAGCCATAAAAACCCAGAAATTAGCCATAAAAACTCAAAAATTAGCCATAAAAACCCTAAAATTAGCCATAAAACCCAAATATTTGCCAGAAAAACTTGAAAATTAGCTTGAAAAACTCAGAAATTAGCCACAAAAACCCGAAAATTGTTAGAATAGCTCGAAAATTATCCATAAAAACTCAGAAAATAGCTATAAAACATAAGAATTAGCTGAAAAAACTCAAAAATTAGCCATAAAAACTAAGAAATTAGCCATAAAATACAAAAATTAGCCAGAAAAACTCGTAAATTAACTAGGAAAACTCAAAATTTAGCCATAAAACCCAAAAATTAGCTAGAAAAACTCAAGAGTTAGCTAAAAAAACTCGGGAATTAGCCACAAAAACTCAGAAATTAGCCATGAAAAACCAACAATTAGCCATTAAACCCGAAAATTAGCCAGAAAAACTCGAAAATTAACTAGAAAAACTCAAAATTTAGCCATAAAACCCAAAAATTAGCTGGAAAAACTCAAGAATTAGCTGGAAAAACTCGGAAATTAGCCATAAAAACCCAAAAATTAGCTATTAAACGCGTAAATTAGATAGAGAAACTCAAAAATTAGATAGAAAAACTCAAAAAGTACTTAGAAAACCAAAAAATTAGCTAAAAAAACTCAAGAATCAGCTAGGAAAACTCGGAAATTAGCCACAAAAACTCAAAAATTAGCCATGAAAACTCAACAACTAGCCATGAAACCCAAAAATTTGTCAGAAAAACTCGAAAATTAGCTAGAAACCACGAACATTAGCTGGAAAAACTCAGAAATCAGCTGGAAAAACTCAAAACTTAGCCATAAAAACTCAGAAATTAGCCATAAAAACCCAAAAATTAGCCATTAAACGCGAAAATTAGATTGAGAAACTCAAAAACTAGCTGGAAAAACTCATAAATTAGCTAGAAAAACTCAAAAATTAGCTACAAAAACCCGAAAATTGTTAGAATAGCTCGAAAATTATCCATAAAAACTCAGAAAATAGCTATAAAACATAAGAATTAGCTGACAAAACTCAAAAATTAGCCATAAAAACTAAGAAATTAGCCATAAAATACAAAAATTAGCCAGAAAAACTCGTAAATTAACTAGGAAAACTCAAAATTTAGCCATAAAACCCAAAAATTAGCTAGAAAAACTCAAGAGTTAGCTAAAAAAACTCGGAAATTAGCCACAAAAACTCAAAAATTAGCCATGAAAACTCAACAATTAGCCATGAAACCCAAAAATTAGTCAGAAATACTCGAAAATTAGCTAGAAAACCTCAAAAATTAACTAGAAAAACTCAGAAATCAGCTAGAAGAACTCAAAACTTAGCCATAAAAACCCTGAATCTAGCCATAAAACCCAAAAATTTGCCAGAAAAACTCGAAAATTAGCTTGAAAAACTCAGAAATTAGCCACAAAAACCCGAAAATTGTTAGAATAACTCAAAAATCAGCCATAAAAACTCAAAAAATAGCTATAAAACATGAGAATTAGCTGGAAAAACTCAAAAATTAGCCATAAAAACTAAAAAATTAGCCATAAAATACAAAAATTAGCCAGAAAAATTCGTAAATTAACTAGGAAAACTCAAAATTTAGCTATAAAACCCAAAAATTAGCTAGAAAAACTCAAGAGTTAGCTAAAAAAAAACTCGGAAATTGGCCACAAAAACTCAAAAATTAGCCATGAAAAACCAACAACAACTCAGCAACTCAACAATTAGCCATGAAACCCAAAAATTAGTTAGAAAAACTCAAAAATTAGCCATAAAAACCCGAAAATTAGCCATTAAACGCGAAAATTAGATAGAGAAACTCGAAAATTAGCTAGAAAAACTCAAGAATTAGCTAGAAAAACTCGGAAATTAGCCACAAAAACTCAAAAATTAGCCATGAAAACTCAACAATTAGCCATGAAACCCAAAAATTAGTCAGAAATACTCGAAAATTAGCTAGAAAACCTCAAAAATTAGCCACAAAACCCAAAAATTGTTAGAAAAACTCAAAAACTAGCTTTAAAAACTCAAAAACTAGCTTTAAAAACTCAAAAAGTAGCTATAAAACATGAAAATTTTCCATAAAAACTTAAAAATTAGCCATTAGACTCAAAAATTAGAAAAACTCAGAAATTAGCTAGAAAAACTCAAGAATTAGCTAGAAAAACTCGGAAATAAGCCACAAAAACTCAAAAATTAGCCATGAAAACTCAACAATTAGCCATGAAACCCAAAAATTAGTTAGAAAAACTCAAAAATTAGCCATAAAAACCCAGAAATTAGCCATTAAACGCGAAAATTAGATAGAGAAACTCAAAAATTAGCTAAAAAAACTCAAGAATTAGCTAGAAAAACTTGGAAATTAGCCACAAAAACTCAAAAATTAGCCATGAAAACTCAACAATTAGCCATGAAACCCAAAAATTAGTTAGAAAAACTCAAAAATTAGCCATAAAAACCCAAAAATTAGCCATTAAACGCGAAAATTAGATAGAGAAACTCAAAAATTAGCCATGAAAACTCAACAACAACTCAGCAACTCAACAATTAGCCATGAAACCCAAAAATTAGTTAGAAAAACTCAAAAATTAGCCATAAAAACCCAAAAATTAGCCATTAAACGCGAAAATTAGATAGAGAAACTCAAAAATTAGCTAGAAAAACTCAAGAATTAGCTAGAAAAACTCGGAAATCAGCCACAAAAACTCAAAAATTAGCTATGAAAACTCAACAATTAGCCATGAAACCAAAAAATTAGTTCGAAAAACTCAAAAATTAGCCATAAAAACCCAAAAATTAGCCATTAAACGCGAAAATTAGATAGAGAAACTCAAAAATTAGCTAGAAAAACTCAAGAATTAGCTAGAAAAACTCAGAAATTGGCCACAAAAACCCAAAAATTGTTAGAAAAACTCAAAAATTAGCTTTAAAATCTCGAAACAATCTATAAAACATGGAAAAAACTCAAAAAATAGCCATGAAAACTTAAAAATTAGCCATTAAACCCAGAAATTAGCAAGAAAATATCGGAAAAATTTAAAGAAAAACTCAAAAATTAGCCATAAAAACCCGAAAATTATCCATTAAACGCGAAAATTAGATAGAGAAACTCAAAAATTAGCTAGAAAAACTCAAGAATTAGCTAGAAACACTCGGAAATTAGCCACAAAAACTCAAAAGCTAGCCATGAAAACTCAACAATTAGCCATGAAACCCAAAAATTAGTCAGAAATACTCGAAAATTAGCTAGAAAACCTCAAAAATTAACGAGAAAAACTGAGAAATCAGCTAGAAGAACTCAAAACTTAGCCATAAAAACCCAGAAATTAGCCATAAAAACTCAAAAATTAGCCATAAAAACCCTAAAATTAGCCATAAAACCCAAAAATTTGCCAGAAAAACTTGAAAATTAGCTTGAAAAACTCAGAAATTAGCCACAAAAACCCGAAAATTGTTAGAATAGCTCGAAAATTATCCATAAAAACTCAGAAAATAGCTATAAAACATAAGAATTAGCTGAAAAAACTCAAAAATTAGCCATAAAAACTAAGAAATTAGCCATAAAATACAAAAATTAGCCAGAAAAACTCGTAAATTAACTAGGAAAACTCAAAATTTAGCCATAAAACCCAAAAATTAGCTAGAAAAACTCAAGAGTTAGCTAAAAAAACTCGGAAATTAGCCACAAAAACTCAGAAATTAGCCATGAAAAACCAACAATTAGCCATTAAACCCGAAAATTAGCCAGAAAAACTCGAAAATTAACTAGAAAAACTCAAAATTTAGCCATAAAACCCAAAAATTAGCTGGAAAAACTCAAGAATTAGCTGGAAAAGCTCGAAAATTATCCATAAAAACTCAGAAAATAGCTATAAAACATAAGAATTAGCTGAAAAAACTCAAAAATTAGCCATAAAAACTAAGAAATTAGCCATAAAATACAAAAATTAGCCAGAAAAACTCGTAAATTAACTAGGAAAACTCAAAATTTAGCCATAAAACCCAAAAATTAGCTAGAAAAACTCAAGAGTTAGCTAAAAAAACTCGGGAATTAGCCACAAAAACTCAGAAATTAGCCATGAAAAACCAACAATTAGCCATTAAACCCGAAAATTAGCCAGAAAAACTCGAAAATTAACTAGAAAAACTCAAAATTTAGCCATAAAACCCAAAAATTAGCTGGAAAAACTCAAGAATTAGCTGGAAAAACTCGGAAATTAGCCATAAAAACCCAAAAATTAGCTATTAAACGCGTAAATTAGATAGAGAAACTCAAAAATTAGATAGAAAAACTCAAAAAGTACTTAGAAAACCAAAAAATTAGCTAAAAAAACTCAAGAATCAGCTAGGAAAACTCGGAAATTAGCCACAAAAACTCAAAAATTAGCCATGAAAACTCAACAATTAGCCATGAAACCCAAAAATTTGTCAGAAAAACTCGAAAATTAGCTAGAAACCACGAACATTAGCTGGAAAAACTCAGAAATCAGCTGGAAAAACTCAAAACTTAGCCATAAAAACTCAGAAATTAGCCATAAAAACCCAAAAATTAGCCATTAAACGCGAAAATTAGATTGAGAAACTCAAAAACTAGCTGGAAAAACTCATAAATTAGCTAGAAAAACTCAAAAATTAGCTACAAAAACCCGAAAATTGTTAGAATAGCTCGAAAATTATCCATAAAAACTCAGAAAATAGCTATAAAACATAAGAATTAGCTGACAAAACTCAAAAATTAGCCATAAAAACTAAGAAATTAGCCATAAAATACAAAAATTAGCCAGAAAAACTCGTAAATTAACTAGGAAAACTCAAAATTTAGCCATAAAACCCAAAAATTAGCTAGAAAAACTCAAGAGTTAGCTAAAAAAACTCGGAAATTAGCCACAAAAACTCAAAAATTAGCCATGAAAACTCAACAATTAGCCATGAAACCCAAAAATTAGTCAGAAATACTCGAAAATTAGCTAGAAAACCTCAAAAATTAACTAGAAAAACTCAGAAATCAGCTAGAAGAACTCAAAACTTAGCCATAAAAACCCTGAATCTAGCCATAAAACCCAAAAATTTGCCAGAAAAACTCGAAAATTAGCTTGAAAAACTCAGAAATTAGCCACAAAAACCCGAAAATTGTTAGAATAACTCAAAAATCAGCCATAAAAACTCAAAAAATAGCTATAAAACATGAGAATTAGCTGGAAAAACTCAAAAATTAGCCATAAAAACTAAAAAATTAGCCATAAAATACAAAAATTAGCCAGAAAAACTCGTAAATTAACTAGGAAAACTCAAAATTTAGCTATAAAACCCAAAAATTAGCTAGAAAAACTCAAGAGTTAGCTAAAAAAAAACTCGGAAATTGGCCACAAAAACTCAAAAATTAGCCATGAAAAACCAACAACAACTCAGCAACTCAACAATTAGCCATGAAACCCAAAAATTAGTTAGAAAAACTCAAAAATTAGCCATAAAAACCCGAAAATTAGCCATTAAACGCGAAAATTAGATAGAGAAACTCGAAAATTAGCTAGAAAAACTCAAGAATTAGCTAGAAAAACTCGGAAATTAGCCACAAAAACTCAAAAATTAGCCATGAAAACTCAACAATTAGCCATGAAACCCAAAAATTAGTCAGAAATACTCGAAAATTAGCTAGAAAACCTCAAAAATTAGCCACAAAACCCAAAAATTGTTAGAAAAACTCAAAAACTAGCTTTAAAAACTCAAAAACTAGCTTTAAAAACTCAAAAAGTAGCTATAAAACATGAAAATTTTCCATAAAAACTTAAAAATTAGCCATTAGACTCAAAAATTAGAAAAACTCAGAAATTAGCTAGAAAAACTCAAGAATTAGCTAGAAAAACTCGGAAATAAGCCACAAAAACTCAAAAATTAGCCATGAAAACTCAACAATTAGCCATGAAACCCAAAAATTAGTTAGAAAAACTCAAAAATTAGCCATAAAAACCCAGAAATTAGCCATTAAACGCGAAAATTAGATAGAGAAACTCAAAAATTAGCTAAAAAAACTCAAGAATTAGCTAGAAAAACTTGGAAATTAGCCACAAAAACTCAAAAATTAGCCATGAAAACTCAACAATTAGCCATGAAACCCAAAAATTAGTTAGAAAAACTCAAAAATTAGCCATAAAAACCCAAAAATTAGCCATTAAACGCGAAAATTAGATAGAGAAACTCAAAAATTAGCCATGAAAACTCAACAACAACTCAGCAACTCAACAATTAGCCATGAAACCCAAAAATTAGTTAGAAAAACTCAAAAATTAGCCATAAAAACCCAAAAATTAGCCATTAAACGCGAAAATTAGATAGAGAAACTCAAAAATTAGCTAGAAAAACTCAAGAATTAGCTAGAAAAACTCGGAAATCAGCCACAAAAACTCAAAAATTAGCTATGAAAACTCAACAATTAGCCATGAAACCAAAAAATTAGTTCGAAAAACTCAAAAATTAGCCATAAAAACCCAAAAATTAGCCATTAAACGCGAAAATTAGATAGAGAAACTCAAAAATTAGCTAGAAAAACTCAAGAATTAGCTAGAAAAACTCAGAAATTGGCCACAAAAACCCAAAAATTGTTAGAAAAACTCAAAAATTAGCTTTAAAATCTCGAAACAATCTATAAAACATGGAAAAAACTCAAAAAATAGCCATGAAAACTTAAAAATTAGCCATTAAACCCAGAAATTAGCAAGAAAATATCGGAAAAATTTAAAGAAAAACTCAAAAATTAGCCATAAAAACCCGAAAATTATCCATTAAACGCGAAAATTAGATAGAGAAACTCAAAAATTAGCTAGAAAAACTCAAGAATTAGCTAGAAACACTCGGAAATTAGCCACAAAAACTCAAAAGCTAGCCATGAAAACTCAACAATTAGCCATGAAACCCAAAAATTAGTCAGAAATACTCGAAAATTAGCTAGAAAACCTCAAAAATTAACGAGAAAAACTGAGAAATCAGCTAGAAGAACTCAAAACTTAGCCATAAAAACCCAGAAATTAGCCATAAAAACTCAAAAATTAGCCATAAAAACCCTAAAATTAGCCATAAAACCCAAAAATTTGCCAGAAAAACTTGAAAATTAGCTTGAAAAACTCAGAAATTAGCCACAAAAACCCGAAAATTGTTAGAATAGCTCGAAAATTATCCATAAAAACTCAGAAAATAGCTATAAAACATAAGAATTAGCTGAAAAAACTCAAAAATTAGCCATAAAAACTAAGAAATTAGCCATAAAATACAAAAATTAGCCAGAAAAACTCGTAAATTAACTAGGAAAACTCAAAATTTAGCCATAAAACCCAAAAATTAGCTAGAAAAACTCAAGAGTTAGCTAAAAAAACTCGGAAATTAGCCACAAAAACTCAGAAATTAGCCATGAAAAACCAACAATTAGCCATTAAACCCGAAAATTAGCCAGAAAAACTCGAAAATTAACTAGAAAAACTCAAAATTTAGCCATAAAACCCAAAAATTAGCTGGAAAAACTCAAGAATTAGCTGGAAAAGCTCGGAAATTAGCCATAAAAACCCAAAAATTAGCTATTAAACGCGTAAATTAGATAGAGAAACTCAAAAATTAGATAGAAAAACTCAAAAAGTACTTAGAAAACCAAAAAATTAGCTAAAAAAACTCAAGAATCAGCTGGGAAAACTCGGAAATTAGCCACAAAAACTCAAAAATTAGCCATGAAAACTCAACAATTAGCCATGAAACCCAAAAATTTGTCAGAAAAACTCGAAAATTAGCTAGAAACCTCGAACATGAGCTGGAAAAACTCAGAAATCAGCTGGAAAAACTCAAAACTTAGCCATAAAAACTCAGAAATTAGCCATAAAAACCCAAAAATTAGCCATTAAACGCGAAAATTAGATTGAGAAACTCAAAAACTAGCTGGAAAAACTCAGAAATTAGCTAGAAAAACTCAAAAATTAGCTAGAAAACTCAAGAATCAGCTAGAAAAACTCAGATATCAGCCACAAAAACCCAAAAAATGTTAGAAAAACTCAAAAATTAGCTATTAAACGCGTAAATTAGATAGAGGAACTCAAAAATTAGCTAGAAAAACTCAAAAATTAGCCACAAAACCCAAAAATTGTTAGAAAAACTCAAAAATTAGCTTTAAAAACTCAAAAAGTAGCTATAAAACATGAAAATTATCCATAAAAACTTAAAAATTAGCCATTAGACTAAAAAATTAGCAAGAAAAACTCGAAAATTAGCTAGAAAAACTGAAAAATTAGCTAGAAAAACTCAAGAATCAGCTAGAAAAACTCGGAAATTAGCCACAAAAACTCAAAAATTAGCCATGAAAACTCAACAATTAGCCATGAAACCCAAGAATTAGTCAGAAAAACTCGAAAATTAGCTAGAAAACCTCGAAATTTAGCTAGAAAAACTCAGAAATCAGCTAGAAAAACTCAAAATTTATCCATTAAACCCAAAAATTAGATAGAGAAACTCAAAAATTAGCTAGAAAAACCCAAAAATTAGCTAGAAAAACTCAAAAATTAGCCTCAAAACCCAAAAATTGTTAGAAAAACTAAAAAATCAGTTTTAAAAACTCGAAACAAGCTAAAAAACATAAAAATTAGCTGCAAAAACTCAAAAAATATCCATGAAAACTTAAAAATTAGCCATTAAACCTAAAAATTAGCAAGAAAATCTCGGAAATTAGCTATAAAAACTCAGAAATTAGCCACAAAAACCCAAAAAATGTTAAAAAAAACTCAAAAATTAGCCATAAAAACCCGAAAATTATCCATTAAACGCGAAAATTAGATGGAGAAACTTGAAAATTAGCCACAAAACCCAAAAATTGTTTGAAAAAATTCAAAAATTAGCTTTAAAAATTCAAAAAATAGCTATAAAACATAAAAATTAGCCATAAAAACTTGAAAATTAGCCATTAAACTCAAAAATTAGCAAGAAAAACTCGAAAATTAGCTAGAAAAACTCAGAAATTAGCTAGAAAAACTCAAGAATTAGCTAGAAAAACTCGGAAATCAGCCATAAAAACTAAAAAATTAGCCATGAAAACTCAACAATTAGCCATGAAACCCAAAAATTAGTCAGAAAAACTCGAAAATTAGCTAGAAAACCTCGAAAATTAGCTAGAAAAACTCAGAAATCAGCTAGAAAAACTCAAAAATTATCCATTAAACCCGAAAATTAGATAGAGAAACTCAAAAATTAGCTAGAAAAACCCAAAAATTAGCTAGAAAAACTCAAAAATTAGCCTCAAAACCCAAAAATTGTTAGAAAAACTAAAAAATCAGCTTTAAAAACTCGAAACAAGCTAAAAAACATGAAAATTAGCTGAAAAAACTCAAAAAATAGCCATGAAAACTTAAAAATTAGCCATTAAACCTGAAAAATAGCAAGAAAATCTCGGAAATTAGCTATAAAAACTCAGAAATTAGCCACAAAAACCCAAAAAATGTTAAAAAAACTCAAAAATTAGCCATAAAAACCCGAAAATTATCCATTAAACGCGAAAATTAGATGGAGAAACTTAAAAATTAGCCACAAAACCCAAAAATTGTTTGAAAAAATTCAAAAATTAGCTTTAAAAATTCAAAAAATAGCTATAAAACATGAAAATTAGCCATAAAAACTTGAAAATTAGCCATTAAACTCAAAAATTAGCGAGAAAAACTCGAAAATTAGCTAGAAAAACTCAGAAATTAGCTAGAAAAACTCAAGAATTAGCTAGAAAAACTCGGAAATCAGCCACAAAAACTAAAAAATTAGCCATGAAAACCAAAAATTAGTTAGAAAAACACAAAAATTAGCCATGAAAACCCGAAAATTATCCATTAAACGCGAAAATTAGATAGAGAAACTCAAAAATTAGCTAGAAAAACTCAAGAATTAGCTAGAAACACTCGGAAATTAGCCACAAAAACTCAAAAGCTAGCCATGAAAACTCAACAATTAGCCATGAAACCCAAAAATTAGTCAGAAATACTCGAAAATTAGCTAGAAAACCTCAAAAATTAACGAGAAAAACTGAGAAATCAGCTAGAAGAACTCAAAACTTAGCCATAAAAACCCAGAAATTAGCCATAAAAACTCAAAAATTAGCCATAAAAACCCTAAAATTAGCCATAAAACCCAAAAATTTGCCAGAAAAACTTGAAAATTAGCTTGAAAAACTCAGAAATTAGCCACAAAAACCCAAAAAATGTTAAAAAAACTCAAAAATTAGCCATAAAAACCCGAAAATTATCCATTAAACGCGAAAATTAGATGGAGAAACTTAAAAATTAGCCACAAAACCCAAAAATTGTTTGAAAAAATTCAAAAATTAGCTTTAAAAATTCAAAAAATAGCTATAAAACATGAAAATTAGCCATAAAAACTTGAAAATTAGCCATTAAACTCAAAAATTAGCAAGAAAAACTCGAAAATTAGCTAGAAAAACTCAGAAATTAGCTAGAAAAACTCAAGAATTAGCTAGAAAAACTCGGAAATCAGCCATAAAAACTAAAAAATTAGCCATGAAAACTCAACAATTAGCCATGAAACCCAAAAATTAGTCAGAAAAACTCGAAAATTAGCTAGAAAAACTCAGAAATCAGCTAGAAAAACTCAAAAATTATCCATTAAACCCGAAAATTAGATAGAGAAACTCAAAAATTAGCTAGAAAAACCCAAAAATTAGCTAGAAAAACTCAAAAATTAGCCTCAAAACCCAAAAATTGTTAGAAAAACTAAAAAATCAGCTTTAAAAACTCGAAACAAGCTAAAAAACATGAAAATTAGCTGAAAAAACTCAAAAAATAGCCATGAAAACTTAAAAATTAGCCATTAAACCTGAAAAATAGCAAGAAAATCTCGGAAATTAGCTATAAAAACTCAGAAATTAGCCACAAAAACCCAAAAAATGTTAAAAAAACTCAAAAATTAGCCATAAAAACCCGAAAATTATCCATTAAACGCGAAAATTAGATGGAGAAACTTAAAAATTAGCCACAAAACCCAAAAATTGTTTGAAAAAATTCAAAAATTAGCTTTAAAAATTCAAAAAATAGCTATAAAACATGAAAATTAGCCATAAAAACTTGAAAATTAGCCATTAAACTCAAAAATTAGCGAGAAAAACTCGAAAATTAGCTAGAAAAACTCAGAAATTAGCTAGAAAAACTCAAGAATTAGCTAGAAAAACTCGGAAATCAGCCACAAAAACTAAAAAATTAGCCATGAAACCCAAAAATTAGTTAGAAAAACACAAAAATTAGCCATAAAAACCCGAAAATTATCCATTAAACGCGAAAATTAGATAGAGAAACTCAAAAATTAGCTAGAAAAACTCAAGAATTAGCTAGAAACACTCGGAAATTAGCCACAAAAACTCAAAAGCTAGCCATGAAAACTCAACAATTAGCCATGAAACCCAAAAATTAGTCAGAAATACTCGAAAATTAGCTAGAAAACCTCAAAAATTAACGAGAAAAACTGAGAAATCAGCTAGAAGAACTCAAAACTTAGCCATAAAAACCCAGAAATTAGCCATAAAAACTCAAAAATTAGCCATAAAAACCCTAAAATTAGCCATAAAACCCAAAAATTTGCCAGAAAAACTTGAAAATTAGCTTGAAAAACTCAGAAATTAGCCACAAAAACCCGAAAATTGTTAGAATAGCTCGAAAATTATCCATAAAAACTCAGAAAATAGCTATAAAACATAAGAATTAGCTGAAAAAACTCAAAAATTAGCCATAAAAACTAAGAAATTAGCCATAAAATACAAAAATTAGCCAGAAAAACTCGTAAATTAACTAGGAAAACTCAAAATTTAGCCATAAAACCCAAAAATTAGCTAGAAAAACTCAAGAGTTAGCTAAAAAAACTCGGAAATTAGCCACAAAAACTCAGAAATTAGCCATGAAAAACCAACAATTAGCCATTAAACCCGAAAATTAGCCAGAAAAACTCGAAAATTAACTAGAAAAACTCAAAATTTAGCCATAAAACCCAAAAATTAGCTGGAAAAACTCAAGAATTAGCTGGAAAAGCTCGGAAATTAGCCATAAAAACCCAAAAATTAGCTATTAAACGCGTAAATTAGATAGAGAAACTCAAAAATTAGATAGAAAAACTCAAAAAGTACTTAGAAAACCAAAAAATTAGCTAAAAAAACTCAAGAATCAGCTGGGAAAACTCGGAAATTAGCCACAAAAACTCAAAAATTAGCCATGAAAACTCAACAATTAGCCATGAAACCCAAAAATTTGTCAGAAAAACTCGAAAATTAGCTAGAAACCTCGAACATGAGCTGGAAAAACTCAGAAATCAGCTGGAAAACTCAAAACTTAGCCATAAAAACTCAGAAATTAGCCATAAAAACCCAAAAATTAGCCATTAAACGCGAAAATTAGATTGAGAAACTCAAAAACTAGCTGGAAAAACGCAGAAATTAGCTAGAAAAACTCAAAAATTAGCTAGAAAACTCAATAATCAGCTAGAAAAACTCAGATATCAGCCACAAAAACCCAAAAAATGTTAGAAAAACTCAAAAATTAGCCATAAAAACCCGAAAATTATCCATTAAACGCGAAAATTAGATAGAGAAACTCAAAAATTAGCCACAAAACCCAAAAATTGTTAGAAAAACTCAAAAATTAGCCATAAAAACCCAAAAATTAGCTATTAAACGCGTAAATTAGATAGAGGAACTCAAAAATTAGCTAGAAAAACTCAAAAATTAGCCACAAAACCCAAAAATTGTTAGAAAAACTCAAAAATTAGCTTTAAAAACTCAAAAAGTAGCTATAAAACATGAAAATTATCCATAAAAACTTAAAAATTAGCCATTAGACTAAAAAATTAGCAAGAAAAACTCGAAAATTAGCTAGAAAAACTGAAAAATTAGCTAGAAAAACTCAAGAATCAGCTAGAAAAACTCGGAAATTAGCCACAAAAACTCAAAAATTAGCCATGAAAACTCAACAATTAGCCATGAAACCCAAGAATTAGTCAGAAAAACTCGAAAATTAGCTAGAAAACCTCGAAATTTAGCTAGAAAAACTCAGAAATCAGCTAGAAAAACTCAAAATTTATCCATTAAACCCAAAAATTAGATAGAGAAACTCAAAAATTAGCTAGAAAAACCCAAAAATTAGCTAGAAAAACTCAAAAATTAGCCTCAAAACCCAAAAATTGTTAGAAAAACTAAAAAATCAGCTTTAAAAACTCGAAACAAGCTAAAAAACATGAAAATTAGCTGAAAAAACTCAAAAAATAGCCATGAAAACTTAAAAATTAGCCATTAAACCTGAAAAATAGCAAGAAAATCTCGAAAATTAGCTATAAAAACTCAGAAATTAGCCACAAAAACCCAAAAAATGTTAAAAAAACTCAAAAATTAGCCATAAAAACCCGAAAATTATCCATTAAACGCGAAAATTAGATGGAGAAACTTAAAAATTAGCCACAAAACCCAAAAATTGTTTGAAAAAATTCAAAAATTAGCTTTAAAAATTCAAAAAATAGCTATAAAACATGAAAATTAGCCATAAAAACTTGAAAATTAGCCATTAAACTCAAAAATTAGCGAGAAAAACTCGAAAATTAGCTAGAAAAACTCAGAAATTAGCTAGAAAAACTCAAGAATTAGCTAGAAAAACTCGGAAATCAGCCACAAAAACTAAAAAATTAGTCATGAAACCCAAAAATTAGTTAGAAAAACACAAAAATTAGCCATAAAAACCCAAAAATTAGCCATTAAACGCGAAAATTAGATAGAGAAACTCAAAAATTAGCTAGAAAAACTCAAGAATTAGCTAGAAACACTCGGAAATTAGCCACAAAAACTCAAAAGCTAGCCATGAAAACTCAACAATTAGCCATGAAACCCAAAAATTTGCCAGAAAAACTCGAAAATTAGCTTGAAAAACTCAGAAATTAGCCACAAAAACCCGAAAATTGTTAGAATAACTCAAAAATTAGCCATAAAAACTCAAAAAATAGCTATAAAACATGAGAATTAGCTGGAAAAACTCAAAAATTAGCCATAAAAACTAAAAAATTAGCCATAAAATACAAAAATTAGCCAGAAAAACTCGTAAATTAACTAGGAAAACTCAAAATTTAGCCATAAAACCCAAAAATTAGCTAGAAAAACTCAAGAGTTAGCTAAAAAAAAACTCGGAAATTAGCCACAAAAACTCAAAAATTAGCCATGAAAAACCAACAACTCAGCAACTCAACAATTAGCCATGAAACCCAAAATTTAGTTAGAAAAACTCAAAAATTAGCCATAAAAACCCGAAAATTAGCCATTAAACGCGAAAATTAGATAGAGAAACTCGAAAATTAGCTAGAAAAACTCAAGAATTAGCTAGAAAAACTCGGAAATTAGCCACAAAAACTCAAAAATTAGCCATGAAAAACCAACAATTAGCCATGAAACCCGAAAATTAGCCAGAAAAACTCGAAAATTAACTAGAAAAACTCAAAATTTAGCCATAAAACCCAAAAATTAGCTGGAAAAACTCGAGAATTAGCTGGAAAAACTCGGAAATTAGCCACAAAAACTCAGAAATTAGCCATAAAAACCCAAAAATTAGCCATTAAACGCGAAAATTAGATTAAGAAACTCAAAAATTAGCTGGAAAAACTCAGAAATTAGCTAGAAAAACTCAAAAATTAGCTAGAAAAACTCAAGAATCAGCTAGAAAACCTCAAAAATTAG
This sequence comes from Diorhabda elongata, assembly GCA_026230145.1. Lineage (NCBI taxonomy): Eukaryota > Metazoa > Arthropoda > Insecta > Coleoptera > Chrysomelidae > Diorhabda > Diorhabda elongata. The sequence goes on from JAOVVJ010000038.1 coordinate 111,081, forward strand.
CCACAAAACCCAAAAATTGTTAGAAAAACTCAAAAACTAGCTTTAAAAACTCAAAAAGTAGCTATAAAACATGAAAATTTTCCATAAAAACTTAAAAATTAGCCATTAGACTCAAAAATTAGAAAAACTCAGAAATTAGCTAGAAAAACTCAAGAATTAGCTAGAAAAACTCGGAAATTAGCCACAAAAACTCAAAAATTAGCCATGAAAACTCAACAATTAGCCATGAAACCCGAAAATTAGTTAGAAAAACTCAAAAATTAGCCATAAAAACCCAAAAATTAGCCATTAAACGCGAAAATTAGATAGAGAAACTCAAAAATTAGCTAAAAAAACTCAAGAATTAGCCACAAAACCCAAGAATTATTGGAAAAACTCAGAAATTAGCTATTAAAAACTCAAAAAATAGCTATAAAACCCAACAATTAGCTAGAAAAACTCAAAAATTAGCCACCAAAACTCAAAAATTAGCCACAAAAACCCAAAAATTATCCATAAAAACACAGAAAATGTCTATAAAACCCAGAAACTAGCCATTAAAATTCAAAAATTAGCCATAAAACCCGAAAATTAGCCATAAAACCCGAAAATCAGTTAGAGAAACTCAAAAATTAGATAGAAAAACTCAAAAAAATGCTAGAAAAACTCAAAAAAATGCTAGGAAAACCCAAAAACTAACTGGAAAAACTCAGGAATTAGCCACAAAACCCAAAAATTGTTAGGAAAACTCAGAAATTAGCTATTAAAAACTCAAAAAATAGCTATAAAACATAAAAATTAGCTAGAACAACTCGAAAATTACCCATAAAAACTCAAAAATTAGCCACAAAAACCCAAAAATTGCTAGAAAACCCGAAAATTAGCCAAAAAAATCCAAAAATTAACCATAAAACACGAAAGTTAGCTAGAGAAACTCAAAAATTAGCTGGAAAAATTTAGAAATTAGCTAGAAAAACTCAAAAACTAACTATAAAAACTCAGAAATTAGCTATAATAACTCAAAAATTTGGCATAAAAACTCAGAAATTAGCCACAAAACCCAAAAATTTGCCAGAAAAACTCGAAAATCAGCTAGAAAAACTTAGAAATTATCCACAAAAACCCAAAAATTGTTAGAAAAACCCAAAAATTAGCTATAAAAACCCGAGCATTAGCTATACAACCCAAAATCTAGCTAGAAAAACTCAAAAATTAGCTATAAAAACTCAAAAATTGCTAGAAAACCCGAAAATTAGCTAGAGAAACTCAAAAATTAGCTGGAAAAATTTAGAAATTAGATAGAAAAACTCAAAAACTAACTATAAAAACTCAGAAATTAGCTATAATAACTCAAAAATTTGGCATAAAAACTCAGAAATTAGCCACAAAACCCAAAAATTTGCCAAAAAAACTCGAAAATCAGCTAGAAAAACTTAAAAATTAGCCACAAAAACCCAAAAATTGTTGGAAAAACCCAAAAGTTAGCTATAAAAACCCAAACATTAGCTATACAACTCAAAATCTAGCTAGAAAAACTAAAAAATTAGCCATAAAAATCTAAAAATTAGCCATAAAACCCGAAAATTAGCTAGAGAAACTCAAAAATTAGCTAGAAAAACTTAGAAACTAGCTAGAAAAACTCAAAAACTAACTATAAAATCTCAGAAATTAGCCACAAAACCCAAAAATTGGCCACAAAAACCCAGAACTTAGCCATAAAACCCGAAAATTATCCAGAAAAACTCGACAATTAGCCATAAAAACTCAGAAATTAGCCGCAAAAACCCAAAAATTATCCATGAAAATCCAAAAACTAGCCATAAAACACGAAAATTAGCTAGAGAAACTCAAAAATTAGCTAGAAAATTTCAAAAATTAGCTAGACAAACCCAAAAATCAACTAGAAAAACTTAGAAATTAGCCACAAAACCCAAAAATTGTTAGAAAAACTCAGAAGTTAGCTATTAAAAACTCGAATAATAGCTATAAAACATAAAAATTAGCTGGAAAAAATCGAAAATTAGCCATAAAAACTCAAAAATCAGCCATTAAACCCAAAAAGTAGCAAGAAAAACTCGAAAATTAGCTAGAAAAACTCAGAAATTAGCCACAAAACGCAAAAATTATCCACAAAAACCCAGAACTTGGCCATAAAACCCGAAAATTATCCAGAAAAACTCGGAAATTAGCCATAAAAACTGAGAAATTAGCCGCAAAAACCCAAAAATTAGCTAGAAAAACTCAAAAATTAGCTATAAAACTCAAAAATTGATGGAAAACTAAAAAATTGGCAGGGACAACACAGAAAATGTCTATAAAACCCAAAATCTAGCCATAAAAATCCAAAAATTAGCCATAAAACCCGAAAAATAGCTAGAGAAACTCAAAAATTAGCTAGAAAAACTCGGATATTAGCTAGAAAAAACCCAAAAATTAACTAGAAAAACTCAGAAATTAGTCACAAAACCCAAAAATGGTTAGAAAAACTCAGAAATCAGCTATTAAAAATTTGAATAATAGCTATAAAACATAGAAATTAGCTGGAATAACTCGAAAATTAGCCATAAAAACTCAAAAATTAGCCATTAAACCCAAAAAGTAGCAAGAAAAATTCGAAAATTAGCCACAAAAACCCAAAAATTGTTGGAAAAAGCCAAAAGTTAGCTATAAAAACCCAAACATTAGCTATACAACCCAAAATCTAGCTAGAAAAACTCAAAAACTAACTATAAAAACTCAGAAATTAGCCATGAAAACCCAAAAAATTGACCAAAAAAGCCGAAAATTAGCAAGTAGCAAAAAAACTCGAAAATTAGCTAGAAAAACTCGGAAATTAGCCACAAAAACCCAAAAATTGTTGGAAAAACCCAAAAGTTAGCTATAAAAACTCAAACATTAGCTATACAACCCAAAATCTAGCTAGAAAAACTCAAAAATTACCAATAAAAATTCAAAAATTAGCCATAAAACCCGAAAATTAGCTAGAGGAACTCAAAAATTAGCTAGAAAAATTCAGAAATTAGCTAGAAAAACTCAAAAACTAACTATAAAAACTCAGAAATGAGCCACAAAAGCCAAAAATTATCCAGAAAATCTCGAAAATTAGCAATAAAAAACTCAGAAATTAGCCGCAAAAACTCAACAATTAGCTAGAAAAACTCAGAAATTGACCACAAAACCCAAAAATTGTTAGAAAAACCCAAAAATTGTTAGAAAAACCCAACGATTAGCTATAAACACTCAAAAAATAGCTATAAAATCCCAAAAAATAGCCATAAAAACCCGAAAATTAGCTATAAAACTCAGAAACTAGCCAGAAAAACTCAAAAATTAGCTGGAAAAACTCAAGAGTTAGCTAAAAAAAAACTCGGAAATTAGCCACAAAAACTCAAAAATTAGCCATGAAAAACCAACAACTCAGCAACTAAACAATTAGCCATGAAACCCAAAATTTAGTTAGAAAAACTCAAAAATTAGCCATAAAAACCCGAAAATTAGCCATTAAACGCGAAAATTAGATAGAGAAACTCGAAAATTAGCTAGAAAAACTCAAGAATTAGCTAGAAAAACTCGGAAATTAGCCACAAAAACTCAAAAATTAGCCATGAAAAACCAACAATTAGCCATGAAACCCGAAAATTAGCCAGAAAAACTCGAAAATTAACTAGAAAAACTCAAAATTTAGCCATAAAACCCAAAAATTAGCTGGAAAAACTCGAGAATTAGCTGGAAAAACTCGGAAATTAGCCACAAAAACTCAGAAATTAGCCATAAAAACCTAAAAATTAGCCATTAAACGCGAAAATTAGATTAAGAAACTCAAAAATTAGCTGGAAAAACTCAGAAATTAGCTAGAAAAACTCAAAAATTAGCTAGAAAAACTCAAGAATCAGCTAGAAAACCTCAAAAATTAGCCACAAAACCCAAAAATTGTTAGAAAAACTCAAAAACTAGCTTTAAAAACTCAAAAAGTAGCTATAAAACATGAAAATTTTCCATAAAAACTTAAAAATTAGCCATTAGACTCAAAAATTAGAAAAACTCAGAAATTAGCTAGAAAAACTCAAGAATTAGCTAGAAAAACTCGGAAATTAGCCACAAAAACTCAAAAATTAGCCATGAAAACTCAACAATTAGCCATGAAACCCGAAAATTAGTTAGAAAAACTCAAAAATTAGCCATAAAAACCCAAAAATTAGCCATTAAACGCGAAAGTTAGATAGAGAAACTCAAAAATTAGCTAAAAAAACTCAAGAATTAGCCACAAAACCCAAGAATTATTGGAAAAACTCAGAAATTAGCTATTAAAAACTCAAAAAATAGCTATAAAACCCAACAATTAGCTAGAAAAACTCAAAAATAAGCCACCAAAACTCAAAAATTAGCCACAAAAACCCAAAAATTATCCATAAAAACACAGAAAATGTCTATAAAACCCAGAAACTAGCCATTAAAATTCAAAAATTAGCCATAAAACCCGAAAATTAGCCATAAAACCCGAAAATCAGCTAGAGAAACTCAAAAATTAGATAGAGAAACTCAAAAAAATGCTAGAAAAACTCAAAAAAATGCTAGGAAAACCCAAAAACTAACTGGAAAAACTCAGAAATTAGCCACAAAACCCAAAAATTGTTAGGAAAACTCAGAAATTAGCTATTAAAAACTCAAAAAATAGCTATAAAACATAAAAATTAGCTAGAACAACTCGAAAATTAGCCATAAAAACTCAAAAATTACCCACAAAAACCCAAAAATTGCTAGAAAACCCGAAAATTAGCCAAAAAAATCCAAAAATTAACCATAAAACACGAAAGTTAGCTAGAGAAACTCAAAAATTAGCTGGAAAAATTTAGAAATTAGCTAGAAAAACTCAAAAACTAACTATAAAAACTCAGAAATGAGCCACAAAAGCCAAAAATTATCCAGAAAATCTCGAAAATTAGCAATAAAAACTCAGAAATTAGCCGCAAAAACTCAACAATTAGCTAGAAAAACTCAGAAATTGACCACAAAACCCAAAAATTGTTAGAAAAACCCAAAAATTGTTAGAAAAACCCAACGATTAGCTATAAACACTCAAAAAATAGCTATAAAATCCCAAAAAATAGCCATAAAAACCCGAAAATTAGCTATAAAACTCAGAAACTAGCCAGAAAAACTCAAAAATTAGCTGGAAAAACTCAAGAGTTAGCTAAAAAAAAACTCGGAAATTAGCCACAAAAACTCAAAAATTAGCCATGAAAAACCAACAACAACTCAGCAACTCAACAATTAGCCATGAAACCCAAAATTTAGTTAGAAAAACTCAAAAATTAGCCATAAAAACCCGAAAATTAGCCATTAAACGCGAAAATTAGATAGAGAAACTCGAAAATTAGCTAGAAAAACTCAAGAATTAGCTAGAAAAACTCGGAAATTAGCCACAAAAACTCAAAAATTAGCCATGAAAAACCAACAATTAGCCATGAAACCCGAAAATTAGCCAGGAAAACTCGAAAATTAACTAGAAAAACTCAAAATTTAGCCATAAAACCCAAAAATTAGCTGGAAAAACTCGAGAATTAGCTGGAAAAACTCGGAAATTAGCCACAAAAACTCAGAAATTAGCCATAAAAACCCAAAAATTAGCCATTAAACGCGAAAATTAGATTAAGAAACTCAAAAATTAGCTGGAAAAACTCAGAAATTAGCTAGAAAAACTCAAAAATTAGCTAGAAAAACTCAAGAATCAGCTAGAAAACCTCAAAAATTAGCCACAAAACCCAAAAATTGTTAGAAAAACTCAAAAACTAGCTTTAAAAACTCAAAAAGTAGCTATAAAACATGAAAATTTTCCATAAAAACTTAAAAATTAGCCATTAGACTCAAAAATTAGAAAAACTCAGAAATTAGCTAGAAAAACTCAAGAATTAGCTAGAAAAACTCGAAAATTAGCCACAAAAACTCAAAAATTAGCCATGAAAACTCAACAATTAGCCATGAAACCCGAAAATTAGTTAGAAAAACTCAAAAATTAGCCATAAAAACCCAAAAATTAGCCATTAAACGCGAAAATTAGATAGAGAAACTCAAAAATTAGCTGAAAAAACTCAAGAATTAGCCACAAAACCCAAGAATTATTGGAAAAACTCAGAATTTAGCTATTAAAAACTCAAAAAATAGCTATAAAACCCAACAATTAGCTAGAAAAACTCAAAAATTAGCCACCAAAACTCAAAAATTAGCCACAAAAACCCAAAAATTATCCATAAAAACACAGAAAATGTCTATAAAACCCAGGAACTAGCCATTAAAATTCAAAAATTAGCCATAAAACCCGAAAATTAGCCATAAAACCCGAAAATCAGCTAGAGAAACTCAAAAATTAGATAGAAAAACTCAAAAAAATGCTAGAAAAACTCAAAAAAATGCTAGGAAAACCCAAAAACTAACTGGAAAAACTCAGAAATTAGCCACAAAACCCAAAAATTGTTAGGAAAACTCAGAAATTAGCTATTAAAAACTCAAAAAATAGCTATAAAACATAAAAATTAGCTAGAACAACTCGAAAATTAGCCATAAAAACTCAAAAATTAGCCACAAAAACCCAAAAATTGCTAGAAAACCCGAAAATTAGCCAAAAAAATCCAAAAATTAACCATAAAACACGAAAGTTAGCTAGAGAAACTCAAAAATTAGCTGGAAAAATTTAGAAATTAGCTAGGAAAACTCAAAAACTAACTATAAAAACTCAGAAATTAGCTATAATAACTCAAAAATTTGGCATAAAAACTCAGAAATTAGCCACAAAACCCAAAAATTTGCCAGAAAAACTCGAAAATCAGCTAGAAAAACTTAGAAATTATCCACAAAAACCCAAAAATTGTTAGAAAAACCCAAAACTTAGCTATAAAAACCCGAGCATTAGCTATACAACCCAACATCTAGCTAGAAAAACTCAAAAATTAGCTATAAAAACTCAAAAATTGCTAGAAAACCCGAAAATTAGCTAGAGAAACTCAAAAATTAGCTGGAAAAATTTAGAAATTAGATAGAAAAACTCAAAAACTAACTATAAAAACTCAGAAATTAGCTATAATAACTCAAAAATTTGGCATAAAAACTCAGAAATTAGCCACAAAACCCAAAAATTTGCCAAAAAAACTCGAAAATCAGCTAGAAAAACTTAGAAATTAGCCACAAAAACCCAAAAATTGTTGGAAAAACCCAAAAGTTAGCTATAAAAACCCAAACATTAGCTATACAACTCAAAATCTAGCTAGAAAAACTGAAAAATTAGCCATAAGAATCTAAAAATTAGCCATAAAACCCGAAAATTAGCTAGAGAAACTCAAAAATTAGCTAGAAAAACTTAGAAACTAGCTAGAAAAACTCAAAAACTAACTATAAAATCTCAGAAATTAGCCACAAAACCCAAAAATTGGCCACAAAAACCCAGAACTTAGCCATAAAACCCGAAAATTATCCAGAAAAACTCGACAATTAGCCATAAAAACTCAGAAATTAGCCGCAAAAACCCAAAAATTATCCATGAAAATCCAAAAATTAGCCATAAAACACGAAAATTAGCTAGAGAAACTCAAAAATTAGCTAGAAAATTTCATAAATTAGCTAGACAAACCCAAAAATCAACTATAAAAACTTAGAAATTAGCCACAAAACCCAAAAATTGTTAGAAAAACTCAGAAGTTAGCTATTAAAAACTCGAATAATAGCTATAAAACATAAAAATTAGCTGGAAAAAATCGAAAATTAGCCATAAAAACTCAAAAATCAGCCATTAAACCCAAAAAGTACCAAGAAAAACTCGAAAATTAGCTAGAAAAACTCAGAAATTAGCCACAAAACGCAAAAATTAGCCACAAAAACCCAGAACTTGGCCATAAAACCCGAAAATTATCCAGAAAAACTCGGAAATTAGCCATAAAAACTGAGAAATTAGCCGCAAAAACCCAAAAATTAGCTAGAAAAACTCAAAAATTAGCTATAAAACTCAAAAATTGATGGAAAACTAAAAAATTGGCAGGGACAACACAGAAAATGTCTATAAAACCCAAAATCTAGCCATAAAAATCCAAAAATTAGCCATAAAACCCGAAAAATAGCTAGAGAAACTCAAAAATTAGCTAGAAAAACTCGGATATTAGCTAGAAAAAACCCAAAAATTAACTAGAAAAACTCAGAAATTAGTCACAAAACCCAAAAATTGTTAGAAAAACTTAGAAATCAGCTATTAAAAATTTGAATAATAGCTATAAAACATAGAAATTAGCTAGAATAACTCGAAAATTAGCCATAAAAACTCAAAAATTAGCCATTAAACCCAAAAAGTAGCAAGAAAAATTCGAAAATTAGCCACAAAAACCCAAAAATTGTTGGAAAAAGCCAAAAGTTAGCTATAAAAACCCAAACATTAGCTATACAACCCAAAATCTAGCTAGAAAAACTCAAAAACTAACTATAAAAACTCAGAAATTAGCCATGAAAACCCAAAAAATTGACCAAAAAAGCCGAAAATTAGCAAGTAGCAAAAAAACTTGAAAATTAGCTAGAAAAACTCGGAAATTAGCCACAAAAACCCAAAAATTGTTGGAAAAACCCAAAAGTTAGCTATAAAAACTCAAACATTAGCTATACAACCCAAAATCTAGCTAGAAAAACTCAAAAATTACCAATAAAAATTCAAAAATTAGCCATAAAACCCGAAAATTAGCTAGAGAAACTCAAAAATTAGCTAGAAAAATTCAGAAATTAGCTAGAAAAACTCAAAAACTAACTATAAAAACTCAGAAATGAGCCACAAAAGCCAAAAATTATCCAGAAAATCTCGAAAATTAGCAATAAAAACTCAGAAATTAGCCGCAAAAACTCAACAATTAGCTAGAAAAACTCAGAAATTGACCACAAAACCCAAAAATTGTTAGAAAAACCCAAAAATTGTTAGAAAAACCCAACGATTAGCTATAAACACTCAAAAAATAGCTATAAAATCCCAAAAAATAGCCATAAAAACCCGAAAATTAGCTATAAAACTCAGAAACTAGCCAGAAAAACTCAAAAATTAGCTGGAAAAACTCAAAATTTAGACATAAAACCCAAAAATTAGCTAGAAAAACTCAATAATTAGCTAGAAAGATTCGGAAATTAGCCACAAAAACTAAGAAATTGACCACAAAAACTCAAAAATTAGTCATAAAACCTGAAAAATTAGCCATAAAAACCCGAAAATCAGCTATAAAACCCAGAAATTAGCCAGAAAAACTCGAAAATTAGCTAGAAAAACTCAAAATTTAGACATAAAACCCAAAAATTAGCTAGAAAAACTCAATAATTAGCTAGAAAGATTCGGAAATTAGCCACAAAAACTAAAAAATTAACCACAAAAACCCAAAAATTAGTCATAAAACCTGAAAAATTAGCCATAACAACCCGAAAATTAGCTATAAAACCCAGAAATTAGCCATAAAAACTCAGAAATTAGCCGCAAAAACCCAACAATTATCCATAAAAACCCAAAAATTGCTAGAAAACTGGAAAATTAGCAATGAAAACAAAAAAAATGTCTATAAAACCCAAAAACTAGCCATAAAAATCCAGAAATTAGCCATAAAACCCGAAAATTAGCTAGAGAAACTCCAAAATTAGCTAGAAAATCTCAGAAATTAGCTAGAAAAACCTAAAAATTAACTAGAAAAACTCAGAAATTAGCCACAAAACCCAAAAATTGTTAGAAAAACTCAGAAATTAGCTATTAAAAACTCGAATAATAGCTATAAAACATAGAAATTAGCTAGAATAACTCGAACATTAGCCATAAAAACTCAAAAATTAGCCATTAAACCCAAAAAGTAGCAAGAAAAACTCGAAAATTAGCTAGAAAAACTCAGAAATTAGCCGCAAAAAACCAAATATTGTTGGAAAAACCCGAAAGTTCGCTATAAAAACCCAAACATTAGCTATACAACCCAAAATCTAGCTAGAAAAACTCAAAACTTACCCATAAAAATTCAAAAATTAGCCATAAAACCCGAAAATTAGCTGGAGAAACTCAAAAATTAGCTAGAAAAATTCAGAAATTAGCTAGAAAAACTCAAAAACCAACTATAAAAACTCAGAAATTAGCCACAAAACCCAAAAATTATCCAGAAAAACTCGAAAATTAGCCATAAAAAATCAAAAATTAGCCGCAAAAACCCAAAAATTAGCTAGAAAAACTCAAGAATTAGCTGAAAAGATTCGGAAATTAGCCACAAAAACTCAAAAATTAACCACAAAAACCCAAAAATTAGCAATAGAACCACAAAATATAGCTATAAAACCCAAAAATTAGCTGGAAAAACTCAAAATCTAGCCATGAAAACCTGAAAATCAACCAAAAAACCCAAAAATTAGCCATAAAAATCCAAAAATTAGCCATAAAACCCGAAAATTAGCTAGAGAAACTCAAAAATTAGCTAGAAAAACTCAGAAATTAGCTAGAAAAACCCAAAAATTAACTAGAAAAACTCAGAAATTAGCCACAAAACCCAAGAATTGTTGGAAAAACTCAGAAATTAGCTATTAAAAACTCAAAAAATAGCTATAAAACCCAACAATTATCTAGAAAAACTCAAAAATTAGCCACAAAAACTCAAAAATTAGCCACAAAAACTCAAAAATTAGCCACAAAAACCCAAAAATAAGCCACAAAAACCCAAAAATTTGCCAAAAAAACTCGAAAATCAGCTAGAAAAATTTAGAAATTAGCCACAAAAACCCAAAAATTCTTAGAAAAACCCAGAAATTAGCCAGAAAAACTCGAAAATTAGCTAGAAAAACTCAAAAATTAGCCATGGAAACTCAAAAATTAACCACAAAAACCCAAAAATTAGCAATAGAACCGCAAAATATAGCTATAAAACCCAAAAATCAGCTGGAAAAACTCAAAATCTAGCCATGAAAACCTGAAAATCAACCAAAAAACCCAAAAATTAGCCATAAAAACTCAGAAATTAGCCGCAAAAACCCAACAATTATCCATAAAAACACAAAAATTGCTAGAAAACTAAGAAATTAGCAATGAAACACAAAAAATGTCTATAAAACCCAAAAACTAGCCATAAAAATCCAAAAATTAGCCATAAAACCCAAAAATTAGCTAGAGAAACTCAAAAATTAGCTAAAAAAACTCGAAAATTAGCTAGAAAACCTCGAACATTAGCTGGAAAAACTCAGAAATCAGCTGGAAAAACTCAAAACTTAGCCATAAAAACTCAGAAATTAGCCATAAAAACCCAAAAATTAGCCATTAAACGCGAAAATTAGATTGAGAAACTCGAAAATTAGCTGGAAAAACTCAGAAATTAGCTAGAAAAACTCGAAAATTAGCTAGAAAAACTCAAGAATTAGCTAGAAAAACTCAGAAATTAGCCACAAAAACCCAAAAAATGTTAGAAAAACTCAAAAATTAGCCATAAAAACCCGAAAATTAGCCATTAAACGCGAAAATTAGATGGAGAAACTCAAAAATTAGCCACAAAACCCAAAAATTGTTAGAAAAACTCAAAAATTAGCCATAAAAACTCAAAAATCAGCTATTAAACGCGTAAATTAGATAGAGGAACTCAAAAATTAGCTAGAAAAACTCAAAAATTAGCTAGAAAAACACAAAAATTGGCCACAAAACCCAAAAATTGTTAGAAAAACTCAAAAATTAGCTTTAAAAACTCAAAAAGTAGCTATAAAACATGAAAATTTTCCATAAAAACTTAACAATTAGCCATTAGACTGAAAAATTGGAAAAACTCAGAAATTAGCTAGAAAAACTCAAGAATTAGCTAGAAAAACTCGGAAATCAGCCACAAAAACTCAAAAATTAGCCATGAAAACTCAACAATTAGCCATAAAACTTAAAAATTAGTTAGAAAAACTCAAAAATTAGCCATAAAAACCCAAAAATTAGCCATTAAACGCGAAAATTAGATAGAGAAACTCAAATATTAGCTAGAAAAACTCAAGAATTAGCTAGAAAAACTCGGAAATTAGCCACAAAAACTCAAAAATTAGCCATGAAAACTCAACAATTAGCCATGAAACCCAGAAATTAGTCAGAAATACTCGAAAATTAGCTAGAAAACCTCAAAAATTAACTAGAAAAACTCAGAAATCAGCTAGAAGAACTCAAAACTTAGCCATAAAAACCCTGAAATTAGCCATAAAACCCAAAAATTTGCCAGAAAAACTCGAAAATTAGCTTGAAAAACTCAGAAATTAGCCACAAAAACCCGAAAATTGTTAGAATAACTCAAAAATTAGCCATAAAAACTCAAAAAATAGCTATAAAACATGAGAATTAGCTGGAAAAACTCAAGAATTAGCCTTAAAAACTAAAAAATTAGCCATAAAATACAAAAATTAGCCAGAAAAACTCGTAAATTAACTAGGAAAACTCAAAATTTAGCCATAAAACCCAAAAATTAGCTAGAAAAACTCAAGAGTTAGCTAAAAAAAACTCGGAAATTAGCTACAAAAACTCAAAAATTAGCCATGAAAAACCAACAACAACTCAGCAACTCAACAATTAGCCATGAAACCCAAAAATTAGTTAGAAAAACTCAAAAATTAGCCATAAAAACCCGAAAATTAGCCATTAAACGCGAAAATTAGATAGAGAAACTCGAAAATTAGCTAGAAAAACTCAAGAATTAGCTAGAAAAACTCGGAAATTAGCCACAAAAACTCAAAAATTAGCCATGAAAACTCAACAATTAGCCATGAAACCCAAAAATTAGTCAGAAATACTCGAAAATCAGCTAGAAAACCTCAAAAATTAGCCACAAAACCCAAAAATTGTTAGAAAAACTCAAAAACTAGCTTTAAAAACTCAAAAAGTAGCTATAAAACATGAAAATTTTCCATAAAAACTTAAAAATTAGCCATTAGACTCAAAAATTAGAAAAACTCAGAAATTAGCTAGAAAAACTCAAGAATTAGCTAGAAAAACTCGAAAATTAGCCACAAAAACTCAAAAATTAGCCATGAAAACTCAACAATTAGCCATGAAACCCGAAAATTAGTTAGAAAAACTCAAAAATTAGCCATAAAAACCCAAAAATTAGCCATTAAACGCGAAAATTAGATAGAGAAACTCAAAAATTAGCTAAAAAAACTCAAGAATTAGCTAGAAAAACTCGGAAATTAGCCACAAAAACTCAAAAATTAGCCATGAAAACTCAACAATTAGCCATGAAACCCAAAAATTAGTTAGAAAAATTCAAAAATTAGCCATAAAAACCCAAAAATTAGCCATTAAACGCGAAAATTAGATAGACAAACTCAAAAATTAGCCATGAAAACTCAACAACAACTCAGCAACTCAACAATTAGCCATGAAACCCAAAAATTAGTTAGAAAAACTCAAAAATTAGCCATAAAAACCCAAAAATTAGCCATTAAACGCGAAAATTAGATAGAGAAACTCAGAAATCAGCTAGAAAAACTCAAAATTTATCCATTAAACCCAAAAATTAGATAGAGAAACTCAAAAATTAGCTAGAAAAACCCAAAAATTAGCTAGAAAAACTCAAAAATTAGCCTCAAAACCCAAAAATTGTTAGAAAAACTAAAAAATCAGTTTTAAAAACTCGAAACAAGCTAAAAAACATAAAAATTAGCTGAAAAAACTCAAAAAATATCCATGAAAACTTAAAAATTAGCCATTAAACCTAAAAATTAGCAAGAAAATCTCGGAAATTAGCTATAAAAACTCAGAAATTAGCCACAAAAACCCAAAAAATGTTAAAAAAACTCAAAAATTAGCCATAAAAACCCGAAAATTATCCATTAAACGCGAAAATTAGATGGAGAAACTTAAAAATTAGCCACAAAACCCAAAAATTGTTTGAAAAAATTCAAAAATTAGCTTTAAAAATTCAAAAAATAGCTATAAAACATGAAAATTAGCCATAAAAACTTGAAAATTAGCCATTAAACTCAAAAATTAGCAAGAAAAACTCGAAAATTAGCTAGAAAAACTCAGAAATTAGCTAGAAAAACTCAAGAATTAGCTAGAAAAACTCGGAAATCAGCCATAAAAACTAAAAAATTAGCCATGAAAACTCAACAATTAGCCATGAAACCCAAAAATTAGTCAGAAAAACTCGAAAATTAGCTAGAAAACCTCGAAAATTAGCTAGAAAAACTCAGAAATCAGCTAGAAAAACTCAAAAATTATCCATTAAACCCGAAAATTAGATAGAGAAACTCAAAAATTAGCTAGAAAAACCCAAAAATTAGCTAGAAAAACTCAAAAATTAGCCTCAAAACCCAAAAATTGTTAGAAAAACTAAAAAATCAGCTTTAAAAACTCGAAACAAGCTAAAAAACATGAAAATTAGCTGAAAAAACTCAAAAAATAGCCATGAAAACTTAAAAATTAGCCATTAAACCTGAAAAATAGCAAGAAAATCTCGGAAATTAGCTATAAAAACTCAGAAATTAGCCACAAAAACCCAAAAAATGTTAAAAAAACTCAAAAATTAGCCATAAAAACCCGAAAATTATCCATTAAACGCGAAAATTAGATGGAGAAACTTAAAAATTAGCCACAAAACCCAAAAATTGTTTGAAAAAATTCAAAAATTAGCTTTAAAAATTCAAAAAATAGCTATAAAACATGAAAATTAGCCATAAAAACTTGAAAATTAGCCATTAAACTCAAAAATTAGCAAGAAAAACTCGAAAATTAGCTAGAAAAACTCAGAAATTAGCTAGAAAAACTCAAGAATTAGCTAGAAAAACTCGGAAATCAGCCATAAAAACTAAAAAATTAGCCATGAAAACTCAACAATTAGCCATGAAACCCAAAAATTAGTCAGAAAAACTCGAAAATTAGCTAGAAAACCTCGAAAATTAGCTAGAAAAACTCAGAAATCAGCTAGAAAAACTCAAAAATTATCCATTAAACCCGAAAATTAGATAGAGAAACTCAAAAATTAGCTAGAAAAACCCAAAAATTAGCTAGAAAAACTCAAAAATTAGCCTCAAAACCCAAAAATTGTTAGAAAAACTAAAAAATCAGCTTTAAAAACTCGAAACAAGCTAAAAAACATGAAAATTAGCTGAAAAAACTCAAAAAATAGCCATGAAAACTTAAAAATTAGCCATTAAACCTGAAAAATAGCAAGGAAATCTCGGAAATTAGCTATAAAAACTCAGAAATTAGCCACAAAAACCCAAAAAATGTTAAAAAAACTCAAAAATTAGCCATAAAAACCCGAAAATTATCCATTAAACGCGAAAATTAGATAGAGAAACTTAAAAATTAGCCACAAAACCCAAAAATTGTTTGAAAAAATTCAAAAATTAGCTTTAAAAATTCAAAAAATAGCTATAAAACATGAAAATTAGCCATAAAAACTTGAAAATTAGCCATTAAACTCAAAAATTAGCAAGAAAAACTCGAAAATTAGCTAGAAAAACTCAGAAATTAGCTAGAAAAACTCAAGAATTAGCTAGAAAAACTCGGAAATCAGCCATAAAAACTAAAAAATTAGCCATGAAAACTCAACAATTAGCCATGAAACCCAAAAATTAGTCAGAAAAACTCGAAAATTAGCTAGAAAACCTCGAAAATTAGCTAGAAAAACTCAGAAATCAGCTAGAAAAACTCAAAAATTATCCATTAAACCCGAAAATTAGATAGAGAAACTCAAAAATTAGCTAGAAAAACCCAAAAATTAGCTAGAAAAACTCAAAAATTAGCCTCAAAACCCAAAAATTGTTAGAAAAACTAAAAAATCAGCTTTAAAAACTCGAAACAAGCTAAAAAACATGAAAATTAGCTGAAAAAACTCAAAAAATAGCCATGAAAACTTAAAAATTAGCCATTAAACCTGAAAAATAGCAAGAAAATCTCGGAAATTAGCTATAAAAACTCAGAAATTAGCCACAAAAACCCAAAAAATGTTAAAAAAACTCAAAAATTAGCCATAAAAACCCGAAAATTATCCATTAAACGCGAAAATTAGATGGAGAAACTTAAAAATTAGCCACAAAACCCAAAAATTGTTTGAAAAAATTCAAAAATTAGCTTTAAAAATTCAAAAAATAGCTATAAAACATGAAAATTAGCCATAAAAACTTGAAAATTAGCCATTAAACTCAAAAATTAGCGAGAAAAACTCGAAAATTAGCTAGAAAAACTCAGAAATTAGCTAGAAAAACTCAAGAATTAGCTAGAAAAACTCGGAAATCAGCCACAAAAACTAAAAAATTAGCCATGAAACCCAAAAATTAGTTAGAAAAACACAAAAATTAGCCATAAAAACCCAAAAATTAGCCATTAAACGCGAAAATTAGATAGAGAAACTCAAAAATTAGCTAGAAAAACTCTAGAATTAGCTAGAAACACTCGAAAATTAGCCACAAAAACTCAAAAGCTAGCCATGAAAACTCAACAATTAGCCATGAAACCCAAAAATTTGCCAGAAAAACTCGAAAATTAGCTTGAAAAACTCAGAAATTAGCCACAAAAACCCGAAAATTGTTAGAATAACTCAAAAATTAGCCATAAAAACTCAAAAAATAGCTATAAAACATGAGAATTAGCTGGAAAAACTCAAAAATTAGCCATAAAAACTAAAAAATTAGCCATAAAATACAAAAATTAGCCAGAAAAACTCGTAAATTAACTAGGAAAACTCAAAATTTAGCCATAAAACCCAAAAATTAGCTAGAAAAACTCAAGAGTTAGCTAGAAGAAAACTCGGGAATTAGCCACAAAAACTCAAAAATTAGCCATGAAAAACCAACAACAACTCAGCAACTCAACAATTAGCCATGAAACCCAAAATTTAGTTAGAAAAACTCAAAAATTAGCCATAAAAACCCGAAAATTAGCCATTAAACGCGAAAATTAGATAGAGAAACTCGAAAATTAGCTAGAAAAACTCAAGAATTAGCTAGAAAAACTCGGAAATTAGCCACAAAAACTCAAAAATTAGCCATGAAAACTCAACAATTAGCCATGAAACCCAAAAATTAGTCAGAAATACTCGAAAATTAGCTAGAAAACCTCAAAAATTAGCCACAAAACCCAAAAATTGTTAGAAAAACTCGAAAACTAGCTTTAAAACTCAAAAAGTAGCTATAAAACATGAAAATTTTCCATAAAAACTTAAAAATTAGCCATTAGACTCAAAAATTAGAAAAACTCAGAAATTAGCTGGAAAAACTCAAGAATTAGCTAGAAAAACTCGGAAATAAGCCACAAAAACTCAAAAATTAGCCATGAAAACTCAACAATTAGCCATGAAACCCAAAAATTAGTTAGAAAAACTCAAAAATTAGCCATAAAAACCCAAAAATTAGCCATTAAACGCGAAAATTAGATAGAGAAACTCAAAAATTAGCTAAAAAAACTCAAGATTTAGCTAGAAAAACTCGGAAATTAGCCACAAAAACTCAAAAATTAGCCATGAAAACTCAACAATTAGCCATGTAACCCAAAAATAAGTTAGAAAAACTCAAAAATTAGCCATAAAAACCCAAAAATTAGCCATTAAACGCGAAAATTAGATAGAGAAACTCAAAAATTAGCCATGAAAACTCAACAACAACTCAGCAACTCAACAATTAGCCATGAAACCCAAAAATTAGTTGGAAAAACTCAAAAATTAGCCATAAAAACCCAAAAATTAGCCATTAAACGCGAAAACTAGATAGAGAAACTCAAAAATTAGCTAGAAAAACTCAAGAATTAGCTAGAAAAACTCGGAAATCAGCCACAAAAACTCAAAAATTAGCCATGAAAACTCAACAATTAGCCATGAAACCAAAAAATTAGTTCGAAAAACTCAAAAATTAGCCATAAAAACCCAAAAATTAGCCATTAAACGCGAAAATTAGATAGAGAAACTCAAAAATTAGCTAGAAAAACTCAAGAATTAGCTAGAAAAACTCAGAAATTGGCCACAAAAACCCAAAAATTGTTAGAAAAACTCAAAAATTAGCTTTAAAATCTCGAAACAATCTATAAAACATGGAAAAAACTCAAAAAATAGCCATGAAAACTTAAAAATTAGCCATTAAACCCAAAAATTAGCAAGAAAATATCGGAAAAATTGAAAAAAAACTCAAAAATTAGCCATAAAAACCCGAAAATTATCCATTAAACGCGAAAATTAGATAGAGAAACTCAAAAATTAGCTAGAAAAACTGAAGAATTAGCTAGAAACACTCAGAAATTAGCCACAAAAACTCAAAAGCTAGCCATGAAAACTCAACAATTAGCCATGAAACCCAAAAATTAGTCAGAAATACTCGAAAATTAGCTAGAAAACCTCAAAAATTAACGAGAAAAACTGAGAAATCAGCTAGAAGAACTCAAAACTTAGCCATAAAAACCCAGAAATTAGCCATAAAAACTCAAAAATTAGCCATAAAAACCCTAAAATTAGCCATAAAACCCAAAAATTTGCCAGAAAAACTTGAAAATTAGCTTGAAAAACTCAGAAATTAGCCACAAAAACCCGAAAATTGTTAGAATAGCTCGAAAATTATCCATGAAAACTCAGAAAATAGCTATAAAACATAAGAATTAGCTGAAAAAACTCAAAAATTAGCCATAAAAACTAAGAAATTAGCCATAAAATACAAAAATTAGCCAGAAAAACTCGTAAATTAACTAGGAAAACTCAAAATTTAGCCATAAAACCCAAAAATTAGCTAGAAAAACTCAAGAGTTAGCTAGAAAAACTCGGAAATTAGCCACAAAAACTCAGAAATTAGCCATGGAAAACCAACAATTAGCCATTAAACCCGAAAATTAGCCAGAAAAACTCGAAAATTAACTAGAAAAACTCAAAATTTAGCCATAAAACCCAAAAATTAGCTGGAAAAACTCAAGAATTAGCTGGAAAAACTCGGAAATTAGCCATAAAAACCCAAAAATTAGCTATTAAACGCGTAAATTAGATAGAGAAACTCAAAAATTAGATAGAAAAACTCAAAAAGTACTTAGAAAACCAAAAAATTAGCTAAAAAAACTCAAGAATCAGCTGGGAAAACTCGGAAATTAGCCACAAAAACTCAAAAATTAGCCATGAAAACTCAACAATTAGCCATGAAACCCAAAAATTTGTCAGAAAAACTCGAAAATTAGCTAGAAACCTCGAACATTAGCAGGAAAAACTCAGAAATCAGCTGGAAAAACTCAAAACTTAGCCATAAAAACTCAGAAATTAGCCATAAAAACCCAAAAATTAGCCATTAAACGCGAAAATTAGATTGAGAAACTCAAAAACTAGCTGGAAAAACTCAGAAATTAGCTAGAAAAACTCAAAAATTAGCTAGAAAACTCAAGAATCAGCTAGAAAAACTCAGATATCAGCCACAAAAACCCAAAAAATGTTAGAAAAACTCAAAAATTAGCCATAAAAACCCGAAAATTATCCATTAAACGCGAAAATTAGATAGAGAAACTCAAAAATTAGCCACAAAACCCAAAAATTGTTAGAAAAACTCGAAAATTACCCATAAAAACCCAAAAATTAGCTATTAAACGCGTAAATTAGATAGAGGAACTCAAAAATTAGCTAGAAAAACTCAAAAATCAGCCACAAAACCCAAAAATTGTTAGAAAAACTCAAAAATTAGCTTTAAAAACTCAAAAAGTAGCTATAAAACATGAAAATTATCCATAAAAACTTAAAAATTAGCCATTAGACTAAAAAATTAGCAAGAAAAACTCGAAAATTAGCTAGAAAAACTCAAGAATCAGCTAGAAAAACTCGGAAATTAGCCACAAAAACTCAAAAATTAGCCATGAAAACTCAACAATTAGCCATGAAACCCAAAAATTAGTCGGAAAAACTCGAAAATTAGCTAGAAAACCTCGAAAATTAGCTAGAAAAACTCAGAAATCAGCTAGAAAAACTCAAAAATTATCCATTAAACCCGAAAATTAGATAGAGAAACTCAAAAATTAGCTAGAAAAACCCAAAAATTAGCTAGAAAAACTCAAAAATTAGCCTCAAAACCCAAAAATTGTTAGAAAAACTAAAAAATCAGCTTTAAAAACTCGAAACAAGCTAAAAAACATGAAAATTAGCTGAAAAAACTCAAAAAATATCCATGAAAACTTAAAAATTAGCCATTAAACCTGAAAATTAGCAAGAAAATCTCGGAAATTAGCTATAAAAACTCAGAAATCAGCCACAAAAACCCAAAAATCGTTAAAAAAACTCAAAAATTAGCCATAAAAACCCGAAAATTATCCATTAAACGCGAAAATTAGATGGAGAAACTTAAAAATTAGCCACAAAACCCAAAAATTGTTTGGAAAAATTCAAAAATTAGCTTTAAAAATTCAAAAAATAGCTATAAAACATGAAAATTAGCCATAAAAACTTGAAAATTAGCCATAAAACCCAAAAATTTGCCAGAAAAACTTGAAAATTAGCTTGAAAAACTCAGAAATTAGCCACAAAAACCCGAAAATTGTTAGAATAGCTCGAAAATTATCCATAAAAACTCAGAAAATAGCTATAAAACATAAGAATTAGCTGAAAAAACTCAAAAATTAGCCATAAAAACTAAGAAATTAGCCATAAAATACAAAAATTAGCCAGAAAAACTCGTAAATTAACTAGGAAAACTCAAAATTTAGCCATAAAACCCAAAAATTAGCTAGAAAAACTCAAGAGTTAGCTAGAAAAACTCGGACATTAGCCACAAAAACTCAGAAATTAGCCATGAAAAACCAACAATTAGCCATTAAACCCGAAAATTAGCCAGAAAAACTCGAAAATTAACTAGAAAAACTCAAAATTTAGCCATAAAACCCAAAAATTAGCTGGAAAAACTCAAGAATTAGCTGGAAAAACTACCAAAACTTAGCCATAAAAACTCAGAAATTAGCCATAAAAACCCAAAAATTAGCCATTAAACGCGAAAATTAGATTGAGAAACTCAAAAACTAGCTGGAAAAACTCAGAAATTAGCTAGAAAAACCCAAAAATTGTTAGAAAAACTCAAAAATTAGCCATAAAAACCCAAAAATTAGCTATTAAACGCGTAAATTAGATAGAGGAACTCAAAAATTAGCTAGAAAAACTCAAAAATCAGCCACAAAACCCAAAAATTGTTAGAAAAACTCAAAAATTAGCTTTAAAAACTCAAAAAGTAGCTATAAAACATGAAAATTATCCAAAAAACTTAAAAATTAGCCATTTGACTAAAAAATTAGCAAGAAAAACTCGAAAATTAGCTAGAAAAACTGAAAAATTAGCTAGAAAAACTCAAGAATCAGCTAGAAAAACTCGGAAATTAGCCACAAAAACTCAAAAATTAGCCATGAAAACTCAACAATTAGCCATGAATTCCAAAAATTAGTCAGAAAAACTCGAAAATTAGCTAGAAAACCTCGAAAATTAGCTAGAAAAACTCAGAAATCAGCTAGAAAAACTCAAAAATTATCCATTAAACCCGAAAATTAGATAGAGAAACTAAAAAATTAGCTAGAAAAACCCAAAAATTAGCTAGAAAAACTCAAAAATTAGCCTCAAAACCCAAAAATTGTTAGAAAAACTAAAAAATCAGCTTTAAAAACTCGAAACAAGCTAAAAAACATGAAAATTAGCTGAAAAAACTCAAAAAATAGCCATGAAAACTTAAAAATTAGCCATTAAACCTGAAAATTAGCAAGAAAATCTCGGAAATTAGCTATAAAAACTCAGAAATTAGCCACAAAAACCCAGAAAATGTTAAAAAAACTCAAAAATTAGCCATAAAAACCCGAAAATTATCCATTAAACGCAAAAATTAGATATAGAAACTTAAAAATTAGCCACAAAACCCAAAAATTGTTTGAAAAAATTCAAAAATTAGCTTTAAAAATTCAAAAAATAGCTATAAAACATGAAAATTAGCCATAAAAACTTGAAAATTAGCCATTAAACTCAAAAATTAGCAAGAAAAACTCGAAAATTAGCTAGAAAAACTCAGAAATTAGCTAGAAAAACTCAAGAATTAGCTAGAAAAACTCGGAAATCAGCCACAAAAACTAAAAAATTAGCCATGAAACCCAAAAATTAGTTAGAAAAACACAAAAATTAGCCATAAAAACCCAAAAATTAGCCATTAAACGCGAAAATTAGATAGAGAAACTCAAAAATTAGCTAGAAAAACTCAAGAATTAGCTAGAAACACTCGGAAATTAGCCACAAAAACTCAAAAGCTAGCCATGAAAACTCAACAATTAGCCATGAAACCCAAAAATTAGTCAGAAATACTCGAAAATTAGCTAGAAAACCTCAAAAATTAACGAGAAAAACTCAGAAATCAGCTAGAAGAACTCAAAACTTAGCCATAAAAACCCAGAAATTAGCCATAAAAACTCAAAAATTAGCCATAAAAACCCTAAAATTAGCCATAAAACCCAAAAATTTGCCAGAAAAACTTGAAAATTAGCTTGAAAAACTCAGAAATTAGCCACAAAAACCCGAAAATTGTTAGAATAGCTCGAAAATTATCCATAAAAACTCAGAAAATAGCTATAAAACATAAGAATTAGCTGAAAAAACTCAAAAATTAGCCATAAAATACAAAAATTAGCCAGAAAAACTCGTAAATTAACTAGGAAAACTCAAAATTTAGCCATAAAACCCAAAAATTAGCTAGAAAAACTCAAGAGTTAGCTAAAAAAACTCGGAAATTACCCACAAAAACTCAGAAATTAGCCATGAAAAACCAACAATTAGCCATGAAACCCGAAAATTAGCCAGAAAAACTCGAAAATTAACTAGAAAAACTCAAAATTTAGCCATGAAACCCAAAAATTAGCTGGAAAAACTCAAGATATAGCTGGAAAAACTCGGAAATTAGCCATAAAAACCCAAAAATTAGCTATTAAACGCGTAAATTAGATAGAGAAACTCAAAAATTAGATAGAAAAACTCAAAAAGTACTTAGAAAACCAAAAAATTAGCTGAAAAAACTCAAGAATTAGCTAGGAAAACTCGGAAATTAGCCACAAAAACTCAAAAATTAGCCATGAAAACTCAACAATTAGCCATGAAACCCAAAAATTTGTCAGAAAAACTCGAAAATTAGCTAGAAAACCTCAAAAATTAGCCACAAAACCCAAAAATTGTTAGAAAAACTCAAAAACTAGCTTTAAAAACTCAAAAAGTAGCTATAAAACATGAAAATTTTCCATAAAAACTTAAAAATTAGCCATTAGACTCAAAAATTAGGAAAACTCAGAAATTAGCTAGAAAAACTCAAGAATTAGCTAGAAAAACTCGGAAATAAGCCACAAAAACTCAAAAATTAGCCATGAAAACTCAACAATTAGCCATGAAACCCAAAAATTAGTTAGAAAAACTCAAAAATTAGCCATAAAAACCCAGAAATTAGCAATTAAACGCGAAAATTAGATAGAGAAACTCAAAAATTAGCTAAAAAAACTCAAGAATTAGCTAGAAAAACTCGGAAATTAGCCACAAAAACTCAGAAATTAGCCATGAAAAACCAACAATTAGCCATGAAACCCGAAAATTAGCCAGAAAAACTCGAAAATTAACTAGAAAAACTCAAAATTTAGCCATTAAACGCGAAAATTAGATAGAGAAACTCAAAAATTAGCCATGAAAACTCAACAACAACTCAGCAACTCAACAATTAGCCATGAAACCCAAAAATTAGTTAGAAAAACTCAAAAATTAGCCATAAAAACCCAAAAATTAGCCATTAAACGCGAAAATTAGATAGAGAAACTCAAAAATTAGCTAGAAAAACTCAAGAATTAGCTAGAAAAACTCGAAAATCAGCCACAAAAACTCAAAAATTAGCCATGAAAACTCAACAATTAGCCATGAAACCAAAAAATTAGTTCGAAAAACTCAAAAATTAGCCATAAAAATCCAAAAATTAGCCATTAAACGCGAAAATTAGATAGAGAAACTCAAAAATTAGCTAGAAAAACTCAAGAATTAGCTAGAAAAACTCAGAAATTGGCCACAAAAACCCAAAAATTGTTAGAAAAACTCAAAAATAAGCTTTAAAATCTCGAAACAATCTATGAAACATGGAAAAAACTCAAAAAATAGCCATGAAAACTTAAAAATTAGCCATTAAACCCAAAAATTAGCAAGAAAATATCGGAAAAATTAAAAAAAAACTCAAAAATTAGCCATAAAAACCCGAAAATTATCCATTAAACGCGAAAATTAGATAGAGAAACTCAAAAATTAGCTAGAAAAACTCAAGAATTAGCTAGAAACACTCGGAAATTAGCCACAAAAACTCAAAAGCTAGCCATGAAAACTCAACAATTAGCCATGAAACCCAAAAATTAGTCAGAAATACTCGAAAATTAGCTAGAAAACCTCAAAAATTAACGAGAAAAACTGAGAAATCAGCTAGAAGAACTCAAAACTAAGCCATAAAAACCCAGAAATTAGCCATAAAAACTCAAAAATCAGCCATAAAAACCCTAAAATTAGCCATAAAACCCAAAAATTTGCCAGAAAAACTTGAAAATTATCTTGAAAAACTCAGAAATTAGCCACAAAAACCCGAAAATTGTTAGAATAGCTCGAAAATTATCCATAAAAACTCAGAAAATAGCTATAAAACATAAGAATTAGCTGAAAAAACTCAAAAATTAGCCATAAAAACTAAGAAATTAGCCATAAAATACAAAAATTAGCCAGAAAAACTCGTAAATTAACTAGGAAAACTCAAAATTTAGCCATAAAACCCAAAAATTAGCTAGAAAAACTCAAGAGTTAGCTAGAAAAACTCGGAAATTAGCCACAAAAACTCAGAAATTAGCCATGAAAAACCAACAATTAGCCATTAAACCCGAAAATTAGCCAGAAAAACTCGAAAATTAACTAGAAAAACTCAAAATTTAGCAATAAAACCCAAAAATTAGCTGGAAAAACTCAAGAATTAGCTGGAAAAACTCGGAAATTAGCCATAAAAACCCAAAAATTAGCTATTAAACGCGTAAATTAGATAGAGAAACTCAAAAATTAGATAGAAAAACTCAAAAAGTACTTAGAAAACCAAAAAATTAGCTAAAAAAACTCAAGAATCAGCTAGGAAAACTCGGAAATTAGCCACAAAAACTCAAAAATTAGCCATGAAAACTCAACAATTAGCCATGAAACCCAAAAATTTGTCAGAAAAACTCGAAAATTAGCGAGAAACCTCGAACATTAGCTGGAAAAACTCAGAAATCAGCTGGAAAAACTCAGATATCAGCCACAGAAACCCAAAAAATGTTAGAAAAACTCAAAAATTAGCCATAAAAACCCGAAAATTATCCATTAAACGCGAAAATTAGATAGAGAAACTCAAAAATTAGCCACAAAACCCAAAAATTGTTAGAAAAACTCAAAAATTAGCCATAAAAACCCAAAAATTAGCTATTAAACGCGTAAATTAGATAGAGGAACTCAAAAATTAGCTAGAAAAACTCAAAAATCAGCCACAAAACCCAAAAATTGTTAGAAAAACTCAAAAATTAGCTTTAAAAACTCAAAAAGTAGCTATAAAACATGAAAATTATCCATAAAAACTTAAAAATTAGCCATTAAACCTGAAAATTAGCAAGAAAATCTCGGAAATTAGCTATAAAAACTCAGAAATTAGCCACAAAAACCCAAAAAATGTTAAAAAAACTCAAAAATTAGCCATAAAAACCCGAAAATTATCCATTAAACGCGAAAATTAGATGGAGAAACTTAAAAATTAGCCACAAAACCCAAAAATTGTTTGAAAAAATTCGAAAATTAGCTTTAAAAATTCAAAAAATAGCTATAAAACATGAAAATTAGCCATAAAAACTTGAAAATTAGCCATTAAACTCAAAAATTAGCAAGAAAAACTCGAAAATTAGCTAGAAAAACTCAGAAATTAGCTAGAAAAACTCAAGAATTAGCTAGAAAAACTCGGAAATCAGCCACAAAAACTAAAAAATTAGCCATGAAACCCAAAAATTAGTTAGAAAAACACAAAAATTAGCCATAAAAACCAAAAAATTAGCCATTAAACGCGAAAATTAGATAGAGAAACTCAAAAATTAGCTAGAAAAACTCAAGAATTAGCTAGAAACACTCGGAAATTAGCCACAAAAACTCAAAAGCTAGCCATGAAAACTCAACAATTAGCCATGAAACCCAAAAATTAGTCAGAAATACTCGAAAATTAGCTAGAAAACCTCAAAAATTAACGAGAAAAACTCAGAAATCAGCTAGAAGAACTCAAAACTTAGCCATAAAAACCCAGGAATTAGCCATAAAAACTCAAAAATTAGCCATAAAAACCCTAAAATTAGCCATAAAACCCAAAAATTTGCCAGAAAAACTTGAAAATTAGCTTGAAAAACTCAGAAATTAGCCACAAAAACCCGAAAATTGTTAGAATAGCTCGAAAATTATCCATAAAAACTCAGAAAATAGCTATAAAACATAAGACTTAGCTGAAAAAACTCAAAAATTAGCCATAAAATACAAAAATCAGCCAGAAAAACTCGTAAATTAACTAGGAAAACTCAAAATTTAGCCATAAAACCCAAAAATTAGCTAGAAAAACTCAAGAGTTAGCTAAAAAAACTCGGAAATTAGCCACAAAAACTCAGAAATTAGCCATGAAAAACCAACAATTAGCCATGAAACCCGAAAATTAGCCAGAAAAACTCGCAAATTAACTAGAAAAACTCAAAATTTAGCCATGAAACCCAAAAATTAGTTGGAAAAACTCAAGATATAGCTGGAAAAACTCGGAAATTAGCCATAAAAACCCAAAAATTAGCTATTAAACGCGTAAATTAGATAGAGAAACTCAAAAATTAGATAGAAAAACTCAAAAAGTACTTAGAAAACCAAAAAATTAGCTGAAAAAACTCAAGCATTAGCTAGGAAAACTCGGAAATTAGCCACAAAAACTCAAAAATTAGCCATGAAAACTCAACAATTAGCCATTAAACGCGAAAATTAGATTGAGAAACTCAAAAATTAGCTGGAAAAACTCAGAAATTAGCTAGAAAAACTCATATATTAGCCACAAAAACCCAAAAAATGTTAGAAAAACTCAAAAATTAGCCATAAAAACCCGAAAATTATCCATTAAACGCGAAAATTAGAGAAACTCAAAAATTAGCCATAAAAACCCAAAAATTAGCTATTAAACGCGTAAATTAGATAGAGGAACTCAAAAATTAGCTTTAAAAACTCAAAAAGTAGCTATAAAACATGAAAATTATCCATAAAAACTTGAAAATTAGCCATTAAACTCAAAAATTAGCAAGAAAAACTCGAAAATTAGCTAGAAAAACTCAGAAATTAGCTAGAAAAACTCAAGAATTAGCTAGAAAAACTCGGAAATCAGCCACAAAAACTAAAAAATTAGCCATGAAACCCAAAAATTAGTTAGAAAAACACAAAAATTAGCCATAAAAACCCAAAAATTAGCCATTAAACGCGAAAATTAGATAGAGAAACTCAAAAATTAGCTAGAAAAACTCAAGAATTAGCTAGAAACACTCGGAAATTAGCCACAAAAACTCAAAAGCTAGCCATAAAAACTCAACAATTAGCCATGAAACCCAAAAATTAGTCAGAAATACTCGAAAATTAGCTAGAAAACCTCAAAAATTAACGAGAAAAACTCAGAAATCAGCTAGAAGAACTCAAAACTTAGCCATAAAAACCCAGGAATTAGCCATAAAAACTCAAAAATTAGCCATAAAAACCCTAAAATTAGCCATAAAACCCAAAAATTTGCCAGAAAAACTTGAAAATTAGCTTGAAAAACTCAAAAATTAGCCACAAAAACCCGAAAATTGTTAGAATAGCTCGAAAATTATCCATAAAAACTCAGAAAATAGCTATAAAACATAAGACTTAGCTGAAAAAACTCAAAAATTAGCCATAAAATACAAAAATTAGCCAGAAAAACTCGTAAATTAACTAGGAAAACTCAAAATTTAGCCATAAAACCCAAAAATTAGCTAGAAAAACTCAAGAGTTAGCTAAAAAAACTCGGAAATTAGCCACAAAAACTCAGAAATTAGCCATGAAAAACCAACAATTAGCCATGAAACCCGAAAATTAGCCAGAAAAACTCGCAAATTAACTAGAAAAACTCAAAATTTAGCCATGAAACCCAAAAATTAGTTGGAAAAACTCAAGATATAGCTGGAAAAACTCGGAAATTAGCCATAAAAACCCAAAAATTAGCTATCAAACGCGTAAATTAGATAGAGAAACTCAAAAATTAGATAGAAAAACTCAAAAAGTACTTAGAAAACCAAAAAATTAGCTGAAAAAACTCAAGAATTAGCTACGAAAACTCGGAAATTAGCCACAAAAACTCAAAAATTAGCCATGAAAACTCAACAATTAGCCATTAAACGCGAAAATTAGATTGAGAAACTCAAAATTTAGCTGGAAAAACTCAGAAATTAGCTAGAAAAACTCAAAAATTAGCTAGAAAACTCAAGAATTAGCTAGAAAAACTCATATATTAGCCACAAAAACCCAAAAAATGTTAGAAAAACTCAAAAATTAGCCATAAAAACCCGAAAATTATCCATTAAACGCGAAAATTAGAGAAACTCAAAAATTAGCCACAAAACCCAAAAATTGTTAGAAAAACTCAAAAATTAGCCATAAAAACCCAAAAATTAGCTATTAAACGCGTAAATTAGATAGAGGAACTCAAAAATTAGCTAGAAAAACTCAAAAATTAGCCACAAAACCCAAAAATTGTTAGAAAAACTCAAAAATTAGCTTTAAAAACTCAAAAAGTAGCTATAAAACATGAAAATTATCCATAAAAACTTGGAAATTAGCCATTAGACTGAAAAATTAGCAAGAAAAACTCGAAAATTAGCTAGAAAAACTGAAAAATTAGCTAGAAAAACTCAAGAATCAGCTAGAAAAACTCGGAAATTAGCCACAAAAACTCAAAAATTATCCATGAAAACTCAACAATTAGCCATGAAACCCAAAAAATAGTCTAAAAAACTCGAAAATTAGCTAGAAAACCTCGAAAATTAGCTAGAAAAACTCAGAAGTCAGCTAGAAAAACTCAAAAATTATCCATTAAACCCGAAAATTAGATAGAGAAACTCAAAAATTAGCTAGAAAAACCCAAAAATTAGCTAGAAAAACTCAAATATTAGCCTCAAAACCCAAAAATTGTTAGAAAAACTGAAAAATCCGCTTTAAAAACTCGAAACAAGCTATAAAACATGAAAATTAGCTGAAAAAACTCAAAAAATAGCCATAAAAACTTAAAAATTAGCCATTAAACTCAAAAATTAGCAAGAAAAACTCGAAAATTAGCTAGAAAAACTCAGAAATTAGCTAGAAAAACTCAAGAATTAGCTAGAAAAACTCAAGAATTAGCTAGAAACACTCGGAAATTAGCCACAAAAACTCAAAAGCTAGCCATGAAAACTCAACAATTAGCCATGAAACCCAAAAATTAGTCAGAAATACTCGAAAATTAGCTAGAAAACCTCAAAAATTAACGAGAAAAACTCAGAAATCAGCTAGAAGAACTCAAAACTTAGCCATAAAAACCCAGAAACTAGCCATAAAACCCAAAAATTTGCCAGAAAAACTTGAAAATTAGCTCGAAAAACTCAGAAGTTAGCCACAAAAATTGTTAGAATAGCTCAAAAATTAGACATAAAAATTCAAAAAATAGCTATAAAACATAAGAATTAGCTGGAAAAACTCAAAAATTAGCCATAAAAACTAAAAAATTAGCCATAAAATACAAAAATTAGCCAGAAAAACTCGTAAATTAACTAGGAAAACTCAAAATTTAGCCATAAAACCCAAAAATTAGCTAGAAAAACTCAAGAGTTAGCTAAAAAAACTCGGAAATTAGCCACAAAAACTCAGAAATTAGCCATGAAAAACCAACAATTAGCCATGAAACCCGAAAATTAGCCAGAAAAACTCGAAAATTAACTAGAAAAACTCAAAATTTAGCCATAAAACCCAAAAATTAGCTGGAAAAACTCAAGAATTAGCTGGAAAAACTCGGAAATTAGCCACAAAAACTCAAAAATTAGCCATGAAAACTCAACAACAACTCAACAACTCAACAATTAGCCATGAAACACAAAAATTTGCTAGGAAAATTCTAAAATTAGCTTGAAAAACTCAGAAATTAGCCATAAAAACCCAAAAATTAGCTATTTAACGCATTAAACGCGTAAATTAGAAAGAGAAACTCAAAAATTAGATAGAAAAACTCAGAAATTAGCTAGAAAACCAAAAAATTAGCGAGAAAAACTCAAGAATTAGCTAGGAAAACTCGGAAATTAGCCACAAAAACTCAAAAATTAGCCATGAAAACTCAACAATTAGCCATGAAACCCAAAAATTTGTCAGAAAATCTCGAAAATTAGCTAGAAAACCTCGAACATTAGCTGGAAAAACTCAGAAATCAGCTGGAAAAACTCAAAACTTAGCCATAAAAACTAAGAAATTAGCCATAAAAACCCAAAAATTAGCCATTAAACGCGAAAATTAGATTGAGAAACTCAAAAATTAATTGGAAAAACTCAGAAATTAGCTAGAAAAACTCAAAAATTAGCTAGAAAAACTCAAGAATTAGCTAGAAAAACTCAGAAATTAGCCACAAAAACTCAAAAAATGTTAGAAAAACTCAAAAATTAGCCATAAAAACCCGAAAATTATCCATTAAACGCGAAATTTAGATAGAGAAACTCAAAAATTAGCCACAAAACCCAAAAATTGTTAGAAAAACTCAAAAATTAGCCATAAAAACCCAAAAATTAGCTATTAAACGCGTAAATTAGATAGAGGAACTCGAAAATTAGCTAGAAAAACTCAAAAATTAGCTAGAAAAACTCAAAAATTAGCCACAAAACCCAAAAATTGTTAGAAAAACTCAAAAAATTGCTTTTAAAACTCAAAAAGTAGCTATAAAACATGAAAATTTTCCATAAAAACTTAAAAATTAGCCATTAGACTCAAAAATTAGAAAAACTCAGAAATTAGCTATAAAAACCCAAGAATTAGCTAGAAAAACTCGGAAATCAGCCACAAAAACTCAAAAATTAGCCATGAAAACTCAACAATTAGCCATGAAACCCAAAAATTAGTCAGAAATACTCGAAAATTAGCTAGAAAACCTCAAAAATTAACTAGAAAAACTCAGAAATCAGCTAGAAGAACTCAAAACTTAGCCATAAAAACCCTGAAATTAGCCATAAAACCCAAAAATTTGTCAGAAAAACTCGAAAATTAGCTTGAAAAACTCAGAAATTAGCCACAAAAACCCGAAAATTGTTAGAATAACTCAAAAATTAGCCATAAAAACTCAAAAAATAGCTATAAAACATGAGAATTAGCTGGAAAAACTAAAAAATTAGCCATAAAAACTAAAAAATTAGCCATAAAACCCAAAAATTAGCTAGAAAAACTCAAGAGTTACGTAAAAAAACTCGGAAATTAGCCACAAAAACTCAGAAATTAGCCATGAAAAACCAACAATTAGCCATGAAACCCGAAAATTAGCCAGAAAAACTCGAAAACTAACTAGAAAAACTCAAAATTTAGCCATAAAACCCAAAAATTAGCTGGAAAAACTCAAGAATTAGCTGGAAAAACTCGGAAATTAGCCACAAAAACTCAAAAATTAGCCATGAAAACTCAACAACAACTCAGCAACTCAACAATTAGCCATGAAACCCAAAAATTAGTTAGAAAAACTCAAAAATTAGCCATAAAAACCCAAAAATTAGCCATTAAACGCGAAAATTAGATGGAGAAACTCAAAAATTAGCTAGAAAAACTCAAGAATTAGCTGGAAAAACTCGACAATTAGCCACAAAAACTCAAAAATTAGCCATGAAAACTCAACAACAACTCAGCAACTCAACAATTAGCCATGAAACCCAAAAATTAGTTAGAAAAACTCAAAAATTAGCCATAAAAACCCAAAAATCAGCCATTAAACGCGAAAATTAGATAGAGAAACTCAAAAATTAGCAAAAAAAACTCAAGAATTAGCTAGGAAAACTCGGAAATTAGCCACAAAAACTCAAATATTAGCCATGAAAACTCAACAATTAGCCATGAAACCCAAAAATTTGTCAGAAAAACTCGAAAATTAGCTAGAAACCTCGAACATTAGCTGGAAAAACTCAGAAATCAGCTGGAAAAACTCAAAACTTAGCTATAAAAACTCAGAAATTAGCCATAAAAACCCAAAAATTAGCCTTTAAACGCGAAAATTAGATTGAGAAACTCAAAAATTAGCTGGAAAAACTCAGAAATTAGCTAGAAAAACTCAAAAATTAGCTAGAAAACTCAAGAATTAGCTAGAAAAACTCAGATATTAGCCACAAAAACCCAAAAAATGTTAGAAAAACTCAAAAATTAGCCATAAAAACCCGAAAATTATCCATTAAACGCGAAAATTAGATAGAGAAACTCAAAAATTAGCCACAAAACCCAAAAATTGTCAGAAAAACTCAAAAATTAGCCATAAAAACCCAAAAATTAGCTATTAAACGCGTAAATTAGATAGAGGAACTCAAAAATTAGCTAGAAAAATTCAAAAATTAGCCACAAAACCCAAAAACTGTTAGAAAAACTCAAAAATTAGCTTCAAAAACTCAAAAAGTAGCTATAAAACATGAAAATTATCCATAAAAACTTGAAAATTAGCCATTAGACTGAAAAATTAGCAAGAAAAACTCGAAAATTAGCTAGAAAAACTCAAAAATTAGCCATAAAAACTCAAAAATTATCCATTAAACCCGAAAATTAGATAGAGAAACTCAAAAATTAGCTAGAAAAACCCAAAAATTTGCTAGAAAAACTCAAAAATTAGCCTCAAAACCCAAAAATTGTTAGAAAAACTAAAAAATCAGTTTTAAAAACTCGAAACAAGCTAAAAAACATGAAAATTAGCTGAAAAAACTCAAAAAATAGCCATGAAAACTTAAAAATTAGCCATTAAACCTAAAAATTAGCAAGAAAATCTCGGAAATTAGCTATAAAAACTCAGAAATTAGCCACAAAAACCCAAAAAATGTTAAAAAAACTCAAAAATTAGCCATAAAAACCCGAAAGTTATCCATTAAACGCGAAAATTAGATGAAGAAACTCAAAAATTAGCCACAAAACCCAAAAATTGTTTGAAAAAATTCGAAAATTAGCTTTAAAAATTAAAAAAATAGCTATAAAACATGAAAATTAGCCATAAAAACTTAAAAATTAGCCATTAAACTCAAAAATTAGCAAGAAAAACTCGAAAATTAGCTAGAAAAACTCAGAAATTAGCTAGAAAAACTCAAGAATTAGCTAGAAACACTCGGAAATTAGCCACAAAAACTCAAAAGCTAGCCATGAAAACTCAACAATTAGCCATGAAACCCAAAAATTAGTCAGAAATACTCGAAAATTAGCTAGAAAACCTCAAAAATTAACGAGAAAAACTCAGAATTCAGCTAGAAGAACTCAAAACTTAGCCATAAAAACCCAGAAATTAGCCATAAAAACTCAAAAATTAGCCATAAAAACCCTAAAATTAGCCATAAAACCCAAAAATTTGCCAGAAAAACTTGAAAATTAGCTCGAAAAACTCAGAAGTTAGCCATAAAAACTAAAAAATTAGCCATAAAATACAAAAATTAGCCAGAAAAACTCGTAAATTAACTAGGAAAACTCAAAATTTAGCCATAAAACCCAAAAATTAGCTAGAAAAACTCAAGAGTTAGCTAAAAAAACTCGGAAATTAGCCACAAAAACTCAGAAATTAGCCATGAAAAACCAACAATTAGCCATGAAACCCGAAAATTAGCCAGAAAAACTCGAAAATTAACTAGAAAAACTCAAAATTTAGCCATAAAACCCAAAAATTAGCTGGAAAAACTCAAGAATTAGCTGGAAAAACTCGGAAATTAGCCACAAAAACTCAAAAATTAGCCATGAAAACTCAACAACAACTCAACAACTCAACAATTAGCCATGAAACACAAAAATTTGCTAGGAAAATTCTAAAATTAGCTTGAAAAACTCAGAAATTAGCCATAAAAACCCAAAAATTAGCTATTTAACGCATTAAACGCGTAAATTAGATAGAGAAACTCAAAAATTAGATAGAAAAACTCAGAAATTAGCTAGAAACCCAAAAATTTGTCAGAAAAACTCGAAAACTAGTTAGAAAACCTCGAACATTAGCTGGAAAAACTCAGAAATCAGCTGGAAAAACTCAAAACTTAGCCATAAAAACTCAGAAATTAGCCATAAAAACCCAAAAATTAGCCATTAAACGCGAAAATTAGATTGAGAAACTCAAAAATTAATTGGAAAAACTCAGAAATTAGCTAGAAAAACTCAAAAATTAGCTAGAAAAACTCAAGAATTAGCTAGAAAAACTCAGAACTTAGCCACAAAAACCCAAAAAATGTTAGAAAAACTCAAAAATTAGCCATAAAAACCCGAAAATTATCCATTAAACGCGAAAATTAGATAGAGAAACTCAAAAATTAGCCACAAAACCCAAAAATTGTTAGAAAAACTCAAAAATTAGCCATAAAAACCCAAAAATTATCTATTAAACGCGTAAATTAGATAGAGGAACTCAAAAATTAGCTAGAAAAACTCAAAAATTAGCTAGAAAAACTCAAAAATTAGCCACAAAACCCAAAAATTGTTAGAAAAACTCAAAAAATTGCTTTAAAAACTCAAAAAGTAGCTATAAAACATGAAAATTTTACATAAAAACTTAAAAATTAGCCATTAGACTCAAAAATTAGAAAAACTCAGGAATTAGCTAGAAAAACCCAAGAATTAGCTAGAAAAACTCGGAAATCAGCCACAAAAACTCAAAAATTAGCCATGAAAACTCAACAATTAGCCATGAAACCCAAAAATTAAATAGAAAAACTCAGAAATTAGCTAGAAAAACTCAAGAATTAGCTAGAAAAACTCAGAAATTAGCCACAAAAACCCAAAAAATGTTAGAAAAACTCAAAAATTAGCCATAAAAACCCGAAAATTATCCATTAAACGCGAAAATTAGATAGAGAAACTCAAAAATTAGCCATAAAACCCAAAAATTGTTAGAAAAACTCAAAAATTAGCCATAAAAACCCAAAAATTAGCTATTAAACGCATAAATTAGATAGAGGAACTCAAAAATTAGCTAGAAAAACTCAAAAATTAGCTAGAAAATTTCAAAAATTAGCCACAAAACCCAAAAATTGTTAGAAAAACTCAAAAAATTGCTTTAAAAACTCAAAAAGTAGCTATAAAACACGAAAATTTTCCATAAAAACTTAAAAATTAGCCATTAGACTCAAAAATTAGAAAAACTCAGAAATTAGCTAGAAAAACCCAAGAATTAGCTATAAAAACTTGGAAATCAGCCACAAAAACTCAAAAATTAGCCATGAAAACTCAACAATTAGCCATGAAACCCAAAAATTAGTTAGAAAAACTCAAAAATTAGCCATAAAAACCCAAAAATTAGCCATTAAACGCGAAAATTAGATAGAGAAACTCAAAAATTAGCTAGAAAAACTCAAGAATTAGCTAGAAAAACTCGGAAATTAGCCACAAAAACTCAAAAATTAGCCATGAAAACTCAACAATTAGCCATGAAACCCAAAAATTAGTCAGAAATACTCGAAAATTAGCTAGAAAACCTCAAAAATTAACTAGAAAAACTCAGAAATCAGCTAGAAGAACTCAAAACTTAGCCATAAAAACCCTGAAATTAGCCATAAAACCCAAAAATTTGCCAGAAAAACTCGAAAATTAGCTTGAAAAACTCAGAAATTAGCCACAAAAACCCGAAAATTGTTAGAATAACTCAAAAATTAGCCATAAAAACTCAAAAAATAGCTATAAAACATGAGAATTAGCTGGAAAAACTCAAAAATTAGCCATAAAAACTAAAAAATTAGCTATTAAACGCATAAA
Organism: Diorhabda elongata; assembly: GCA_026230145.1. Lineage (NCBI taxonomy): Eukaryota > Metazoa > Arthropoda > Insecta > Coleoptera > Chrysomelidae > Diorhabda > Diorhabda elongata. The sequence goes on from JAOVVJ010000038.1 coordinate 147,032, forward strand.
TTAGATAGAGGAACTCAAAAATTAGCTAGAAAAACTCAAAAATTAGCTAGAAAAACTCAAAAATTAGCCACAAAACCCAAAAATTGTTAGAAAAACTCAAAAAATTGCTTTAAAAACTCAAAAAGTAGCTATAAAACACGAAAATTTTCCATAAAAACTTAAAAATTAGCCATTAGACTCAAAAATTAGAAAAACTCAGAAATTAGCTAGAAAAACCCAAGAATTAGCTAGAAAAACTCGGAAATCAGCCACAAAAACTCAAAAATTAGCCATGAAAACTCAACAATTAGCCATGAAACCCAAAAATTAGTTAGAAAAACTCAAAAATTAGCCATAAAAACCCAAAAATTAGCCATTAAACGCGAAAATTAGATAGAGAAACTCAAAAATTAGCTAGAAAAACTCAAGAATTAGCTAGAAAAACTCGGAAATTAGCCACAAAAACTCAAAAATTAGCCATGAAAACTCAACAATTAGCCATGAAACCCAAAAATTAGTCAGAAATACTCGAAAATTAGCTAGAAAACCTCAAAAATTAACTAGAAAAACTCAGAAATCAGCTAGAAGAACTCAAAACTTAGCCATAAAAACCCTGAAATTAGCCATAAAACCCAAAAATTTGCCAGAAAAACTCGAAATTTAGCTTGAAAAACTCAGAAATTAGCCACAAAAACCCGAAAATTGTTAGAATAACTCAAAAATTAGCCATAAAAACTCAAAAAATAGCTATAAAACATGAGAATTAGCTGGAAAAACTCAAAAATTAGCCATAAAAACTAAAAAATTAGCTATTAAACGCATAAATTAGATAGAGGAACTCAAAAATTAGCTAGAAAAACTCAAAAATTAGCTAGAAAAACTCAAAAATTAGCCACAAAACCCAAAAATTGTTAGAAAAACTCAAAAAATTGCTTTAAAAACTCAAAAAGTAGCTATAAAACACGAAAATTTTCCATAAAAACTTAAAAATTAGCCATTAGACTCAAAAATTAGAAAAACTCAGAAATTAGCTAGAAAAACCCAAGAATTAGCTAGAAAAACTCGGAAATCAGCCACAAAAACTCAAAAATTAGCCATGAAAACTCAACAATTAGCCATGAAACCCAAAAATTAGTTAGAAAAACTCAAAAATTAGCCATAAAAACCCAAAAATTAGCCATTAAACGCGAAAATTAGATAGAGAAACTCAAAAATTAGCTAGAAAAACTCAAGAATTAGCTAGAAAAACTCGGAAATTAGCCACAAAAACTCAAAAATTAGCCATGAAAACTCAACAATTAGCCATGAAACCCAAAAATTAGTCAGAAATACTCGAAAATTAGCTAGAAAACCTCAAAAATTAACTAGAAAAACTCAGAAATCAGCTAGAAGAACTCAAAACTTAGCCATAAAAACCCTGAAATTAGCCATAAAACCCAAAAATTTGCCAGAAAAACTCGAAATTTAGCTTGAAAAACTCAGAAATTAGCCACAAAAACCCGAAAATTGTTAGAATAACTCAAAAATTAGCCATAAAAACTAAAAAATTAGCCATAAAACCCAAAAATTAGCTGGAAAAACTCAAGAGTTAGCTAAAAAAACTCGGAAATTAGCCACAAAAACTCAGAAATTAGCCATGAAAAACCAACAATTAGCCATGAAACCCGAAAATTAGCCAGAAAAACTCGAAAATTAACTAGAAAAACTCAAAATTTAGCCATAAAACCCAAAAATTAGCTGGAAAAACTCAAGAATTAGCTGGAAAAACTCGGTAATTAGCCACAAAAACTCAAAAATTAGCCATGAAAACTCAACAACAACTCAGCAACTGAACAATTAGCCATGAAACCCAAAAATTAGTTAGAAAAACTCAAAAATTAGCCATAAAAACCCAAAAATCAGCCATTAAACGCGAAAATTAGATAGAGAAACTCAAAAATTAGCTAGAAAAACTCGGAAATTAGCCACAAAAACTCAAAAATTAGCCATGAAAACTCAACAATTAGCCATGAAACCCAAAAATTAGTCAGAAATACTCGAAAAGTAGCTAGAAAACCTCAAAAATTAATTAGAAAAACTCAGAAATCAGCTAGAAGAACTCAAAACTTAGCCATAAAAACCCTGAAATTAGACATAAAACCCAAAAATTTGCCAGAAAAACTCGAAAATTAGCTTGAAAAACTCAGAAATTAGTCACCAAAACCCGAAAATTGTTAGAATAACTCAAAAATTAGCCATAAAAACTCAAAAAATAGCTATAAAACATAAGAAGTAGCTGGAAAACCTCAAAAATTAGCCATAAAAACTAAAAAATTAGCCAAAAAATACAAAAATTAGCCAGAAAAACTCGTAAATTAACTAGGAAAACTCAAAATTTAGCCATAAAACCCAAAAATTAGCTAGAAAAACTCAAAAGTTAGCTAAAAATACTCGGAAATTAGCCACAAAAACTCAGAAATTAGCCATGAAAAACCAACAATTAGCCATGAAACCCGAAAATTAGCCAGAAAAACTCGAAAATTAACTAAAAAACTCAAAATTTAGCCATAAAACCCAAAAATTAGCTAAAAAACTCAAAAATTAGCTAGAACACCCATAAAATTAGATAGAAAACCTCAAAAATTGGCTAGAAAAACCCAAAAATCAACTTTAAAATTAGTCATTAAACCCGAAAATTAGCAAGAAAAACTCGAAAATTAGCTAGAAAAACTCAGAAATTAGGTAGAAAAACTCAAAAATTAGCTTCAAAATCTCGAAATAAGCTATAAAACATGAAAATTAGCTGAAAAAACATAAAAATTAGCCACAAAAACTTAAAAACTAGCCATTAAACTCAAAAATTAGCAAGGAAAACAAAACGCGAAAATTAGATAGAGAATATTGAAAATTAGCTAGAAAAACTCAAGAATTAGCTAGAAAAACTCGGAAATTAGCCACAAAAACTCAAAAATTAGCCATGAAAACTCAACAATTAGCGATGAAACCCAAAAATTAATCAGAAATACTCGAAAATTAGCTAGAAAACCTCAAAAATTAGCTAGAAAAACTCAGAAATCAGCTAGGAGAACTCAAAACTTAGCCATAAAAACTCAGAAATTAGCCATGAAAAACCAACAATTAGCCATGAAACCCGAAAATTAGCCAGAAAAACTCGAAAATTAACTAGAAAAACTCAAAATTTAGCCATAAAACCCAAAAATTAGCTGGAAAAACTCAAGAATTAGCTGGAAAAACTCGGAAATTAGCCACAAAAACTCAAAAATTAGCCATAAAAACCCGAAAATTATCCATTAAACGCGAAAATTAGATAGAGAAACTCAAAAATTAGCCACAAAACCCAAAAATTGTTAGAAAAACTCAAAAATTAGCCATAAAAACCCAAAAATTAGCTATTAAAAGCGTAAATTAGATAGAGAAACTCAAAAATTAGCTATAAAAACTCAAAAATTAGCCATGAAAACTCAACAATTAGCCATGAAACCCAAAAATTAGTCAGAAATACTCGAAAATTAGCTAGAAAACCTCAAAAATTAACTAGAAAAACTCAGAAGTCAACTAGAATAACTCAAAAATTAGCCATAAAAACTCAAAAAATAGCCATAAAACCCAAAAATTAGCTAGAAAAACTCAAGAGTTAGCTAAAAAAACTCGGAAATTAGCCACAAAAACTCAGAAATTAGCCATGAAAAACCAACAATTAGCCATGAAACCCGAAAATTAGCCAGAAAAACTCGAAAATTAACTAGAAAAACTCAAAATTTAGCCATAAAACCCAAAATTTAGCTGGAAAAACTCAAGAATTAGCTGGAAAAACTCGGAAATTAGCCACAAAAACTCAAAAATTAGCCATGAAAACTCAACAACAACTCAGCAACTCAACAATTAGCCATGAAACCCAAAAATTAGTTAGAAAAACTCAAAAATTAGCCATAAAAACCCAAAAATTAGCCATTAAACGCGAAAATTAGATAGAGAAACCCAAAAATTAGCCAGAAAAACTCGAAAATTGTTTAGAAAAACTCAAACATTAGCCAAAAAAACTCAAAAACTAGCCATAAAACCCAAAAATTAGCCAGAAAACCCCAAAATTTAGCTAGAAAAACTCAAAAATTAGCTAGAAAAACTCGAAAATTAGCTAGAAAAACTCAAGAGTTAGCTAAAAAAACTCGGAAATTAGCCACAAAAACTCAGAAATTAGCCATGAAAAACCAACAGTTAGCCATGAAACCCGAAAATTAGCCATAAAAACCCAAAAATTAGCTATTAAACGGGTAAATTAGATAGAAAAACTCAAAAATTAGCCTCAAAACCCAAAAATTGTTGGAAAAACTCAAAAATTAGCTCTAAAAACTCAAAAAATAGCTATAAAACATGAAAATTAGCCATAAAAACTTAAAAATTAGCCATTAAACTCAAAAATTAGCTTCAAAATCTCGAAATAAGCTATAAAACATGGAAATTAGCTAAAAAAACATAAAAATTAGCCACAAAAACTCAAAAATTAGCCATGAAAACTCAACAATTAGCCATTAAACGCGAAAATTAGATTGAGAAACTCAAAAATTAGCTGGAAAAACTCAGAAATTAGCTAGAAAAACTCAAAAATCAGCTAGAAAACTCAAGAATTAGCTAGAAAAACTCATATATTAGCCACAAAAACCCAAAAAATGTTAGAAAAACTCAAAAATTAGCCATAAAAACCCGAAAATTATCCATTAAACGCGAAAATTAGATAGAGAAACTCAAAAATTAGCCACAAAACCCAAAAATTGTTAGAAAAACTCAAAAATTAGCCATAAAAACCCAAAAATTAGCTATTAAACGCGTAAATTAGATAGAGGAACTCAAAAATTAGCTAGAAAAACTCAAAAATTAGCCACAAAACCCAAAAATTGTTAGAAAAACTCAAAAATTAGCTTTAAAAACTCAAAAAGTAGCTATAAAACATGAAAATTATCCATAAAAACTCGAAAATCTCGAAATAAGCTATAAAACATGAAAATTAGGTGAAAAAACATAAAAATTAGCCACAAAAACTTAAAAATTAGCCATTAAACTCAAAAATTAGCAAGGAAAACAAAACGCGAAAATTAGATAGAGAATATTAAAAATTAGCTAGAAAAACTCAAAAATTAGCTAGAAAAACTCAAAAATTAGCCACAAAACCCAAAAATTGTTAGAAAAACTCAAAAAATTGCTTTAAAAACTCAAAAAGTAGCTATAAAACATGAAAATTTTCCATAAAAACTTAAAAATTAGCCATTAGACTCAAAAATTAGAAAAACTCAGAAATTAGCTAGAAAAACCCAAGAATTAGCTAGAAAAACTCGGAAATCAGCCACAAAAACTCAAAAATTAGCCATGAAAACTCAACAATTAGCCATGAAACCCAAAAATTAGCCATTAAACGCGAAAATTAGATAGAGAAACTCAAAAATTAGCTAGAAAAACTCAAGAATTAGCTAGAAAAACTCGGAAATTAGCCACAAAAACTCAAAAATTAGCCATGAAAACTCAACAATTAGCCATGAAACCCAAAAATTAGTCAGAAATACTCGAAAATTAGCTAGAAAACCTCAAAAATTAACTAGAAAAACTCAGAAATCAGCTAGAAGAACTCAAAACTTAGCCATAAAAACCCTGAAATTAGCCATAAAACCCAAAAATTTGCCAGAAAAACTCGAAAATTAGCTTGAAAAACTCAGAAATTAGCCACAAAAACCCGAAAATTGTTAGAATAACTCAAAAATTAGCCATAAAAACTCAAAAAATAGCTATAAAACATGAGAATTAGCTGGAAAAACTCAAAAATTAGCCATAAAAACTAAAAAATTAGCCATAAAACCCAAAAATTAGCTAGAAAAACTCAAGAGTTAGCTAAAAAAACTCGGAAATTAGCCACAAAAACTCAGAAATTAGCCATGAAAAACCAACAATTAGCCATGAAACCCGAAAATTAGTTAGAAAAACTCAAAAATTAGCCATAAAAACCCAAAAATTAGCCATTAAACGCGAAAATTAGATAGAGAAACTCAAAAATTAGCTAGAAAAACTCAAGAATTAGCTGGAAAAACTCGGAAATTAGCCACAAAAACTCAAAAATTGTTAGAAAAACTCGAAAATTTGCTTGAAAAACTCAGAAATTGGCCACAAAAACCCAAAAATTGTTAGAAAAACTCAAAAATTAGCCATAAAAACCAAAAAATAGCTATAAAACATAAGAATTAGCTGGAAAAACTCAAAAATTAGCCATAAAAACTAAAAAATTAGCCATAAAATACAAAAATTAGCCAGAAAAACTCGTAAATTAACTAGGAAAACTCAAAATTTAGCCATAAAACCCAAAAATTAGCTAGAAAAACTCAAGAGTTAGCTAAAAAAACTCGGAAATTAGCCACAAAAACTCAGAAATTAGCCATGAAAAACCAACAATTAGCCATGAAACCCGAAAATTAGCCAGAAAAACTCGAAAATTAACTAGAAAAACTCAAAATTTAGCCATAAAACCCAAAAATTAGCTAAAAAACTCAAAAATTAGCTAGAACACCCATAAAATTAGATAGAAAACCTCAAAAATTGGCTAGAAAAACCCAAAAATCAACTTTAAAATTAGTCATTAAACCCGAAAATTAGCAAGAAAAACTCGAAAATTAGCTAGAAAAACTCAGAAATTAGGTAGAAAAACTCAAAAATTAGCTTCAAAATCTCGAAATAAGCTATAAAACATGAAAATTAGCTGAAAATTAGCCACAAAAACTTAAAAATTAGCCATTAAACTCAAAAATTAGCAAGGAAAACAAAACGCGAAAATTAGATAGAGAATATTAAAAATTAGCTAGAAAAACTCAAGAATTAGCTAGAAAAACTCGGAAATTAGCCACAAAAACTCAAAAATTAGCCATGAAAACTCAACAATTAGCGATGAAACCCAAAAATTAATCAGAAATACTCGAAAATTAGCTAGAAAACCTCAAAAATTAGCTAGAAAAACTCAGAAATCAGCTAGGAGAACTCAAAACTTAGCCATAAAACCTCAGAAATTAGCCATGAAAATTCAAAAATTAGCCATAAAAACCCTGAAATTAGCCATAAAACCCAAAAATTAGCCAGAAAAACTCGAAAATTGTTTAGAAAAACTCAAACATTAGCCAAAAAAACTCAAAAACTAGCCATAAAACCCAAAAATTAGCCAGAAAAACCCAAAATTTAGCTAGAAAAACTCAAAAATTAGCTAGAAAAATTCGAAAATTAGCTAGAAAAACTCGAAAATTAGCTAGAAAAACTCAAGAGTTAGCTAAAAAAACTCGGAAATTAGCCACAAAAACTCAGAAATTAGCCATGAAAAACCAACAATTAGCCATGAAACCCGAAAATTAGCCATAAAAACCCGAAAATTAGCTATTAAACGCGTAAATTAGATAGAAAAACTCAAAAATTAGCCTCAAAACCCAAAAATTGTTGGAAAAACTCAAAAATTAGCTCTAAAAACTCAAAAAATAGCTATAAAACATGAAAATTAGCCATAAAAACTTAAAAATTAGCCATTAAACTCAAAAATTAGCTTCAAAATCTCGAAATAAGCTATAAAACATGGAAATTAGCTAAAAAAACATAAAAATTAGCCACAAAAACTTAAAAATTAGCCATTAAACTTAAAAATAAGCAAGGAAAACGCGAAAATTAGATAGAGAATATCAAAAATTAGCTAGAAAAACTCAAGAATTAGCTAGAAAAACTCGGAAATTAGCCACAAAAACTCAAAAATTAGCCATGAAAACTCAACAATTAGCGATGAAACCCAAAAATTAATCAGAAATACTCGAAAATTAGCTAGAAAACCTCAAAAATTAGCTAGAAAAACTCAGAAATCAGCTAGGAGAACTCAAAACTTAGCCATAAAAACTCAGAAATTAGCCATAAAAATTCAAGAATTAGCCATAAAAACCCTAAAATTAGCCATAAAACCCAAAAATTAGCCAGAAAAACTCGAAAATTGTTTAGAAAAACTCAAACATTAGCCAAAAAAACTCAAAAACTAGCCATAAAACCCAAAAATTAGCCAGAAAAACCCAAAATTTAGCTAGAAAAACTCAAAAATTAGCTAGAAAAACTCGAAAATTAGCTAGAAAAACTCAAGAGTTAGCTAAAAAACTGGGAAATTAGCCACAAAAACTCGAAAATTAACTAGAAAAACTCAAAATTTAGCCATAAAACCCAAAAATTAGCTGGAAAAACTCAGCAATCAGCTAGAAAAACTCAAAACTTAGCCATAAAAACTCAGAAATTAGCCATAAGAACCCAAAAATTAGCCATAAAAACCCTAAAATTAGCCATAAAACCCAAAAATTTGTCAGAAAAACTCGAAAATTTGCTTGAAAAACTCAGAAATTGGCCACAAAAACCCAAAAATTGTTAGAAAAACTCAAAAATTAGCCAAAAAAACCAAAAAATTAGCCATTAATCCCGAAAATTAGCGAGAAAATCTCGAAAATTAGCTATAAAAACCCGAAAATTAGCCATTAAACGCGAAAATTAGATAGAGAAACTCAAAAATTAGCTAGAAAAACTTGGAAATTAGCTAGAAAAACCCAAAAATTAGCCATAAAAACCAAAAATTAGCCATAAAACCCAAAAACTAGCTAAAGAAACTCAAGAATTAGCTAGAAAAACTCAGAAATTAGCTAGAAAAACCCAAAAATTAGCTAGAAAAACTCAAAAATTAGCCTCAAAACCCAAAAATTAGCCATAAAAACCCTACAATTAGCCATAAAACCCAAAAATTCTTAGAAAAACTCAAAAATTAGCTTTAAAAACTGAAAAATTGCTATAAAACATGAAAATTAGCCATAAAAACTTAAAAATTAGCCATTAAACTCAGAAATTAGCAAAAAAAACTCGAAAATCAGCTGGAAAAACTCAGAAATTAGCTAGAAAAACTCAAAAATCAGCTAGAAAAACTCGGAAATTAGCCACAAAAACCCGAAAATTGTTAGAAAAACTCAAAAATTAGCCACAAAAACCCTAAAATTAGCCATAAAAACCTAAGAATTAGCCACAAAAGCCCAACAATTAGCTAGAAAAACTCAAAAATTAGCCACAAAAACTCAAAAATTAGCCACAAAAACCCAAAAATGAGCCACAAAAACCCAAAAATTTGCCAGAAAAACTCGAAAATCAGCTAGAAAAACTTAGAAATTAGCCACAAAAACCCAAAAATTGTTAGAAAAACCCAAAAATTAGCTATAAAAACCCGAACATTAGCTATACAACCCAAAATCTAGCTAGAAAAACTCAAAAATTAGCTATAAAAACCCAAAAATTGCTAGAAAACCCGAAAAGTAGCCATAAAAATCCAAAAATTAGCCATAAAACCCGAAAATTGTTACAAAAACTCAGAAATTAGCCATAAAAACTCAAGAATTAGCCATAAAACCCGAAAATTAGCTAGAGAAACTCAAAAATTAGCTAGAAAAACTCAGAAATTAGCTATTAAAAACTCGAATAATAGCTATAAAACATAGAAATTAGCTAGAATAACCCAAAAATTAGCCATAAAAACTCAGAAATTAGCCATTAATCTCAAAAATTAGCAAGAAAAACTCGAAAATTAGCTAAAAAAACTCAGAAATTAGCCACAAAAACCTAACAATAAGCTAGAAAAACTCAAAAATTAGCTAGAAAACCCATAAAATTAGATAGAAAAACTCAAAAATTGGCTAGAAAAACCCAAAAATTAGCTTTAAAAACCCAAAAATTAGTTATAAAACCCAAAAATTAGCTGAAAAAACTCAACAATTGTTAGAAAAACTCAAAAAATAGCTATAAAACATGAAAATTAGCCATAAAAACTTGAAAATTAGCCATTAAACTCAAAAATTAGCAAGAAAAACTCAAAAATTAGCTTGAAAAACTCAGAAATTGGCCACAAAAACCCAAAAATTGTTGGAAAAACTCAAAAATTAGCTCTAAAAACTCAAAAAATAGCCATAAAACATGAAAATTAGCAATAAAAACTCAAAATTTAGTCAAAAAACCCAAAAATTAGCCATAAAATCTCAGAAATTAGCCATAAGAACCCAAAAATTAGCCATAAAACCCCCAAAATTAGCCATGAAATCCAAAAATTTGCTAGAAAATTTCAAAAGCTAGCTTGAAAAACTCAGAAATTAGCCACAAAAACCCAAAAATTTGCCAGAAAAACTTGAAAATTAGCTCGAAAAACTCAGAAGTTAGCCACAAAAACCCGAAAATTGTTAGAATAGCTCAAAAATTAGCCATAAAAATTCAAAAAATAGCTATAAAACATAAGAATTAGCTGGAAAAACTCAAAAATTAGCCATAAAAACTAAAAAATTAGCCATAAAATACAAAAATTAGCCAGAAAAACTCGTGAATTAACTAGGAAAACTCAAAATTTAGCCATAAAACCCAAAAATTAGCTGGAAAAACTCAAGAATTAGCTGGAAAAACTCGGAAATTAGCCACAAATACTCAAAAATTAGCCATGAAAACTCAACAACAACTCAGCAACTGAATAATTAGCCATGAAACCCAAAAATTAGTTAGAAAAACTCAAAATTAGCCATAAAAACCCAAAAATCAGCCATTAAACGCGAAAATTAGATAGAGAAACTCAAAAATTAGCTAGAAAAACTCAAGAATTAGCTAGAAAGACTCGGAAATTAGCCACAAAAACTCAAAAATTAGCCATGAAAACTCAACATTAGCCATGAAACCCAAAAATTAGTCAGAAATACTCGAAAATTAGCTAGAAAACCTCAAAAATTAATTAGAAAAACTCAGAAATCAGCTAGAAGAACTCAAAACTTAGCCATAAAAACCCTGAAATTAGCCATAAAACCCAAAAATTAGCTTGAAAAACTCGAAAATTATCTTGAAAAACTCAGAAATTAGTCACAAAAACCCGAAAATTGTTAGAATAACTCAAAAATTAGCCATAAAAACTCAAAAAATAGCTATAAAACATAAGAAGTAGCTGGAAAAACTCAAAAATTAGCCATAAAAACTAAAAAATTAGCCAAAAAATACAAAAATTAGCCAGAAAAACTCGTAAATTAACTAGGAAAACTCAAAATTTAGCCATAAAACCCAAAAATTAGCCATAAAAACCCTAAAATTAGCCATAAAACCCAAAAATTTGTCAGAAAAACTCGAAAATTTGCTTGAAAAACTCAGAAATTGGCCACAAAAACCCAAAAATTGTTAGAAAAACTCAAAAATTAGCCATAAAAACCAAAAAATTAGCCATTAATCCCGAAAATTAGCGAGAAAATCTCGAAAATTAGCTATAAAAACCCGAAAATTAGCCATTAAACGCGAAAATTAGATAGAGAAACTCAAAAATTAGCTAGAAAAACTTGGAAATTAGCTAGAAAAACCCAAAAATTAGCCATAAAAACCAAAAATTAGCCATAAAACCCAAAAACTAGCTAAAGAAACTCAAGAATTAGCTAGAAAAACTCAGAAATTAGCTAGAAAAACCCAAAAATTAGCTAGAAAAACTCAAAAATTAGCCTCAAAACCCAAAAATTAGCCATAAAAACCCTAAAATTTCTAGAAAAACTCAAAAATTAGCTAGAAAAACTCAGAAATTAGCCATAAAAACTCAAGAATTAGCCGCAAAAACCCAACAAATATCCATAAAATCCCAAAAATGGCTGGAAAACTGAAAAATTGGCAGGGAAAACACAGAAAATGTCTATAAAACCCAGAAACTAGCCATAAAAATCCAAAAATTAGCCATAAAACCCGAAAATTAGCTAGAGAAACTCAAAAATTAGCTAGAAAAACTCAGAAATTAGCTATTAAAAACTCGAATAATAGCTATAAAACATAGAAATTAGCTAGAATAACCCAAAAATTAGCCATAAAAACTCAGAAATTAGCCATTAATCTCAAAAATTAGCAAGAAAAACTCGAAAATTAGCTAAAAGAACTCAGAAATTAGCCACAAAAACCTAACAATCAGCTAGAAAAACTCAAAAATTAGCTAGAAAACCCATAAAATTAGATAGAAAAACTCAAAAATTGGCTAGAAAAACCCAAAAATTAGCTTTAAAAACCCAAAAATTAGTTATAAAACCCAAAAATTAGCTGAAAAAACTCAACAATTGTTAGAAAAACTCAAAAATTAGCTATAAAACATGAAAATTAGCCATAAAAACTTGAAAATTAGCCATTAAACTCAAAAATTAGCAAGAAAAACTCAAAAATTAGCTTGAAAAACTCAGAAATTGGCCACAAAAACCCAAAAATTGTTGGAAAAACTCAAAAATTAGCTCTAAAAACTCAAAAAATAGCCATAAAACATGAAAATTAGCAATAAAAACTCAAAACTTAGTCAAAAAACCCAAAAATTAGCCATAAAAACTCAGAAATTAGCCATAAGAACCCAAAAATTAGCCATAAAACCCCCAAAATTAGCCATGAAATCCAAAAATTTGCTAGAAAATTTCAAAAGCTAGCTTGAAAAACTCAGAAATTAGCCACAAAAACCCAAAAATTGTTAGAAAAACCCAAAAATTTGCCAGAAAAACTTGAAAATTAGCTCGAAAAACTCAGAAGTTAGCCACAAAAACCCGAAAATTGTTAGAATAGCTCAAAAATTAGCCATAAAAATTCAAAAAATAGCTATAAAACATAAGAATTAGCTGGAAAAACTCAAAAATTAGCCATAAAAACTAAAAAATTAGCCATAAAATACAAAAATTAGCCAGAAAAACTCGTAAATTAACTAGGAAAACTCAAAATTTAGCCATAAAACCCAAAAATTAGCTAGAAAAACTCAAGAATTAGCTAAAAAAACTCGGAAATTAGCCACAAAAACTCAGAAATTAGCCATGAAAAACCAACAATTAGCCATGAAACCCGAAAATTAGCCAGAAAAACTCGAAAATTAACTAGAAAAACTCAAAATTTAGCCATAAAACTCAAAAATTAGCTGGAAAAACTCAAGAATTAGCTGGAAAAACTCGGAAATTAGCCACAAATACTCAAAAATTAGCCATGAAAACTCAACAACAACTCAGCAACTCAACAATTAGCCATGAAACCCAAAAATTAGTTAGAAAAACTCAAAAATTAGCCATAAAAACCCAAAAATCAGCCATTAAACGCGAAAATTAGATAGAGAAACTCAAAAATTAGCTAGAAAAACTCAAGAATTAGCTGGAAAAACTCGGAAATCAGCCACAAAAACTCAAAAATTAGCCATGAAAACTCAACAATTAGCCATGAAACCCAAAAATTAGTCAGAAATACTCGAAAATTAGCTAGAAAACCTCAAAAATTAACTAGAAAAACTCAGAAATCAGCTAGAAGAACTCAAAACTTAGCCATAAAAACCCTGAAATTAGCCATAAAACCCAAAAATTTGCCAGAAAAACTCGAAAATTAGCTTGAAAAACTCAGAAATTAGTCACAAAAACCCGAAAATTGTTAGAATAACTCAAAAATTAGCCATAAAAACTCAAAAAATAGCTATAAAACATAAGAAGTAGCTGGAAAAACTCAAAAATTAGCCATAAAAACTAAAAAATTAGCCAAAAAATACAAAAATTAGCCAGAAAAACTCGTAAATTAACTAGGAAAACTCAAAATTTAGCCATAAAACCCAAAAATTAGCTAGAAAAACTCAAAAGTTAGCTAAAAAAACTCGGAAATTAGCCACAAAAACTCAGAAATTAGCCATGAAAAACCAACAATTAGCCATGAAACCCGAAAATTAGCCAGAAAAACTCGAAAATTAACTAGAAAAACTCAAAATTTAGCCATAAAACCCAAAAATTAGCTAAAAAACTCAAAAATTAGCTAGAACACCCATAAAATTAGATAGAAAACCTCAAAAATTGGCTAGAAAAACCCAAAAATCAACTTTAAAATTAGTCATTAAACCCGAAAATTAGCAAGAAAAACTCGAAAATTAGCTAGAAAAACTCAGAAATTAGGTAGAAAAACTCAAAAATTAGCTTCAAAATCTCGAAATAAGCTATGAAACATGAAAATTAGCTGAAAAAACATAAAAATTAGCCACAAAAACTTAAAAATTAGCCATTAAACTCAAAAATTAGCAAGGAAAACAAAACGCGAAAATTAGATAGAGAATATTAAAAATTAGCTAGAAAAACTCAAGAATTAGCTAGAAAAACTCGGAAATTAGCCACAAAAACTCAAAAATTAGCCATGAAAACTCAACAATTAGCGATGAAACCCAAAAATTAATCAGAAATACTCGAAAATTAGCTAGAAAACCTCAAAAATTAGCTAGAAAAACTCAGAAATCAGCTAGGAGAACTCAAAACTTAGCCATAAAAACTCAGAAATTAGCCATGAAAATTCAAAAATTAGCCATAAAAACCCTAAAATTAGCCATAAAACCCAAAAATTAGCCAGAAAAACACGAAAATTGTTTAGAAAAACTCAAACATTAGCCAAAAAAACTCAAAAACTAGCCATAAAACCCAAAAATTAGCCAGAAAACCCCAAAATTTAGCTAGAAAAACTCAAAAATTAGCTAGAAAAACTCGAAAATTAGCTAGAAAAACTCAAGAGTTAGCTAAAAAAACTCGGAAATTAGCCACAAAAACTCAGAAATTAGCCATGAAAAACCAACAATTAGCCATGAAACCCGAAAATTAGCCATAAAAACCCAAAAATTAGCTATTAAATGCGTAAATTAGATAGAAAAACTCAAAAATTAGCCTCAAAACCCAAAAATTGTTGGAAAAACTCAAAAATTAGCTCTAAAAACTCAAAAAATAGCTATAAAACATGAAAATTAGCCATAAAAACTTAAAAATTAGCCATTAAACTCAAAAATTAGCTTCAAAATCTCGAAATAAGCTATAAAACATGGAAATTAGCTGAAAAAACATAAAAATTAGCCACAAAAACTTAAAAATTAGCCATTAAACTCAAAAATTAGCAAGGAAAACGCGAAAATTGGATAGAGAATATCAAAAATTAGCTAGAAAAACTCAAGAATTAGCTAGAAAAACTCGGAAATTAGCCACAAAAACTCAAAAATTAGCCATGAAAACTCAACAATTAGCGATGAAACCCAAAAATTAATCAGAAATACTCGAAAATTAGCTAGAAAACCTCAAAAATTAGCTAGAAAAACTCAGAAATCAGCTAGGAGAACTCAAAACTTAGCCATAAAAACTCAGAAATTAGCCATAAAAATTCAAGAATTAGCCATAAAAACCCTAAAATTAGCCATAAAACCCGAAAATTAGCCAGAAAAACCCAAAATTTAGCTAGAAAAACTCAAAAATTAGCTAGAAAAACTCGAAAATTAGCTAGAAAAACTCAAGAGTTAGCTAAAAAACTCGGAAATTAGCCACAAAAACTCGAAAATTAACTAGAAAAACTCAAAATTTAGCCATAAAACCCAAAAATTAGCTGGAAAAACTCAGAAATCAGCTAGAAAAACTCAAAACTTAGCCATAAAAACTCAGAAATTAGCCATAAGAACCCAAAAATTAGCCATAAAAACCCTAAAATTAGCCATAAAACCCAAAAATTTGTCAGAAAAACTCGAAAATTTGCTTGAAAAACTCAGAAATTGGCCACAAAAACCCAAAAATTGTTAGAAAAACTCAAAAATTAGCCATAAAAACCAAAAAATAGCTATAAAACATAAGAATTAGCTGGAAAAACTCAAAAATTAGCCATAAAAACTAAAAAATCAGCCATAAAATACAAAAATCAGCCAGAAAAACTCGTAAATTAACTAGGAAAACTCAAAATTTAGCCATAAAACCCAAAAATTAGCTAGAAAAACCCAAAAGTTAGCTAAAAAAACTCGGAAATTAGCCACAAAAACTCAGAAATTAGCCATGAAAAACCAACAATTAGCCATGAAACCCGAAAATTAGCCAGAAAAACTCGAAAATTAACTAGAAAAACTCAAAATTTAGCCATAAAACCCAAAAATTAGCTAAAAAACTCAAAAATTAGCTAGAACACCCATAAAATTAAATAGAAAACCTCAAAAATTGGCTAGAAAAACCCAAAAATCAACTTTAAAATTAGTCATTAAACCCGAAAATTAGCAAGAAAAACTCGAAAATTAGCTAGAAAAACTCAGAAATTAGGTAGAAAAACTCAAAAATTAGCTTCAAAATCTCGAAATAAGCTATAAAACATGAAAATTAGGTGAAAAAACATAAAAATTAGCCACAAAAACTTAAAAATTAGCCATTAAACTCAAAAATTAGCAAGGAAAACAAAACGCGAAAATTAGATAGAGAATATTAAAAATTAGCTAGAAAAACTCAAGAATTAGCTAGAAAAACTCAAAAATTAGCCACAAAACCCAAAAATTGTTAGAAAAACTCAAAAATCAGCCATAAAAACCCAAAAATTAGCTATTAAACGCGTAAATTAGATAGAGAAACTCAAAAATTAGCTAGAAAAACTCAAGAATTAGCTGGAAAAACTCGGAAATTAGCCACAAAAACTCAAAAATTAGCCATGAAAACTCAATAACAACTCAGCAACTCAACAATTAGCCATGAAACCCAAAAATTAGTTAGAAAAACTCAAAAATTAGCCATAAAAACCCAAAAATTAGCCATTAAACGCGAAAATTAGATAGAGAAACTCAAAAATTAGCTAGAAAAACTCAAGAATTAGCTGGAAAAACTCGGAAATCAGCCACAAAAACTCAAAAATTAGCCATGAAAACTCAACAATTAGCCATGAAACCCAAAAATTAGTCAGAAATACTCGAAAATTAGCTAGAAAACCTCAAAAATTAACTAGAAAAACTCAGAAATCAGCTAGAAGAACTCAAAACTTAGCCATAAAAACCCTGAAATTAGCCATAAAACCCAAAAATTTGCCAGAAAAACTCGAAAATTAGCTTGAAAAACTCAGAAATTAGTCACAAAAACCCGAAAATTGTTAGAATAACTCAAAAATTAGCCATAAAAACTCAAAAAATAGCTATAAAACATAAGAAGTAGCTGGAAAAACTCAAAAATTAGCCATAAAAACTAAAAAATTAGCCAAAAAATACAGAAATTAGCCAGAAAAACTCGTAAATTAACTAGGAAAACTCAAAATTTAGCCATAAAACCCAAAAATTAGCTAGAAAAACTCAAAAGTTAGCTAAAAAAACTCGGAAATTAGCCACAAAAACTCAGAAATTAGCCATGAAAAACCAACAATTAGCCATGAAACCCGAAAATTAGCCAGAAAAACTCGAAAATTAACTAGAAAAACTCAAAATTTAGCCATAAAACCCAAAAATTAGCTAAAAAACTCAAAAATTAGCTAGAACACCCATAAAATTAGATAGAAAACCTCAAAAATTGGCTGGAAAAACCCAAAAATCAACTTTAAAATTAGTCATTAAACCCGAAAATTAGCAAGAAAAACTCGAAAATTAGCTAGAAAAACTCAGAAATTAGGTAGAAAAACTCAAAAATTAGCTTCAAAATCTCGAAATAAGCTATAAAACATGAAAATTAGCTGAAAAAACATAAAAATTAGCCACAAAAACTTAAAAATTAGCCATGAAAACTCAAAAATTAGCAAGGAAAACAAAACGCGAAAATTAGATAGAGAATATTAAAAATTAGCTAGAAAAACTCAAGAATTAGCTAGAAAAACTCGGAAATTAGCCACAAAAACTCAAAAATTAGCCATGAAAACTCAACAATTAGCGATGAAACCCAAAAATTAATCAGAAATACTCGAAAATTAGCTAGAAAACCTCAAAAATTAGCTAGAAAAACTCAGAAATCAGCTAGGAGAACTCAAAACTTAGCCATAAAAACTCAGAAATTAGCCATGAAAATTCAAAAATTAGCCATAAAAACCCTAAAATTAGCCATAAAACCCAAAAATTAGCCAGAAAAACTCGAAAATTGTTTAGAAAAACTCAAACATTAGCCAAAAAAACTCAAAAACTAGCCATAAAACCCAAAAATTAGCCAGAAAACCCCAAAATTTAGCTAGAAAAACTCAAAAATTAGCTAGAAAAACTCGAAAATTAGCTAGAAAAACTCAAGAGTTAGCTAAAAAAACTCGGAAATTAGCCACAAAAACTCAGAAATTAGCCATGAAAAACCAACAATTAGCCATGAAACCCGAAAATTAGCCATAAAAACCCAAAAATTAGCTATTAAACGCGTAAATTAGATAGAAAAACTCAAAAATTAGCCTCAAAACCCAAAAATTGTTGGAAAAACTCAAAAATTAGCTCTAAAAACTCAAAAAATAGCTATAAAACATGAAAATTAGCCATAAAAACTTAAAAATTAGCCATTAAACTCAAAAATTAGCTTCAAAATCTCGAAATAAGCTATAAAACATGGAAATTAGCTAAAAAAACATAAAAATTAGCCACAAAAACTTGAAAATTAGCCATAAAACCCAAAAATTAGCTAGAAAAACCCAAAAGTTAGCTGAAAAAACTCGGAAATTAGCCACAAAAACTCAGAAATTAGCCATGAAAAACCAACAATTAGCCATGAAACCCGAAAATTAGCCAGAAAAACTCGAAAATTAACTAGAAAAACTCAAAATTTAGCCATAAAACCCAAAAATTAGCTAAAAAACTCAAAAATTAGCTAGAACACCCATAAAATTAGATAGAAAACCTCAAAAATTGGCTAGAAAAACCCAAAAATCAACTTTAAAATTAGTCATTAAACCCGAAAATTAGCAAGAAAAACTCGAAAATTAGCTAGAAAAACTCAGAAATTAGGTAGAAAAACTCAAAAATTAGCTTCAAAATCTCGAAATAAGCTATAAAACATGAAAATTAGCTGAAAAAACATAAAAATTAGCCACAAAAACTTAAAAATTAGCCATTAAACTCAAAAATTAGCAAGGAAAACAAAACGCGAAAATTAGATAGAGAATATTAAAAATTAGCTAGAAAAACTCAAAAATTAGCTAGAAAAACTGAAAAATTAGCCACAAAACCCAAAAATTGTTAGAAAAACTCAAAAAATTGCTTTAAAAACTCAAAAAGTAGCTATAAAACATGAAAATTAGCCATAAAAACTTAAAAATTAGCCATTAGACTCAAAAATTAGAAAAACTCAGAAATTAGCTAGAAAAACCCAAGAATTAGCTAGAAAAACTCGGAAATCAGCCACAAAAACTCAAAAATTAGCCATGAAAACTCAACAATTAGCCATGAAACCCAAAAATTAGTTAGAAAAACTCAAAAATTAGCCATAAAAACCCAAAAATTAGCCATTAAACGCGAAAATTAGATAGAGAAACTCAAAAATTAGCTAGAAAAACTCAAGAATTAGCTAGAAAAACTCGGAAATTAGCCACAAAAACTCAAAAATTAGCCATGAAAACTCAACAATTAGCCATGAAACCCAAAAATTAGTCAGAAATACTCGAAAATTAGCTAGAAAACCTCAAAAATTAACTAGAAAAACTCAGAAATCAGCTAGAAGAACTCAAAACTTAGCCATAAAAACCCTGAAATTAGCCATAAAACCCAAAAATTTGCCAGAAAAACTCGAAAATTAGCTTGAAAAACTCAGAAATTAGCCACAAAAACCCGAAAATTGTTAGAATAACTCAAACATTAGCCATAAAAACTCAAAAAATAGCTATAAAACATGAGAATTAGCTGGAAAAACTCAAAAATTAGCCATAAAAACTAAAAAATTAGCCATAAAACCCAAAAATTAGCTAGAAAAACTCAAGAGTTAGCTAAAAAAACTCGGAAATTAGCCACAAAAACTCAGAAATTAGCCATGAAAAACCAACAATTAGCCATGAAACCCGAAAATTAGCCAGAAAAACTCGAAAACTAACTAGAAAAACTCAAAATTTAGCCATAAAACCCAAAAATTAGCTGGAAAAACTCAAGAATTAGCTGGAAAAACTCGGAAATTAGCCACAAAAACTCAAAAATTAGCCATGAAAACTCAACAACAACTCAGTAACTCAACAATTAGCCATGAAACCCAAAAATTAGTTAGAAAAACTCAAAAATTAGCCATAAAAACCCAAAAATTAGTCATTAAACGCGAAAATTAGATAGAGAAACTCAAAAATTAGCAAGAAAAACTCAAGAATTAGCTGGAAAAACTCGGAAATTAGCCACAAAAACTCAAAAATTAGCCATGAAAACTCAACAACAACTCAGCAACTCAACAATTAGCCATGAAACCCAAAAATTAGTTAGAAAAACTCAAAAATTAGCCATAAAAACCCAAAAATCAGCCATTAAACGCGAAAATTAGATAGAGAAACTCAAAAATTAGCTAGAAAAACTCAAGAATTAGCTAGAAAAACTCGGAAATTAGCCACAAAAACCCAAAAATTAGCCATGAAAACTCAACAATTAGCCATGAAACCCAAAAATTAGTCAGAAATACTCGAAAATTAGCTAGAAAACCTCAAAAATTAACTAGAAAAACTCAGAAATCAGCTAGAAGAACTCAAAACTTAGCCATAAAAACCCTGAAATTAGCCATAAAAACCCTGAAATTAGCCATAAAAACTCGAAAATTAGCTTGAAAAACTTAGAAATTAGTCACAAAAACCCGAAAATTGTTAGAATAACTCCAAAAATTAGCCATAAAAACTCAAAAAATAGCTATA
This sequence comes from Diorhabda elongata, assembly GCA_026230145.1. NCBI lineage: Eukaryota > Metazoa > Arthropoda > Insecta > Coleoptera > Chrysomelidae > Diorhabda > Diorhabda elongata. Next base: position 167,621 of record JAOVVJ010000038.1, read on the forward strand.
AAACATAAGAAGTAGCTGGAAAAACTCAAAAATTAGACATAAAAACTAAAAAATTAGCCAAAAAATACAAAAATTAGCCAGAAAAACTCGTAAATTAACTAGGAAAACTCAAAATTTAGCCATAAAACCCAAAAATTAGCTAGAAAAACTCAAAAGTTAGCTAAAAAAACTCGGAAATTAGCCACAAAAACTCAGAAATTAGCCATGAAAAACCAACAGTTAGCCATGAAACCCGAAAATTAGCCAGAAAAACTCGAAAATTAACTAGAAAAACTCAAAATTTAGCCATAAATCCCAAAAATTAGCTAAAAAACTCAAAAATTAGCTAGAACACCCATAAAATTAGATAGAAAACCTCAAAAATTGGCTAGAAAAACCCAAAAATCAACTTTAAAATTAGTCATTAAACCCGAAAATTAGCAAGAAAAACTCGAAAATTAGCTAGAAAAACTCAGAAATTAGGTAGAAAAACTCAAAAATTAGCTTCAAAATCTCGAAATAAGCTATAAAACATGAAAATTAGCTGAAAAAACATAAAAATTAGCCACAAAAACTTAAAAATTAGCCATGAAAACTCAAAAATTAGCAAGGAAAACAAAACGCGAAAATTAGATAGAGAATATTAAAAATTAGCTAGAAAAACTCAAGAATTAGCTAGAAAAACTCGGAAATTAGAAACAAAAACTCAAAAATTAGCCATGAAAACTCAACAATTAGCGATGAAACCCAAAAATTAATCAGAAATACTCGAAAATTAGCTAGAAAACCTCAAAAATTAGCTAGAAAAACTCAGAAATCAGCTAGGAGAACTCAAAACTTAGCCATAAAAACTCAGAAATTAGCCATGAAAATTCAAAAATTAGCCATAAAAACCCTGAAATTAGCCATAAAACCCAAAAATTAGCCAGAAAAACTCGAAAATTGTTTAGAAAAACTCAAACATTAGCCAAAAAAACTCAAAAACTAGCCATAAAACCCAAAAATTAGCCAGAAAACCCCAAAATTTAGCTAGAAAAACTCAAAAATTAGCTAGAAAAACTCGAAAATTAGCTAGAAAAACTCAAGAGTTAGCTAAAAAAACTCGGAAATTAGCCACAAAAACTCAGAAATTAGCCATGAAAAACCAACAATTAGCCATGAAACCCAAAAATTAGCCATAAAAACCCAAAAATTAGCTATTAAACGCGTAAATTAGATAGAAAAACTCAAAGATTAGCCTCAAAACCCAAAAATTGTTGGAAAAACTCAAAAATTAGCTCTAAAAACTCAAAAAATAGCTATAAAACATGAAAATTAGCCATAAAAACTTAAAAATTAGCCATTAAACTCAAAAATTAGCTTCAAAATCTCGAAATAAGCTATAAAACATGGAAATTAGCTAAAAAAACATAAAAATTAGCCACAAAAACTTAAAAATTAGCCATTAAACTCAAAAATTAGCAAGGAAAACGCGAAAATTGGATAGAGAATATCAAAAATTAGCTAGAAAAACTCAAGAATTAGCTAGAAAAACTCGGAAATTAGCCAGAAAAACTCAAAAATTAGCCATGAAAACTCAACAATTAGCGATGAAACCCAAAAATTAATCAGAAATACTCGAAAATTAGCTAGAAAACCTCAAAAATTAGCTAGAAAAACTCAGAAATCAGCTAGGAGAACTCAAAACTTAGCCATAAAAACTCAGAAATTAGCCATGAAAATTCAAAAATTAGCCATAAAAACCCTAAAATTAGCCATAAAACCCAAAAATTAGCCAGAAAAACTCGAAAACTAACTAGAAAAACTCAAAATTTAGCCATAAAACCCAAAAATTAGCTGGAAAAACTCAAGAATTAGCTGGAAAAACTCGGAAATTAGCCACAAAAACTCAAAAATTAGCCATGAAAACTCAACAACAACTCAGTAACTCAACAATTAGCCATGAAACCCAAAAATTAGTTAGAAAAACTCAAAAATTAGCCATAAAAACCCAAAAATTAGTCATTAAACGCGAAAATTAGATAGAGAAACTCAAAAATTAGCAAGAAAAACTCAAGAATTAGCTGGAAAAACTCGGAAATTAGCCACAAAAACTCAAAAATTAGCCATGAAAACTCAACAACAACTCAGCAACTCAACAATTAGCCATGAAACCCAAAAATTAGTTAGAAAAACTCAAAAATTAGCCATAAAAACCCAAAAATCAGCCATTAAACGCGAAAATTAGATAGAGAAACTCAAAAATTAGCTAGAAAAACTCAAGAATTAGCTAGAAAAACTCGGAAATTAGCCACAAAAACCCAAAAATTAGCCATGAAAACTCAACAATTAGCCATGAAACCCAAAAATTAGTCAGAAATACTCGAAAATTAGCTAGAAAACCTCAAAAATTAACTAGAAAAACTCAGAAATCAGCTAGAAGAACTCAAAACTTAGCCATAAAAACCCTGAAATTAGCCATAAAACCCAAAAATTTGCCAGAAAAACTCGAAAATTAGCTTGAAAAACTCAGAAATTAGTCACAAAAACCCGAAAATTGTTAGAATAACTCAAAAATTAGCCATAAAAACTCAAAAAATATCTATAAAACATGAGAATTAGCTGGAAAAACTCAAAAATTAGCCATAAAAACTAAAAAATTAGCCATAAAACCCAAAAATTAGCTAGAAAAACTCAAGAGTTAGCTAAAAAAACTCGGAAATTAGCCACAAAAACTCAGAAGTTAGCCATGAAAAACCAACAATTAGCCATGAAACCCGAAAATTAGCCAGAAAAACTCGAAAACTAACTAGAAAAACTCAAAATTTAGCCATAAAACCCAAAAATTAGCTGGAAAAACTCAAGAATTAGCTGGAAAAACTCGGAAATTAGCCACAAAAACTCAAAAATTAGCCATGAAAACTCAACAACAACTCAGCAACTCATCAATTAGCCATGAAACCCAAAAATTAGTTAGAAAAACTCAAAAATTAGCCATAAAAACCCAAAAATTAGCCATTAAACGCGAAAATTAGATAGAGAAACTCAAAAATTAGCTAGAAAAACTCAAGAATTAGCTGGAAAAACTCGGAAATTAGCCACAAAAACTCAAAAATTAGCCATGAAAACTCAACAACAACTCAGCAACTCAACAATTAGCCATGAAACCCAAAAATTAGTTAGAAAAACTCAAAAATTAGCCATAAAAACCCAAAAATCAGCCATTAAACGCGAAAATTAGATAGAGAAACTCAAAAATTAGCTAGAAAAACTCGAAAATTAGCTAGAAAAACTCAAGAGTTAGCTAAAAAAACTCGGAAATTAGCCACAAAAACTCAGAAATTAGCCATGAAAAACCAACAGTTAGCCATGAAACCCGAAAATTAGCCATAAAAACCCAAAAATTAGCTATTAAACGGGTAAATTAGATAGAAAAACTCAAAAATTAGCCTCAAAACCCAAAAATTGTTGGAAAAACTCAAAAATTAGCTCTAAAAACTCAAAAAATAGCTATAAAACATGAAAATTAGCCATAAAAACTTAAAAATTAGCCATTAAACTCAAAAATTAGCTTCAAAATCTCGAAATAAGCTATAAAACATGGAAATTAGCTAAAAAAACATAAAAATTAGCCACAAAAACTCAAAAATTAGCCATGAAAACTCAACAATTAGCCATTAAACGCGAAAATTAGATTGAGAAACTCAAAAATTAGCTGGAAAAACTCAGAAATTAGCTAGAAAAACTCAAAAATCAGCTAGAAAACTCAAGAATTAGCTAGAAAAACTCATATATTAGCCACAAAAACCCAAAAAATGTTAGAAAAACTCAAAAATTAGCCATAAAAACCCGAAAATTATCCATTAAACGCGAAAATTAGATAGAGAAACTCAAAAATTAGCCACAAAACCCAAAAATTGTTAGAAAAACTCAAAAATTAGCCATAAAAACCCAAAAATTAGCTATTAAACGCGTAAATTAGATAGAGGAACTCAAAAATTAGCTAGAAAAACTCAAAAATTAGCCACAAAACCCAAAAATTGTTAGAAAAACTCAAAAATTAGCTTTAAAAACTCAAAAAGTAGCTATAAAACATGAAAATTATCCATAAAAACTCGAAAATCTCGAAATAAGCTATAAAACATGAAAATTAGGTGAAAAAACATAAAAATTAGCCACAAAAACTTAAAAATTAGCCATTAAACTCAAAAATTAGCAAGGAAAACAAAACGCGAAAATTAGATAGAGAATATTAAAAATTAGCTAGAAAAACTCAAAAATTAGCTAGAAAAACTCAAAAATTAGCCACAAAACCCAAAAATTGTTAGAAAAACTCAAAAAATTGCTTTAAAAACTCAAAAAGTAGCTATAAAACATGAAAATTTTCCATAAAAACTTAAAAATTAGCCATTAGACTCAAAAATTAGAAAAACTCAGAAATTAGCTAGAAAAACCCAAGAATTAGCTAGAAAAACTCGGAAATCAGCCACAAAAACTCAAAAATTAGCCATGAAAACTCAACAATTAGCCATGAAACCCAAAAATTAGCCATTAAACGCGAAAATTAGATAGAGAAACTCAAAAATTAGCTAGAAAAACTCAAGAATTAGCTAGAAAAACTCGGAAATTAGCCACAAAAACTCAAAAATTAGCCATGAAAACTCAACAATTAGCCATGAAACCCAAAAATTAGTCAGAAATACTCGAAAATTAGCTAGAAAACCTCAAAAATTAACTAGAAAAACTCAGAAATCAGCTAGAAGAACTCAAAACTTAGCCATAAAAACCCTGAAATTAGCCATAAAACCCAAAAATTTGCCAGAAAAACTCGAAAATTAGCTTGAAAAACTCAGAAATTAGCCACAAAAACCCGAAAATTGTTAGAATAACTCAAAAATTAGCCATAAAAACTCAAAAAATAGCTATAAAACATGAGAATTAGCTGGAAAAACTCAAAAATTAGCCATAAAAACTAAAAAATTAGCCATAAAATACAAAAATTAGCCAGAAAAACTCGTAAATTAACTAGGAAAACTCAAAATTTAGCCATAAAACCCAAAAATTAGCTAGAAAAACTCAAGAGTTAGCTAAAAAAACTCGGAAATTAGCCACAAAAACTCAGAAATTAGCCATGAAAAACCAACAATTAGCCATGAAACCCGAAAATTAGCCAGAAAAACTCGAAAATTAACTAGAAAAACTCAAAATTTAGCCATAAACCCAAAAATTAGCTAAAAAACTCAAAAATTAGCTAGAACACCCATAAAATTAGATAGAAAACCTCAAAAATTGGCTAGAAAAACCCAAAAATCAACTTTAAAATTAGTCATTAAACCCGAAAATTAGCAAGAAAAACTCGAAAATTAGCTAGAAAAACTCAGAAATTAGGTAGAAAAACTCAAAAATTAGCTTCAAAATCTCGAAATAAGCTATAAAACATGAAAATTAGCTGAAAATTAGCCACAAAAACTTAAAAATTAGCCATTAAACTCAAAAATTAGCAAGGAAAACAAAACGCGAAAATTAGATAGAGAATATTAAAAATTAGCTAGAAAAACTCAAGAATTAGCTAGAAAAACTCGGAAATTAGCCACAAAAACTCAAAAATTAGCCATGAAAACTCAACAATTAGCGATGAAACCCAAAAATTAATCAGAAATACTCGAAAATTAGCTAGAAAACCTCAAAAATTAGCTAGAAAAACTCAGAAATCAGCTAGGAGAACTCAAAACTTAGCCATAAAAACTCAGAAATTAGCCATGAAAATTCAAAAATTAGCCATAAAAACCCTGAAATTAGCCATAAAACCCAAAAATTAGCCAGAAAAACTCGAAAATTGTTTAGAAAAACTCAAACATTAGCCAAAAAAACTCAAAAACTAGCCATAAAACCCAAAAATTAGCCAGAAAAACCCAAAATTTAGCTAGAAAAACTCAAAAATTAGCTAGAAAAATTCGAAAATTAGCTAGAAAAACTCGAAAATTAGCTAGAAAAACTCAAGAGTTAGCTAAAAAAACTCGGAAATTAGCCACAAAAACTCAGAAATTAGCCATGAAAAACCAACAATTAGCCATGAAACCCGAAAATTAGCCATAAAAACCCGAAAATTAGCTATTAAACGCGTAAATTAGATAGAAAAACTCAAAAATTAGCCTCAAAACCCAAAAATTGTTGGAAAAACTCAAAAATTAGCTCTAAAAACTCAAAAAATAGCTATAAAACATGAAAATTAGCCATAAAAACTTAAAAATTAGCCATTAAACTCAAAAATTAGCTTCAAAATCTCGAAATAAGCTATAAAACATGGAAATTAGCTAAAAAAACATAAAAATTAGCCACAAAAACTTAAAAATTAGCCATTAAACTTAAAAATAAGCAAGGAAAACGCGAAAATTAGATAGAGAATATCAAAAATTAGCTAGAAAAACTCAAGAATTAGCTAGAAAAACTCGGAAATTAGCCACAAAAACTCAAAAATTAGCCATGAAAACTCAACAATTAGCGATGAAACCCAAAAATTAATCAGAAATACTCGAAAATTAGCTAGAAAACCTCAAAAATTAGCTAGAAAAACTCAGAAATCAGCTAGGAGAACTCAAAACTTAGCCATAAAAACTCAGAAATTAGCCATAAAAATTCAAGAATTAGCCATAAAAACCCTAAAATTAGCCATAAAACCCAAAAATTAGCCAGAAAAACTCGAAAATTGTTTAGAAAAACTCAAACATTAGCCAAAAAAACTCAAAAACTAGCCATAAAACCCAAAAATTAGCCAGAAAAACCCAAAATTTAGCTAGAAAAACTCAAAAATTAGCTAGAAAAACTCGAAAATTAGCTAGAAAAACTCAAGAGTTAGCTAAAAAACTGGGAAATTAGCCACAAAAACTCGAAAATTAACTAGAAAAACTCAAAATTTAGCCATAAAACCCAAAAATTAGCTGGAAAAACTCAGCAATCAGCTAGAAAAACTCAAAACTTAGCCATAAAAACTCAGAAATTAGCCATAAGAACCCAAAAATTAGCCATAAAAACCCTAAAATTAGCCATAAAACCCAAAAATTTGTCAGAAAAACTCGAAAATTTGCTTGAAAAACTCAGAAATTGGCCACAAAAACCCAAAAATTGTTAGAAAAACTCAAAAATTAGCCAAAAAAACCAAAAAATTAGCCATTAATCCCGAAAATTAGCGAGAAAATCTCGAAAATTAGCTATAAAAACCCGAAAATTAGCCATTAAACGCGAAAATTAGATAGAGAAACTCAAAAATTAGCTAGAAAAACCCAAAAATTAGCCATAAAAACCAAAAATTAGCCATAAAACCCAAAAACTAGCTAAAGAAACTCAAGAATTAGCTAGAAAAACTCAGAAATTAGCTAGAAAAACCCAAAAATTAGCTAGAAAAACTCAAAAATTAGCCTCAAAACCCAAAAATTAGCCATAAAAACCCTACAATTAGCCATAAAACCCAAAAATTCTTAGAAAAACTCAAAAATTAGCTTTAAAAACTGAAAAATTGCTATAAAACATGAAAATTAGCCATAAAAACTTAAAAATTAGCCATTAAACTCAGAAATTAGCAAAAAAAACTCGAAAATCAGCTGGAAAAACTCAGAAATTAGCTAGAAAAACTCAAAAATCAGCTAGAAAAACTCGGAAATTAGCCACAAAAACCCGAAAATTGTTAGAAAAACTCAAAAATTAGCCACAAAAACCCTAAAATTAGCCATAAAAACCTAAGAATTAGCCACAAAAGCCCAACAATTAGCTAGAAAAACTCAAAAATTAGCCACAAAAACTCAAAAATTAGCCACAAAAACCCAAAAATGAGCCACAAAAACCCAAAAATTTGCCAGAAAAACTCGAAAATCAGCTAGAAAAACTTAGAAATTAGCCACAAAAACCCAAAAATTGTTAGAAAAACCCAAAAATTAGCTATAAAAACCCGAACATTAGCTATACAACCCAAAATCTAGCTAGAAAAACTCAAAAATTAGCTATAAAAACCCAAAAATTGCTAGAAAACCCGAAAAGTAGCCATAAAAATCCAAAAATTAGCCATAAAACCCGAAAATTGTTACAAAAACTCAGAAATTAGCCATAAAAACTCAAGAATTAGCCATAAAACCCGAAAATTAGCTAGAGAAACTCAAAAATTAGCTAGAAAAACTCAGAAATTAGCTATTAAAAACTCGAATAATAGCTATAAAACATAGAAATTAGCTAGAATAACCCAAAAATTAGCCATAAAAACTCAGAAATTAGCCATTAATCTCAAAAATTAGCAAGAAAAACTCGAAAATTAGCTAAAAAAACTCAGAAATTAGCCACAAAAACCTAACAATAAGCTAGAAAAACTCAAAAATTAGCTAGAAAACCCATAAAATTAGATAGAAAAACTCAAAAATTGGCTAGAAAAACCCAAAAATTAGCTTTAAAAACCCAAAAATTAGTTATAAAACCCAAAAATTAGCTGAAAAAACTCAACAATTGTTAGAAAAACTCAAAAAACAGCTATAAAACATGAAAATTAGCCATAAAAACTTGAAAATTAGCCATTAAACTCAAAAATTAGCAAGAAAAACTCAAAAATTAGCTTGAAAAACTCAGAAATTGGCCACAAAAACCCAAAAATTGTTGGAAAAACTCAAAAATTAGCTCTAAAAACTCAAAAAATAGCCATAAAACATGAAAATTAGCAATAAAAACTCAAAATTTAGTCAAAAAACCCAAAAATTAGCCATAAAATCTCAGAAATTAGCCATAAGAACCCAAAAATTAGCCATAAAACCCCCAAAATTAGCCATGAAATCCAAAAATTTGCTAGAAAATTTCAAAAGCTAGCTTGAAAAACTCAGAAATTAGCCACAAAAACCCAAAAATTTGCCAGAAAAACTTGAAAATTAGCTCGAAAAACTCAGAAGTTAGCCACAAAAACCCGAAAATTGTTAGAATAGCTCAAAAATTAGCCATAAAAATTCAAAAAATAGCTATAAAACATAAGAATTAGCTGGAAAAACTCAAAAATTAGCCATAAAAACTAAAAAATTAGCCATAAAATACAAAAATTAGCCAGAAAAACTCGTGAATTAACTAGGAAAACTCAAAATTTAGCCATAAAACCCAAAAATTAGCTGGAAAAACTCAAGAATTAGCTGGAAAAACTCGGAAATTAGCCACAAATACTCAAAAATTAGCCATGAAAACTCAACAACAACTCAGCAACTGAATAATTAGCCATGAAACCCAAAAATTAGTTAGAAAAACTCAAAATTAGCCATAAAAACCCAAAAATCAGCCATTAAACGCGAAAATTAGATAGAGAAACTCAAAAATTAGCTAGAAAAACTCAAGAATTAGCTAGAAAGACTCGGAAATTAGCCACAAAAACTCAAAAATTAGCCATGAAAACTCAACATTAGCCATGAAACCCAAAAATTAGTCAGAAATACTCGAAAATTAGCTAGAAAACCTCAAAAATTAATTAGAAAAACTCAGAAATCAGCTAGAAGAACTCAAAACTTAGCCATAAAAACCCTGAAATTAGCCATAAAACCCAAAAATTAGCTTGAAAAACTCGAAAATTATCTTGAAAAACTCAGAAATTAGTCACAAAAACCCGAAAATTGTTAGAATAACTCAAAAATTAGCCATAAAAACTCAAAAAATAGCTATAAAACATAAGAAGTAGCTGGAAAAACTCAAAAATTAGCCATAAAAACTAAAAAATTAGCCAAAAAATACAAAAATTAGCCAGAAAAACTCGTAAATTAACTAGGAAAACTCAAAATTTAGCCATAAAACCCAAAAATTAGCCATAAAAACCCTAAAATTAGCCATAAAACCCAAAAATTTGTCAGAAAAACTCGAAAATTTGCTTGAAAAACTCAGAAATTGGCCACAAAAACCCAAAAATTGTTAGAAAAACTCAAAAATTAGCCATAAAAACCAAAAAATTAGCCATTAATCCCGAAAATTAGCGAGAAAATCTCGAAAATTAGCTATAAAAACCCGAAAATTAGCCATTAAACGCGAAAATTAGATAGAGAAACTCAAAAATTAGCTAGAAAAACTTGGAAATTAGCTAGAAAAACCCAAAAATTAGCCATAAAAACCAAAAATTAGCCATAAAACCCAAAAACTAGCTAAAGAAACTCAAGAATTAGCTAGAAAAACTCAGAAATTAGCTAGAAAAACCCAAAAATTAGCTAGAAAAACTCAAAAATTAGCCTCAAAACCCAAAAATTAGCCATAAAAACCCTAAAATTTCTAGAAAAACTCAAAAATTAGCTAGAAAAACTCAGAAATTAGCCATAAAAACTCAAGAATTAGCCGCAAAAACCCAACAAATATCCATAAAATCCCAAAAATGGCTGGAAAACTGAAAAATTGGCAGGGAAAACACAGAAAATGTCTATAAAACCCAGAAACTAGCCATAAAAATCCAAAAATTAGCCATAAAACCCGAAAATTAGCTAGAGAAACTCAAAAATTAGCTAGAAAAACTCAGAAATTAGCTATTAAAAACTCGAATAATAGCTATAAAACATAGAAATTAGCTAGAATAACCCAAAAATTAGCCATAAAAACTCAGAAATTAGCCATTAATCTCAAAAATTAGCAAGAAAAACTCGAAAATTAGCTAAAAGAACTCAGAAATTAGCCACAAAAACCTAACAATCAGCTAGAAAAACTCAAAAATTAGCTAGAAAACCCATAAAATTAGATAGAAAAACTCAAAAATTGGCTAGAAAAACCCAAAAATTAGCTTTAAAAACCCAAAAATTAGTTATAAAACCCAAAAATTAGCTGAAAAAACTCAACAATTGTTAGAAAAACTCAAAAATTAGCTATAAAACATGAAAATTAGCCATAAAAACTTGAAAATTAGCCATTAAACTCAAAAATTAGCAAGAAAAACTCAAAAATTAGCTTGAAAAACTCAGAAATTGGCCACAAAAACCCAAAAATTGTTGGAAAAACTCAAAAATTAGCTCTAAAAACTCAAAAAATAGCCATAAAACATGAAAATTAGCAATAAAAACTCAAAACTTAGTCAAAAAACCCAAAAATTAGCCATAAAAACTCAGAAATTAGCCATAAGAACCCAAAAATTAGCCATAAAACCCCCAAAATTAGCCATGAAATCCAAAAATTTGCTAGAAAATTTCAAAAGCTAGCTTGAAAAACTCAGAAATTAGCCACAAAAACCCAAAAATTGTTAGAAAAACCCAAAAATTTGCCAGAAAAACTTGAAAATTAGCTCGAAAAACTCAGAAGTTAGCCACAAAAACCCGAAAATTGTTAGAATAGCTCAAAAATTAGCCATAAAAATTCAAAAAATAGCTATAAAACATAAGAATTAGCTGGAAAAACTCAAAAATTAGCCATAAAAACTAAAAAATTAGCCATAAAATACAAAAATTAGCCAGAAAAACTCGTAAATTAACTAGGAAAACTCAAAATTTAGCCATAAAACCCAAAAATTAGCTAGAAAAACTCAAGAATTAGCTAAAAAAACTCGGAAATTAGCCACAAAAACTCAGAAATTAGCCATGAAAAACCAACAATTAGCCATGAAACCCGAAAATTAGCCAGAAAAACTCGAAAATTAACTAGAAAAACTCAAAATTTAGCCATAAAACTCAAAAATTAGCTGGAAAAACTCAAGAATTAGCTGGAAAAACTCGGAAATTAGCCACAAATACTCAAAAATTAGCCATGAAAACTCAACAACAACTCAGCAACTCAACAATTAGCCATGAAACCCAAAAATTAGTTAGAAAAACTCAAAAATTAGCCATAAAAACCCAAAAATCAGCCATTAAACGCGAAAATTAGATAGAGAAACTCAAAAATTAGCTAGAAAAACTCAAGAATTAGCTGGAAAAACTCGGAAATCAGCCACAAAAACTCAAAAATTAGCCATGAAAACTCAACAATTAGCCATGAAACCCAAAAATTAGTCAGAAATACTCGAAAATTAGCTAGAAAACCTCAAAAATTAACTAGAAAAACTCAGAAATCAGCTAGAAGAACTCAAAACTTAGCCATAAAAACCCTGAAATTAGCCATAAAACCCAAAAATTTGCCAGAAAAACTCGAAAATTAGCTTGAAAAACTCAGAAATTAGTCACAAAAACCCGAAAATTGTTAGAATAACTCAAAAATTAGCCATAAAAACTCAAAAAATAGCTATAAAACATAAGAAGTAGCTGGAAAAACTCAAAAATTAGCCATAAAAACTAAAAAATTAGCCAAAAAATACAAAAATTAGCCAGAAAAACTCGTAAATTAACTAGGAAAACTCAAAATTTAGCCATAAAACCCAAAAATTAGCTAGAAAAACTCAAAAGTTAGCTAAAAAAACTCGGAAATTAGCCACAAAAACTCAGAAATTAGCCATGAAAAACCAACAATTAGCCATGAAACCCGAAAATTAGCCAGAAAAACTCGAAAATTAACTAGAAAAACTCAAAATTTAGCCATAAAACCCAAAAATTAGCTAAAAAACTCAAAAATTAGCTAGAACACCCATAAAATTAGATAGAAAACCTCAAAAATTGGCTAGAAAAACCCAAAAATCAACTTTAAAATTAGTCATTAAACCCGAAAATTAGCAAGAAAAACTCGAAAATTAGCTAGAAAAACTCAGAAATTAGGTAGAAAAACTCAAAAATTAGCTTCAAAATCTCGAAATAAGCTATGAAACATGAAAATTAGCTGAAAAAACATAAAAATTAGCCACAAAAACTTAAAAATTAGCCATTAAACTCAAAAATTAGCAAGGAAAACAAAACGCGAAAATTAGATAGAGAATATTAAAAATTAGCTAGAAAAACTCAAGAATTAGCTAGAAAAACTCGGAAATTAGCCACAAAAACTCAAAAATTAGCCATGAAAACTCAACAATTAGCGATGAAACCCAAAAATTAATCAGAAATACTCGAAAATTAGCTAGAAAACCTCAAAAATTAGCTAGAAAAACTCAGAAATCAGCTAGGAGAACTCAAAACTTAGCCATAAAAACTCAGAAATTAGCCATGAAAATTCAAAAATTAGCCATAAAAACCCTAAAATTAGCCATAAAACCCAAAAATTAGCCAGAAAAACACGAAAATTGTTTAGAAAAACTCAAACATTAGCCAAAAAAACTCAAAAACTAGCCATAAAACCCAAAAATTAGCCAGAAAACCCCAAAATTTAGCTAGAAAAACTCAAAAATTAGCTAGAAAAACTCGAAAATTAGCTAGAAAAACTCAAGAGTTAGCTAAAAAAACTCGGAAATTAGCCACAAAAACTCAGAAATTAGCCATGAAAAACCAACAATTAGCCATGAAACCCGAAAATTAGCCATAAAAACCCAAAAATTAGCTATTAAATGCGTAAATTAGATAGAAAAACTCAAAAATTAGCCTCAAAACCCAAAAATTGTTGGAAAAACTCAAAAATTAGCTCTAAAAACTCAAAAAATAGCTATAAAACATGAAAATTAGCCATAAAAACTTAAAAATTAGCCATTAAACTCAAAAATTAGCTTCAAAATCTCGAAATAAGCTATAAAACATGGAAATTAGCTGAAAAAACATAAAAATTAGCCACAAAAACTTAAAAATTAGCCATTAAACTCAAAAATTAGCAAGGAAAACGCGAAAATTGGATAGAGAATATCAAAAATTAGCTAGAAAAACTCAAGAATTAGCTAGAAAAACTCGGAAATTAGCCACAAAAACTCAAAAATTAGCCATGAAAACTCAACAATTAGCGATGAAACCCAAAAATTAATCAGAAATACTCGAAAATTAGCTAGAAAACCTCAAAAATTAGCTAGAAAAACTCAGAAATCAGCTAGGAGAACTCAAAACTTAGCCATAAAAACTCAGAAATTAGCCATAAAAATTCAAGAATTAGCCATAAAAACCCTAAAATTAGCCATAAAACCCGAAAATTAGCCAGAAAAACCCAAAATTTAGCTAGAAAAACTCAAAAATTAGCTAGAAAAACTCGAAAATTAGCTAGAAAAACTCAAGAGTTAGCTAAAAAACTCGGAAATTAGCCACAAAAACTCGAAAATTAACTAGAAAAACTCAAAATTTAGCCATAAAACCCAAAAATTAGCTGGAAAAACTCAGAAATCAGCTAGAAAAACTCAAAACTTAGCCATAAAAACTCAGAAATTAGCCATAAGAACCCAAAAATTAGCCATAAAAACCCTAAAATTAGCCATAAAACCCAAAAATTTGTCAGAAAAACTCGAAAATTTGCTTGAAAAACTCAGAAATTGGCCACAAAAACCCAAAAATTGTTAGAAAAACTCAAAAATTAGCCATAAAAACCAAAAAATAGCTATAAAACATAAGAATTAGCTGGAAAAACTCAAAAATTAGCCATAAAAACTAAAAAATCAGCCATAAAATACAAAAATCAGCCAGAAAAACTCGTAAATTAACTAGGAAAACTCAAAATTTAGCCATAAAACCCAAAAATTAGCTAGAAAAACCCAAAAGTTAGCTAAAAAAACTCGGAAATTAGCCACAAAAACTCAGAAATTAGCCATGAAAAACCAACAATTAGCCATGAAACCCGAAAATTAGCCAGAAAAACTCGAAAATTAACTAGAAAAACTCAAAATTTAGCCATAAAACCCAAAAATTAGCTAAAAAACTCAAAAATTAGCTAGAACACCCATAAAATTAAATAGAAAACCTCAAAAATTGGCTAGAAAAACCCAAAAATCAACTTTAAAATTAGTCATTAAACCCGAAAATTAGCAAGAAAAACTCGAAAATTAGCTAGAAAAACTCAGAAATTAGGTAGAAAAACTCAAAAATTAGCTTCAAAATCTCGAAATAAGCTATAAAACATGAAAATTAGGTGAAAAAACATAAAAATTAGCCACAAAAACTTAAAAATTAGCCATTAAACTCAAAAATTAGCAAGGAAAACAAAACGCGAAAATTAGATAGAGAATATTAAAAATTAGCTAGAAAAACTCAAGAATTAGCTAGAAAAACTCAAAAATTAGCCACAAAACCCAAAAATTGTTAGAAAAACTCAAAAATCAGCCATAAAAACCCAAAAATTAGCTATTAAACGCGTAAATTAGATAGAGAAACTCAAAAATTAGCTAGAAAAACTCAAGAATTAGCTGGAAAAACTCGGAAATTAGCCACAAAAACTCAAAAATTAGCCATGAAAACTCAATAACAACTCAGCAACTCAACAATTAGCCATGAAACCCAAAAATTAGTTAGAAAAACTCAAAAATTAGCCATAAAAACCCAAAAATTAGCCATTAAACGCGAAAATTAGATAGAGAAACTCAAAAATTAGCTAGAAAAACTCAAGAATTAGCTGGAAAAACTCGGAAATCAGCCACAAAAACTCAAAAATTAGCCATGAAAACTCAACAATTAGCCATGAAACCCAAAAATTAGTCAGAAATACTCGAAAATTAGCTAGAAAACCTCAAAAATTAACTAGAAAAACTCAGAAATCAGCTAGAAGAACTCAAAACTTAGCCATAAAAACCCTGAAATTAGCCATAAAACCCAAAAATTTGCCAGAAAAACTCGAAAATTAGCTTGAAAAACTCAGAAATTAGTCACAAAAACCCGAAAATTGTTAGAATAACTCAAAAATTAGCCATAAAAACTCAAAAAATAGCTATAAAACATAAGAAGTAGCTGGAAAAACTCAAAAATTAGCCATAAAAACTAAAAAATTAGCCAAAAAATACAGAAATTAGCCAGAAAAACTCGTAAATTAACTAGGAAAACTCAAAATTTAGCCATAAAACCCAAAAATTAGCTAGAAAAACTCAAAAGTTAGCTAAAAAAACTCGGAAATTAGCCACAAAAACTCAGAAATTAGCCATGAAAAACCAACAATTAGCCATGAAACCCGAAAATTAGCCAGAAAAACTCGAAAATTAACTAGAAAAACTCAAAATTTAGCCATAAAACCCAAAAATTAGCTAAAAAACTCAAAAATTAGCTAGAACACCCATAAAATTAGATAGAAAACCTCAAAAATTGGCTGGAAAAACCCAAAAATCAACTTTAAAATTAGTCATTAAACCCGAAAATTAGCAAGAAAAACTCGAAAATTAGCTAGAAAAACTCAGAAATTAGGTAGAAAAACTCAAAAATTAGCTTCAAAATCTCGAAATAAGCTATAAAACATGAAAATTAGCTGAAAAAACATAAAAATTAGCCACAAAAACTTAAAAATTAGCCATGAAAACTCAAAAATTAGCAAGGAAAACAAAACGCGAAAATTAGATAGAGAATATTAAAAATTAGCTAGAAAAACTCAAGAATTAGCTAGAAAAACTCGGAAATTAGCCACAAAAACTCAAAAATTAGCCATGAAAACTCAACAATTAGCGATGAAACCCAAAAATTAATCAGAAATACTCGAAAATTAGCTAGAAAACCTCAAAAATTAGCTAGAAAAACTCAGAAATCAGCTAGGAGAACTCAAAACTTAGCCATAAAAACTCAGAAATTAGCCATGAAAATTCAAAAATTAGCCATAAAAACCCTAAAATTAGCCATAAAACCCAAAAATTAGCCAGAAAAACTCGAAAATTGTTTAGAAAAACTCAAACATTAGCCAAAAAAACTCAAAAACTAGCCATAAAACCCAAAAATTAGCCAGAAAACCCCAAAATTTAGCTAGAAAAACTCAAAAATTAGCTAGAAAAACTCGAAAATTAGCTAGAAAAACTCAAGAGTTAGCTAAAAAAACTCGGAAATTAGCCACAAAAACTCAGAAATTAGCCATGAAAAACCAACAATTAGCCATGAAACCCGAAAATTAGCCATAAAAACCCAAAAATTAGCTATTAAACGCGTAAATTAGATAGAAAAACTCAAAAATTAGCCTCAAAACCCAAAAATTGTTGGAAAAACTCAAAAATTAGCTCTAAAAACTCAAAAAATAGCTATAAAACATGAAAATTAGCCATAAAAACTTAAAAATTAGCCATTAAACTCAAAAATTAGCTTCAAAATCTCGAAATAAGCTATAAAACATGGAAATTAGCTAAAAAAACATAAAAATTAGCCACAAAAACTTGAAAATTAGCCATAAAACCCAAAAATTAGCTAGAAAAACCCAAAAGTTAGCTGAAAAAACTCGGAAATTAGCCACAAAAACTCAGAAATTAGCCATGAAAAACCAACAATTAGCCATGAAACCCGAAAATTAGCCAGAAAAACTCGAAAATTAACTAGAAAAACTCAAAATTTAGCCATAAAACCCAAAAATTAGCTAAAAAACTCAAAAATTAGCTAGAACACCCATAAAATTAGATAGAAAACCTCAAAAATTGGCTAGAAAAACCCAAAAATCAACTTTAAAATTAGTCATTAAACCCGAAAATTAGCAAGAAAAACTCGAAAATTAGCTAGAAAAACTCAGAAATTAGGTAGAAAAACTCAAAAATTAGCTTCAAAATCTCGAAATAAGCTATAAAACATGAAAATTAGCTGAAAAAACATAAAAATTAGCCACAAAAACTTAAAAATTAGCCATTAAACTCAAAAATTAGCAAGGAAAACAAAACGCGAAAATTAGATAGAGAATATTAAAAATTAGCTAGAAAAACTCAAAAATTAGCTAGAAAAACTGAAAAATTAGCCACAAAACCCAAAAATTGTTAGAAAAACTCAAAAAATTGCTTTAAAAACTCAAAAAGTAGCTATAAAACATGAAAATTAGCCATAAAAACTTAAAAATTAGCCATTAGACTCAAAAATTAGAAAAACTCAGAAATTAGCTAGAAAAACCCAAGAATTAGCTAGAAAAACTCGGAAATCAGCCACAAAAACTCAAAAATTAGCCATGAAAACTCAACAATTAGCCATGAAACCCAAAAATTAGTTAGAAAAACTCAAAAATTAGCCATAAAAACCCAAAAATTAGCCATTAAACGCGAAAATTAGATAGAGAAACTCAAAAATTAGCTAGAAAAACTCAAGAATTAGCTAGAAAAACTCGGAAATTAGCCACAAAAACTCAAAAATTAGCCATGAAAACTCAACAATTAGCCATGAAACCCAAAAATTAGTCAGAAATACTCGAAAATTAGCTAGAAAACCTCAAAAATTAACTAGAAAAACTCAGAAATCAGCTAGAAGAACTCAAAACTTAGCCATAAAAACCCTGAAATTAGCCATAAAACCCAAAAATTTGCCAGAAAAACTCGAAAATTAGCTTGAAAAACTCAGAAATTAGCCACAAAAACCCGAAAATTGTTAGAATAACTCAAACATTAGCCATAAAAACTCAAAAAATAGCTATAAAACATGAGAATTAGCTGGAAAAACTCAAAAATTAGCCATAAAAACTAAAAAATTAGCCATAAAACCCAAAAATTAGCTAGAAAAACTCAAGAGTTAGCTAAAAAAACTCGGAAATTAGCCACAAAAACTCAGAAATTAGCCATGAAAAACCAACAATTAGCCATGAAACCCGAAAATTAGCCAGAAAAACTCGAAAACTAACTAGAAAAACTCAAAATTTAGCCATAAAACCCAAAAATTAGCTGGAAAAACTCAAGAATTAGCTGGAAAAACTCGGAAATTAGCCACAAAAACTCAAAAATTAGCCATGAAAACTCAACAACAACTCAGTAACTCAACAATTAGCCATGAAACCCAAAAATTAGTTAGAAAAACTCAAAAATTAGCCATAAAAACCCAAAAATTAGTCATTAAACGCGAAAATTAGATAGAGAAACTCAAAAATTAGCAAGAAAAACTCAAGAATTAGCTGGAAAAACTCGGAAATTAGCCACAAAAACTCAAAAATTAGCCATGAAAACTCAACAACAACTCAGCAACTCAACAATTAGCCATGAAACCCAAAAATTAGTTAGAAAAACTCAAAAATTAGCCATAAAAACCCAAAAATCAGCCATTAAACGCGAAAATTAGATAGAGAAACTCAAAAATTAGCTAGAAAAACTCAAGAATTAGCTAGAAAAACTCGGAAATTAGCCACAAAAACCCAAAAATTAGCCATGAAAACTCAACAATTAGCCATGAAACCCAAAAATTAGTCAGAAATACTCGAAAATTAGCTAGAAAACCTCAAAAATTAACTAGAAAAACTCAGAAATCAGCTAGAAGAACTCAAAACTTAGCCATAAAAACCCTGAAATTAGCCATAAAAACCCTGAAATTAGCCATAAAAACTCGAAAATTAGCTTGAAAAACTTAGAAATTAGTCACAAAAACCCGAAAATTGTTAGAATAACTCCAAAAATTAGCCATAAAAACTCAAAAAATAGCTATAAAACATAAGAAGTAGCTGGAAAAACTCAAAAATTAGACATAAAAACTAAAAAATTAGCCAAAAAATACAAAAATTAGCCAGAAAAACTCGTAAATTAACTAGGAAAACTCAAAATTTAGCCATAAAACCCAAAAATTAGCTAGAAAAACTCAAAAGTTAGCTAAAAAAACTCGGAAATTAGCCACAAAAACTCAGAAATTAGCCATGAAAAACCAACAGTTAGCCATGAAACCCGAAAATTAGCCAGAAAAACTCGAAAATTAACTAGAAAAACTCAAAATTTAGCCATAAATCCCAAAAATTAGCTAAAAAACTCAAAAATTAGCTAGAACACCCATAAAATTAGATAGAAAACCTCAAAAATTGGCTAGAAAAACCCAAAAATCAACTTTAAAATTAGTCATTAAACCCGAAAATTAGCAAGAAAAACTCGAAAATTAGCTAGAAAAACTCAGAAATTAGGTAGAAAAACTCAAAAATTAGCTTCAAAATCTCGAAATAAGCTATAAAACATGAAAATTAGCTGAAAAAACATAAAAATTAGCCACAAAAACTTAAAAATTAGCCATGAAAACTCAAAAATTAGCAAGGAAAACAAAACGCGAAAATTAGATAGAGAATATTAAAAATTAGCTAGAAAAACTCAAGAATTAGCTAGAAAAACTCGGAAATTAGCCACAAAAACCCAAAAATTAGCCATGAAAACTCAACAATTAGCCATGAAACCCAAAAATTAGTCAGAAATACTCGAAAATTAGCTAGAAAACCTCAAAAATTAACTAGAAAAACTCAGAAATCAGCTAGAAGAACTCAAAACTTAGCCATAAAAACCCTGAAATTAGCCATAAAACCCAAAAATTTGCCAGAAAAACTCGAAAATTAGCTTGAAAAACTCAGAAATTAGTCACAAAAACCCGAAAATTGTTAGAATAACTCAAAAATTAGCCATAAAAACTCAAAAAATATCTATAAAACATGAGAATTAGCTGGAAAAACTCAAAAATTAGCCATAAAAACTAAAAAATTAGCCATAAAACCCAAAAATTAGCTAGAAAAACTCAAGAGTTAGCTAAAAAAACTCGGAAATTAGCCACAAAAACTCAGAAGTTAGCCATGAAAAACCAACAATTAGCCATGAAACCCGAAAATTAGCCAGAAAAACTCGAAAACTAACTAGAAAAACTCAAAATTTAGCCATAAAACCCAAAAATTAGCTGGAAAAACTCAAGAATTAGCTGGAAAAACTCGGAAATTAGCCACAAAAACTCAAAAATTAGCCATGAAAACTCAACAACAACTCAGCAACTCATCAATTAGCCATGAAACCCAAAAATTAGTTAGAAAAACTCAAAAATTAGCCATAAAAACCCAAAAATTAGCCATTAAACGCGAAAATTAGATAGAGAAACTCAAAAATTAGCTAGAAAAACTCAAGAATTAGCTGGAAAAACTCGGAAATTAGCCACAAAAACTCAAAAATTAGCCATGAAAACTCAACAACAACTCAGCAACTCAACAATTAGCCATGAAACCCAAAAATTAGTTAGAAAAACTCAAAAATTAGCCATAAAAACCCAAAAATCAGCCATTAAACGCGAAAATTAGATAGAGAAACTCAAAAATTAGCTAGAAAAACTCAAGAATTAGCTAGAAAAACTCGGAAATTAGCCACAAAAACCCAAAAATTAGCCATGAAAACTCAACAATTAGCTATGAAACCCAAAAATTAGTCAGAAATACTCGAAAATTAGCTAGAAAACCTCAAAAATTAATTAGAAAAACTCAGAAATCAGCTAGAAGAACTCAAAACTTATCCATAAAAACCCTGAAATTAGCCATAAAAACCCTGAAATTAGCCATAAAAACTCGAAAATTAGCTTGAAAAACTCAGAAATTAGTCACAAAAACCCGAAAATTGTTAGAATAACTCCAAAAATTAGCCATAAAAACTCAAAAAATAGCTATAAAACATAAGAAGTAGCTGGAAAAACTCAAAAATTAGCCATAAAAACTAAAAAATTAGCCAAAAAATACAAAAATTAGCCAGAAAAACTCGTAAATTAACTAGGAAAACTCAAAATTTAGCCATAAAACCCAAAAATTAGCTAGAAAAACTCAAAAGTTAGCTAGAAAAACTCGGAAATTAGCCACAAAAACTCAGAAATTAGCCATGAAAAACCAACAATTAGCCATGAAACCCGAAAATTAGCCAGAAAAACTCGAAAATTAACTAGAAAAACTCAAAATTTAGCCATAAATCCCAAAAATTAGCTAAAAAACTCAAAAATTAGCTAGAACACCCATAAAATTAGATAGAAAACCTCAAAAATTGGCTAGAAAAACCCAAAAATCAACTTTAAAATTAGTCATTAAACCCGAAAATTAGCAAGAAAAACTCGAAAATTAGCTAGAAAAACTCAGAAATTAGGTAGAAAAACTCAAAAATTAGCTTCAAAATCTCGAAATAAGCTATAAAACATGAAAATTAGCTGAAAAAACATAAAAATTAGCCACAAAAACTTAAAAATTAGCCATGAAAACTCAAAAATTAGCAAGGAAAACAAAACGCGAAAATTAGATAGAGAATATTAAAAATTAGCTAGAAAAACTCAAGAATTAGCTAGAAAAACTCGGAAATTAGAAACAAAAACTCAAAAATTAGCCATGAAAACTCAACAATTAGCGATGAAACCCAAAAATTAATCAGAAATACTCGAAAATTAGCTAGAAAACCTCAAAAATTAGCTAGAAAAACTCAGAAATCAGCTAGGAGAACTCAAAACTTAGCCATAAAAACTCAGAAATTAGCCATGAAAATTCAAAAATTAGCCATAAAAACCCTGAAATTAGCCATAAAACCCAAAAATTAGCCAGAAAAACTCGAAAATTGTTTAGAAAAACTCAAACATTAGCCAAAAAAACTCAAAAACTAGCCATAAAACCCAAAAATTAGCCAGAAAACCCCAAAATTTAGCTAGAAAAACTCAAAAATTAGCTAGAAAAACTCGAAAATTAGCTAGAAAAACTCAAGAGTTAGCTAAAAAAACTCGGAAATTAGCCACAAAAACTCAGAAATTAGCCATGAAAAACCAACAATTAGCCATGAAACCCAAAAATTAGCCATAAAAACCCAAAAATTAGCTATTAAACGCGTAAATTAGATAGAAAAACTCAAAGATTAGCCTCAAAACCCAAAAATTGTTGGAAAAACTCAAAAATTAGCTCTAAAAACTCAAAAAATAGCTATAAAACATGAAAATTAGCCATAAAAACTTAAAAATTAGCCATTAAACTCAAAAATTAGCTTCAAAATCTCGAAATAAGCTATAAAACATGGAAATTAGCTAAAAAAACATAAAAATTAGCCACAAAAACTTGAAAATTAGCCATTAAACTCAAAAATTAGCAAGGAAAACGCGAAAATTGGATAGAGAATATCAAAAATTAGCTAGAAAAACTCAAGAATTAGCTAGAAAAACTCGGAAATTAGCCACAAAAACTCAAAAATTAGCCATGAAAACTCAACAATTAGCGATGAAACCCAAAAATTAATCAGAAATACTCGAAAATTAGCTAGAAAACCTCAAAAATTAGCTAGAAAAACTCAGAAATCAGCTAGGAGAACTCAAAACTTAGCCATAAAAACTCAGAAATTAGCCATGAAAATTCAAAAATTAGCCATAAAAACCCTAAAATTAGCCATAAAACCCAAAAATTAGCCAGAAAAACTCGAAAATTGTTTAGAAAAACTCAAACATTAGCCAAAAAAACTCAAAAACTAGCCATAAAACCCAAACATTAGCCAGAAAACCCCAAAATTTAGCTAGAAAAACTCAAAAATTAGCTAGAAAAACTCGAAAATTAGCTAGAAAAACTCAAGAGTTAGCTAAAAAAACTCGGAAATTAGCCACAAAAACTCAGAAATTAGCCATGAAAAACCAACAATTAGCCATGAAACCCGAAAATTAGCCATAAAAACCCAAAAATTAGCTATTAAACGCGTAAATTAGATAGAAAAACTCAAAGATCAGCCTCAAAACCCAAAAATTGTTGGAAAAACTCAAAAATTAGCTCTAAAAACTCAAAAAATAGCTATAAAACATGAAAATTAGCCATAAAAACTTAAAAATTAGCCATTAAACTCAAAAATTAGCTTCAAAATCTCGAAATAAGCTATAAAACATGGAAATTAGCTAAAAAAACATAAAAATTAGCCACAAAAACTTAAAAATTAGCCATTAAACTCAAAAATTAGCAAGGAAAACGCGAAAATTGGATAGAGAATATCAAAAATTAGCTAGAAAAACTCAAGAATTAGCTAGAAAAACTCGGAAATTAGCCACAAAAACTCAAAAATTAGCCATGAAAACTCAACAATTAGCGATGAAACCCAAAAATTAATCAGAAATACTCGAAAATTAGCTAGAAAACCTCAAAAATTAGCTAGAAAAACTCAGAAATCAGCTAGGAGAACTCAAAACTTAGCCATAAAAACTCAGAAATTAGCCATAAAAATTCAAGAATTAGCCATAAAAACCCTAAAATTAGCCATAAAACCCAAAAATTAGCCAGAAAAACCCAAAATTTAGCTAGAAAAACTCAAAAATTAGCTAGAAAAACTCGAAAATTAGCTAGAAAAACTCAAGAGTTAGCTAAAAAACTCGGAAATTAGCCACGAAAACTCGAAAATTAACTAGAAAAACTCAAAATTTAGCCATAAAACCCAAAAATTAGCTGGAAAAACTCAGAAATCAGCTAGAAAAACTCAAAACTTAGCCATAAAAACTCAGAAATTAGCCATAAGAACCCAAAAATTAGCCATAAAAACCCTAAAATTAGCCATAAAACCCAAATAATTGTCAGAAAAACTCGAAAATTTGCTTGAAAAACTCAGAAATTGGCCACAAAAACCCAAAAATTGTTAGAAAAACTCAAAAATTAGCCATAAAAACCAAAAAATAGCTATAAAACATGAGAATTAGCTGGAAAAACTCAAAAATTAGCCATAAAAACTAAAAAATTAGCCATAAAATACAAAAATTAGCCAGAAAAACTCGTAAATTAACTAGGAAAACTCAAAATTTAGCCATAAAACCCAAAAATTAGCTAGAAAAACTCAAGAGTTAGCTAAAAAAACTCGGAAATTAGCCACAAAAACTCAGAAATTAGCCATGAAAAACCAACAATTAGCCATGAAACCCGAAAATTAGCCAGAAAAACTCGAAAATTAACTAGAAAAGCTCAAAATTTAGCCATAAAACCCAAAAATTAGCTAAAAAAGTCAAAAATTAGCTAGAACACCCATAAAATTAGATAGAAAACCTCAAAAATTGGCTAGAAATACCCAAAAATCAACTTTAAAATTAGTCATTAAACCCGAAAATTAGCAAGAAAAACTCGAAAATTAGCTAGAAAAACTCAGAAATTAGGTAGAAAAACTCAAAAATTAGCTTCAAAATCTCGAAATAAGCTATAAAACATGAAAATTAGCTGAAAATTAGCCACAAAAACTTAAAAATAAGCCATTAAACTCAAAAATTAGCAAGGAAAACAAAACGCGAAAATTAGATAGAGAATATTAAAAATTAGCCATAAAAACTCAGAAATTAGCCATGAAAATTCAAAAATTAGCCATAAAAACCCTAAAATTAGCCATGAAACCCAAAAATTAGTCAGAAATACTCAAAAATTAGCTAGAAAACCTCAAAAATTAACTAGAAAAACTCAGAAATCAGCTAGAAGAACTCAAAACTTAGCCATAAAAACCCTGAAATTAGCCATAAAACCCAAAAATTTGCCAGAAAAACTCGAAAATTAGCTTGAAAAACTCAGAAATTAGTCACAAAAACCCGAAAATTGTTAGAATAACTCAAAAATTAGCCATAAAAACTCAAAAAATAGCTATAAAACATAAGAATTAGCTGGAAAAACTCAAAAATTAGCCATAAAAACTAAAAAATTAGCCATAAAATACAAAAATCAGCCAGAAAAACTCGTAAATTAACTAGGAAAACTCAAAATTTAGCCATAAAACCCAAAAAATTAGCTAGAAAAACCCAAAAGTTAGCTAAAAAAACTCGGAAATTAGCCACAAAAACTCAGAAATTAGCCATGAAAAACCAACAATTAGCCATGAAACCCGAAAATTAGCCAGAAAAACTCGAAAATTAACTAGAAAAACTCAAAATTTAGCCATAAAACCCAAAAATTAGCTAAAAAACTCAAAAATTAGCTAGAACACCCATAAAATTAGATAGAAAACCTCAAAAATTGGCTAGAAAAACCCAAAAATCAACTTTAAAATTAGTCATTAAACCCGAAAATTAGCAAGAAAAACTCGAAAATTAGCTAGAAAAACTCAGAAATTAGGTAGAGAAACTCGGAAATTAGCCACAAAAACTCAAAAATTAGCCATGAAAACTCGACAATTAGCGATGAAACCCAAAAATTTATCAGAAATACTCGAAAATTAGCTAGAAAACCTCAAAAATTAGCTAGAAAAACTCAGAAATCAGCTAGGAGAACTCAAAACTTAGCCATAAAAACCCTAAAATTAGCCATAAAACCCAAAAATTAGCCAGAAAAACTCGAAAATTGTTTAGAAAAACTCAAACATTAGCCAAAAAAACTCAAAAACTAGCCATAAAACCCAAAAATTAGCCAGAAAAACCCAAAATTTAGCTAGAAAAACTCAAAAATTAGCTAGAAAAACTCGAAAATTAGCTAGAAAAACTCGAAAATTAGCTAAAAAAACTCAAGAGTTAGCTAAAAAAACTCGGAAATTAGCCACAAAAACTCAGAAATTAGCCATGAAAAACCAACAATTAGCCATGAAACCCGAAAATTAGCCATAAAAACCCGAAAATTAGCTATTAAACGCGTAAATTAGATAGAAAAACTCAA
The DNA here is from genome assembly GCA_026230145.1 of Diorhabda elongata. NCBI lineage: Eukaryota > Metazoa > Arthropoda > Insecta > Coleoptera > Chrysomelidae > Diorhabda > Diorhabda elongata. The sequence continues at coordinate 193,784 of JAOVVJ010000038.1, forward strand.
AAATTAGCCTCAAAACCCAAAAATTGTTGGAAAAACTCAAAAATTAGCTCTAAAAACTCAAAAAATAGCTATAAAACATGAGAATTAGCCATAAAAACTTAAAAATTAGCCATTAAACTCAAAAATTAGCTTCAAACTCTCGAAATAAGCTATAAAACATGGAAATTAGCTAAAAAAACATAAAAATTAGCCACAAAAACTTAAAAATTAGCCATTAAACTCAAAAATAAGCAAGGAAAACGCGAAAATTAGATAGAGAATATCAAAAATTAGCTAGAAAAACTCAAGAATTAGCTAGAAAAACTCGGAAATTAGCCACAAAAACTCAAAAATTAGCCATGAAAACTCAACAATTAGCGATGAAACCCAAAAATTAATCAGAAATACTCGAAAATTAGCTAGAAAACCTCAAAAATTAGCTAGAAAAACTCAGAAATCAGCTAGGAGAACTCAAAACTTAGCCATAAAAACTCAGAAATTAGCCATAAAAATTCAAGAATTAGCCATAAAAACCCTAAAATTAGCCATAAAACCCAAAAATTAGCCAGAAAAACTCGAAAATTGTTTAGAAAAACTCAAACATTAGCCAAAAAAACTCAAAAACTAGCCATAAAAACCCTAAAATTAGCCATAAAACTCAAAAATTGTTAGAAAAACTCAAAAATTAGCTTTAAAAACTAAAAAATTGCTATAAAACATGAAAATTAGCCATAAAAACTTAAAAATTAGCCATTAAACTCAAAAATTAGCAAAAAAAAACTCGAAAATCAGCTGGAAAAACTCAGAAATTAGCTAGAAAAACTCAAGAATCAGCTAGGAAAACTCGGAAATTAGCCACAAAAACCCGAAAATTGTTAGAAAAACTCAAAAATTAGCCATAAAAACCAAAAAATAGCTATAAAACATAAGAATTAGCTGGAAAAACTCAAAAATTAGCCATAAAAACTAAAAAATCAGCCATAAAATACAAAAATCAGCCAGAAAAACTCGTAAATTAACTAGGAAAACTCAAAATTTAGCCATAAAACCCAAAAATTAGCTAGAAAAACCCAAAAGTTAGCTAAAAAAACTCGGAAATTAGCCACAAAAACTCAGAAATCAGCCATGAAAAACCAACAATTAGCCATGAAACCCGAAAATTAGCCAGAAAAACTCGAAAATTAACTAGAAAAACTCAAAATTTAGCCATAAAACCCAAAAATTAGCTAAAAAACTCAAAAATTAGCTAGAACACCCATAAAATTAGATAGAAAACCTCAAAAATTGGCTAGAAAAACCCAAAAATCAACTTTAAAATTAGTCATTAAACCCGAAAATTGGCAAGGAAAACTCGAAAATTAGCTAGAAAAACTCAGAAATTAGGTAGAAAAACTCAAAAATTAGCTTCAAAATCTCGAAATAAGCTATAAAACATGAAAATTAGCTGAAAAAACATAAAAATTAGCCACAAAAACTTAAAAATTAGCCATTAAACTCAAAAATTAGCAAGGAAAACAAAACGCGAAAATTAGATAGAGAATATTAAAAATTAGCTAGAAAAACTCAAGAATTAGCTAGAAAAACTCGGAAATTAGCCACAAAAACTCAAAAATTAGCCATGAAAACTCAACAATTAGCGATGAAACCCAAAAATTAATCAGAAATACTCGAAAATTAGCTAGAAAACCTCAAAAATTAGCTAGAAAAACTCAGAAATCAGCTAGGAGAACTCAAAACTTAGCCATAAAAACTCAGAAATTAGCCATGAAAATTCAAAAATTAGCCATAAAAACCCTAAAATTAGCCATAAAACCCAAAAATTAGCCAGAAAAACTCGAAAATTGTTTAGAAAAACTCAAACATTAGCCAAAAAAACTCAAAAACTAGCCATAAAACCCAAAAATTAGCCAGAAAAACCCAAAATTTAGCTAGAAAAACTCAAAAATTAGCTAGAAAAACTCGAAAATTAGCTAGAAAAACTCGAAAATTAGCTAGAAAAACTCAAGAGTTAGCTAAAAAAACTCGGAAATTAGCCACAAAAACTCAGAAATTAGCCATGAAAAACCAACAATTAGCCATGAAACCCGAAAATTAGCCATAAAAACCCGAAAATTAGCTATTAAACGCGTAAATTAGATAGAAAAACTCAAAAATTAGCCTCAAAACCCAAAAATTGTTGTAAAAACTCAAAAATTAGCTCTAAAAACTCAAAAAATAGCTATAAAACATGAAAATTAGCCATAAAAACTTAAAAATTAGCCATTAAACTCAAAAATTAGCTTCAAAATCTCGAAATAAGCTATAAAACATGGAAATTAGCTAAAAAAACATAAAAATTAGCCACAAAAACTTAAAAATTAGCCATTAAACTCAAAAATTAGCAAGGAAAACGCGAAAATTAGATAGAGAATATCAAAAATTAGCTAGAAAAACTCAAGAATTAGCTAGAAAAACTCGGAAATTAGCCACAAAAACTCAAAAATTAGCCATGAAAACTCAACAATTAGCGATGAAACCCAAAAATTAATCAGAAATACTCGAAAATTAGCTAGAAAACCTCAAAAATTAGCTAGAAAAACTCAGAAATCAGCTAGGAGAACTCAAAACTTAGCCATAAAAACTCAGAAATTAGCCATAAAAATTCAAGAATTAGCCATAAAAACCCTAAAATTAGCCATAAAACCCAAAAATTAGCCAGAAAAACTCGAAAATTGTTTAGAAAAACTCAAACATTAGCCAAAAAAACTCAAAAACTAGCCATAAAACTCAAAAATTAGCCAGAAAAACCCAAAATTTAGCTAGAAAAACTCAAAAATTAGCTAGAAAAACTCGAAAATTAGCTAGAAAAACTCAAGAGTTAGCTAAAAAACTCGGAAATTAGCCACAAAAACTCGAAAATTAACTAGAAAAACTCAAAATTTAGCCATAAAACCCAAAAATTAGCTGGAAAAACTCAGAAATCAGCTAGAAAAACTCAAAACTTAGCCATAAAAACTCAGAAATTAGCCATAAGAACCCAAAAATTAGCCATAAAAATCCTAAAATTAGCCATAAAACCCAAAAATTTGTCAGAAAAACTCGAAAATTTGCTTGAAAAACTCAGAAATTGGTCACAAAAACCCAAAAATTGTTAGAAAAACTCAAAAATTAGCCATAAAAACCAAAAAATTAGCCATTAATCCCGAAAATTAGCGAGAAAATCTCGAAAATTAGCTATAAAAACCCGAAAATTAGCCATTAAACGCGAAAATTAGATAGAGAAACTCAAAAATTAGCTAGAAAAACTTGGAAATTAGCTAGAAAAACCCAAAAATTAGCCATAAAAACCAAAAATTAGCCATAAAACCCAAAAACTAGCTAAAGAAACTCAAGAATTAGCTAGAAAAACTCAGAAATTAGCTAGAAAAACCCAAAAATTAGCTAGAAAAACTCAAAAATTAGCCTCAAAACCCAAAAATTAGCCATAAAAACCCTAAAATTAGCCATAAAACCCAAAAATTGTTAGAAAAACTCAAAAATTAGCTTTAAAAACTCAAAAAATAGCTATAAAACATGGAAATTAGCCATAAAAACTTGAAAATTAGCCATTAAACTCAAAAATTAGCAAAAAAAACTCGAAAATCAGCTGTAAAAACTCAGAAATTAGCTAGAAAAACTCAAGAATCAGCTAGAAAAACTCGGAAATTAGCCACAAAAACCCGAAAATTGTTAGAAAAACTCAAAAATTAGCCACAAAAACCCTAAAATTAGCCATAAAAACCTAAGAATTAGCCACAAAAACCCACAATTAGCTAGAAAAACTCAAAAATTAGCCACAAAAACTCAAAAATTAGCCACAAAAACCCAAAAATGAGCCACAAAAACCAAAAATTTGCCAGAAAAACTCGAAAATCAGCTAGAAAAACTTAGAAATTAGCCACAAAAACCCAAAAATTGTTAGAAAAACCCAAAAATTAGCTATAAAAACCCGAACATTAGCTATACAACCCAAACTCTAGCTAGAAAAACTCAAAAATTAGCTATAAAAACCCAAAAATTGCTAGAAAACCCGAAAAGTAGCCATAAAAATCCAAAAATTAGCCATAAAACCCGAAAATTGTTACAAAAACTCAGAAATTAGCCATAACAACTCAAGAATTAGCCGCAAAAACCCAACAAATATCCATAAAATCCCAAAAATGGCTGGAAAACTGAAAAATTGGCAGGGAAAACACAGAAAATGTCTATAAAACCCAGAAACTAGCCATAAAAATCCAAAAATTAGCCATAAAACCCGAAAATTAGCTAGAGAAACTCAAAAATTAGCTAGAAAAACTCAGAAATTAGCTATTAAAAACTCGAATAATAGCTATAAAACATAGAAATTAGCTAGAATAACCCAAAAATTAGCCATAAAAACTCAGAAATTAGCCATTAATCTCAAAAATTAGCAAGAAAAACTCGAAAATTAGCTAGAAAAACTCAGAAATTAGCCACAAAAACCTAACAATCAGCTAGAAAAACTCAAAAATTAGCTAGAAAACCCATAAAATTAGATAGAAAAACTCAAAAATTGGCTAGAAAAACCCAAAAATTAGCTTTAAAAACCCAAAAATTAGTTATAAAACCCAAAAATTAGCTGAAAAAACTCAACAATTGTTAGAAAAACTCAAAAAATAGCTATAAAACATGAAAATTAGCCATAAAAACTTGAAAATTAGCCATTAAACTCAAAAATTAGCAAGAAAAACTCAAAAATTAGCTTGAAAAACTCAGAAATTGGCCACAAAAACCCAAAAATTGTTGGAAAAACTCAAAAATTAGCTCTAAAAACTCAAAAAATAGCTATAAAACATGAAAATTAGCAATAAAAACTCAAAATTTAGTCAAAAAACCCAAAAATTAGCCATAAAAACTCAGAAATTAGCCATAAGAACCCAAAAATTAGCCATAAAAACCCCAAAATTAGCCATGAAATCCAAAAATTTGCTAGAAAATTTCAAAAGCTAGCTTGAAAAACTCAGAAATTAGCCACAAAAACCCAAAAATTGTTAGAAAAACCCAAAAATTTGCCAGAAAAACTTGAAAATTAGCTCGAAAAACTCAGATGTTAGCCACAAAAACCCGAAAATTGTTAGAATAGCTCAAAAATTAGCCATAAAAATTCAAAAAATAGCTATAAAACATAAGAATTAGCTGGAAAAACTCAAAAATTAGCCATAAAAACTAAAAAATTAGCCATAAGGTACAAAAATTAGCCAGAAAAACTCGTAAATTAACTAGGAAAACTCAAAATTTAGCCATAAAACCCAAAAATTAGCTAGAAAAACTCAAGAGTTAGCTGAAAAAACTTGGAAATTAGCCACAAAAACTCAGAAATTAGCCATGAAAAACCAACAATTAGCCATGAAACCCGAAAATTAGCCAGAAAAACTCGAAAATTAACTAGAAAAACTCAAAATTTAGCCATAAAACCCAAAAATTAGCTGGAAAAACTCAAGAATTAGCTGGAAAAACTCGGAAATTAGCCACAAAAACTCAAAAATTAGCCATGAAAACTCAACAACAACTCAACAACTCAACAATTAGCCATGAAACACAAAAATTTGCTAGGAAAATTCTAAAATTAGCTTGAAAAACTCAGAAATTGGCCACAAAAACCCAAAAATTGTTGGAAAAACTCAAAAATTAGCTCTAAAAACTCAAAAAATAGCTATAAAACATGAAAATTAGCAATAAAAACTCAAAATTTAGTCAAAAAAACCCAAAAATTAGCCATAAAAACTCAGAAATTAGCCATAAGAACCCAAAAATTAGCCATAAAAACCCCAAAATTAGCCATGAAATCCAAAAATTTGCTAGAAAATTTGAAAAGCTAGCTTGAAAAACTCAGAAGTTAGCCACAAAAACCCAAAAATTGTTAGAAAAACTCAAAAATTAGCCATAAAACCCAAAAATTTGCCAGAAAAACTTGAAAATTAGCTCGAAAAACTCAGAAGTTAGCCACAAAAACCCGAAAATTGTTAGAATAGCTCAAAAATTAGCCATAAAAATTCAAAAAATAGCTATAAAACATAAGAATTAGCTGGAAAAACTCAAAAATTAGCCATAAAAACTAAAAAATTAGCCATAAAATACAAAAATTAGCCAGAAAAACTCGTAAATTAACTAGAAAAACTCAAAATTTAGCCATAAAACCCAAAAATTAGCTGGAAAAACTCAAGAATTAGCTGGAAAAACTCGGAAATTAGCCACAAAAACTCAAAAATTAGCCATGAAAACTCAACAACAACTCAACAACTCAACAATTAGCCATGAAACACACAAATTTGCTAGGAAAATTCTAAAATTAGCTTGAAAAACTCAGAAATTAGCCATAAAAACCCAAAAATTAGCTATTTAACGCATTAAACGCGTAAATTAGATGGAGAAACTCAAAAATTAGATAGAAAAACTCAGAAATTAGCTAGAAAACCAAAAAATTAGCGAGAAAAACTCAAGAATTAGCTAGGAAAACTCGGAAATTAGCCACAAAAACTCAAAAATTAGCCATGAAAACTCAACAATTAGCCATGAAACCCAAAAATTTGTCAGAAAAACTCGAAAATTAGCTAGAAAACCTCGAACATTAGCTGGAAAAACTCAGAAATCAGCTGGAAAAACTCAAAACTTAGCCATAAAAACTCAGAAATTAGCCATAAAAACCCAAAAATTAGCCATTAAACGCGAAAATTAGATTGAGAAACTCAAGAATTAATTGGAAAAACTCAGAAATTAGCTAGAAAAACTCAAAAATTAGCTAGAAAAACTCAAGATTTAGCTAGAAAAACTTAGAAATTAGCCACAAAAACCCAAAAAATGTTAGAAAAACTCAAAAATTAGCCATAAAAACCCGAAAATTATCCATTAAACGCGAAAATTAGATAGAGAAACTCAAAAATTAGCCACAAAACTCAAAAATTGTTAGAAAAACTCAAAAATTAGCCATAAAAACCCAAAAATTAGCTATTAAAAGCGTAAATTAGATAGAGAAACTCAAAAATTAGCTATAAAAACTCAAAAATTAGCCATGAAAACTCAACAATTAGCCATGAAACCCAAAAATTATTCAGAAATACTCGAAAATTAGCTAGAAAACCTCAAAAATTAACTAGAAAAACTCAGAAATCAACTAGAATAACTCAAAAATTAGCTATAAAAACTCAAAAAATAGCTATAAAACATGAGAATTAGCTGGAAAAACTCAAAAATTAGCCATAAAAACTAAAAAATTAGCCATAAAACCCAAAAATTAGCTAGAAAAACTCAAGAGTTAGCTAAAAAAACTCGGAAATTAGCCACAAAAACTCAGTAATTAGCCATGAAAAACCAACAATTAGCCATGAAACCCGAAAATTAGCCAGAGAAACTCGAAAATTAACTAGAAAAACTCAAAATTTAGCCATAAAACCCAAAAATTAGCTGGAAAAACTCAAGAATTAGCTGGAAAAACTCGGAAATTAGCCACAAAAACTCAAAAATTAGCCATGAAAACTCAACAACAACTCAGCAACTCAACAATTAGCCATGAAACCCAAAAATTAGTTAGAAAAACTCAAAAATTAGCCATAAAAACCCAAAAATTAGCCATTAAACGCGAAAATTAGATAGAGAAACTCAAAAATTAGCTAGAAAAACTCAAGAATTAGCTGGAAAAACTCGGAAATTAGCCACAAAAACTCAAAAATTAGCCATGAAAACTCAACAACAACTCAGCAACTCAACAATTAGCCATGAAACATTAGCCAAAAAAACTCAAAAACTAGCCATAAAACCCAAAAATAGCCAGAAAAACCCAAAATTTAGCTAGAAAAACTCAAAAATTAGCTAGAAAAACTCGAAAATTAGCTAGAAAAACTCAAGAGTTAGCTAAAAAACTCGGAAATTAGCCACAAAAACTCAGAAATTAGTCATGAAAAACCAACAATTAGCCATGAAACTCGACAATTAGCCAGAAAAACTCGAAAATTAACTAGAAAAACTCAAAATTTAGCCATAAAACCCAAAAATTAGCTGGAAAAACTCAGAAATCAGCTAGAAAAACTCAAAACTTAGCCATAAAAACTCAGAAATTAACCATAAAAACCCAAAAATTAGCCATTAAACGCGAAAATTAGATTGAGAAACTCAGAAATTAGCTGGAAAAACTCAGAAATTAGCTAGAAAAACCCATAAATTAGCTAGAAAAACTCGGAAATTCTCCACAAAAACTCAAAAATTAGCCATGAAAACTCAACAATTAGCCATGAAACCCAAAAATTAGTCAGAAAACTCGAAAATTAGCTAGAAAACCTCGAAAATTAGCTAGAAAAACTCAGAAATCAGCTGGAAAAACTAGAAACTTAGCCATAAAAACTCAGAAATTAGCCATAAGAACCCAAAAATTAGCCATAAAAACCCTAAAATTAGCCATAAAACCCGAAAATTAGCGAGAAAATCTCGAAAATTAGCTATAAAAACCCGAAAATTAGCCATTAAACGCGAAAATTAGATAGAGAAACTCAAAATTTAGCTAGAAAAACTTGGAAATTAGCTAGAAAAACCCAAAAATTAGCCATAAAAACCGAAAAATTAGCCATTAAACTCAAAAATTAGCAAGAAAAACTCGGAAATTATATGGAAAAACTCAGAAATTAGCTAGAAAAACTCAAGAATCAGCTAGAAAAACTCGGAAATTAGCCACAAAAACCCGAAAATTGTTAGAAAAACTTAAAAATTAGCCATAAAAACTCAAAAAATAGCTATAAAACATAAGAATTAGCTGGAAAAACTCAAAAATCAGCCATAAAAACTAAAAATTAGCCATAAAATACAAAATTTAGCCAGAAAAACTCGAAAAATAACTAGGAAAACTCAAAATTTAGCCATAAAACCCATAAATTAGCTAGAAAAACTCAAGAATTAGCTAAAAAAACTCGGAAATTAGCCACAAAAACTCAGAAATTAGCCATGAAAACCCAACAATTAGCCGCCATGAAACCCGAAAATTAGCCAGATAAAACCCAAAAATTAGCTGGAAAAACTCAAGAATTAGCTGGAAAAACTCGGAAGTTAGCCACAAAAACTCAAAAATTAGCCATGAAAACTCAACAATTAGCCATGAAACCCAAAAATTTGCTAGAAAAATTTAAAAGCTAGCTTGAAAAACTCAGAAATTAGCCACAAAAACCCAAAAATTGTTAGAAACACTCAAAAATTAGCCATAAAAACCTAAGAATTAGCCACAAAAACCCAACAATTAGCTAGAAAAACTCAAAAATTAGCCACAAAAACTCAAAAATTAGCCACAAAAACCCAAAAATGAGCCACAAAAACCCAAAAATTTGCCAGAAAAACTCGAAAATCAGCTAGAAAACTTAGAAATTAGCCACAAAAACCCAAAAATTGTTAGAAAAACCCGAAAATTAGCTATAAAAAGCCGAACATTAGCTATACAACCCAAAATCTAGCTAGAAAAACTCAAAAATTAGCTATAAAAACCCAAAAATTGCTAGAAAACCCGAAAAGTAGCCATAAAAATCCAAAAATTAGCCATAAAACCCGAAAATTGTTAGAAAAACTCAGAAATTAGCCATAAAAACTCAAGAATTAGCCGCAAAAACCCAACAAATATCCATAAAATCCCAAAAATGGCTGGAAAACTAAAAAATTGGCAGGGAAAACACAGAAAATGTCTATAAAACCCAGAAACTAGCCATAAAAATCCAAAAATTAGCCATAAAACCCGAAAATTAGCTAGAGAAACTCAAAAATTAGCTAGAAAAACTCAGAAATTAGCTATCAAAAACTCGAATAATAGCTATAAAACATAGAAATTAGCTAGAATAACTCAAAAATTAGCCATAAAAACTCAGAAATTAGCCATTAATCTCAAAAATTAGCAAGAAAAACTCGAAAATTAGCTAGAAAAACTCAGAAATTAGCCACAAAAACCTAATAATCAGCTAGAAAAACTCAAAAATTAGCTAGAAAACCCATAAAATTAGATAGAAAAACTCAAAAATTGGCTAGAAAAACCCAAAAATTAGCTTTAAAAACCCAAAAATCAGTTATAAAACCCAAAAATTAACTGAAAAAACTCAACAATTGTTTAGCCATAAAAACCCGAAAATTAGCTATAAAACTCAGAAACTAGCCAGAAAAACTCGAAAATTAGCTAGAAAAACTCAAAATTATGACATAAAACCCAAAAATTAGCTAGAAAAACTCAATAATTAGCTAGAAAGATTCGGAAATTAGCCACAAAAACTAAAAAATTAACCATAAAAACCCAAAAATTAGTCATAAAACCTGAAAAATTAGCCATAAAAACCCGAAAATTAGCTATAAAACCCAGAACTTAGCCAGAAAAACTCGAAAATTAGCTAGAAAAACTCAAATATTAGCCATGGAAACTCAAAAATTAACCACAAAAACCCAAAAATTAGCAATAGAACCCCAAAATATAGCTATAAAACCCATGAATTAGCAAGAAAAACTCAAAATCTAGCCGCAAAAACACAACAATTATCCATAAAAACCCAAAAATTGCTGGAAAACTGAAAAATTAGCAATGAAAACACAAAAACTAGCCATAAAAATCCAGAAATTAGCCATAAAACCCGAAAATTAGCTAGAGAAACTCAAAAATTAGCTAGAAAATCTCAGAAATTAGCTAGAAAAACCCAAAAATTAACTGGAAAAACTCAGAAATTAGCCACAAAACCCAAAAATTGTTAGAAAAACTCAGAAATTAGCTATTAAAAACTCGAATAATAGCTATAAAACATAGAAATTAGCTAGAATAACTCGAAAATTACCCATAAATACTCAGAAATTAGCCGCAAAAACCCAAAAGTTATCCATAAAAACACAGAAAATGTCTATAAAACCCAGAAACTAGCCATAAAAATCCAAAAATTAGCCATAAAACCCGAAAATCAGCTAGAGAAACTCAAAAATTAGCTAGAAAAACTCGAAAAAATGCTAGAAAAACCCAAAAATTGTTAGAAAAACTCAGAAGTTAGCTATTAAAAACTCGAATAATAGCTATAAAACATAAAAATTAGCTAGAAAAACTCGAAAATTAGCCATAAAAACTCAAAAATTAGCCATTAAACCCAAAAAGTAGCAAGAAAAACTCGAAAATTAGCTAGAAAAACCCAGAACTTAGCCATAAAACCCGAAAATTATCCAGAAAAACTCGAAAATTAGCCATAAAAACTCAGAAATCAGCGGCAAAAACCCAACAATTATCCATAAAAACCCAAAAATTGCTAAAAAACTAAAAAATTGGCAGGGGAAACACAGAAAATGTCTATAAAACTCAAATACTAGCCATAAAAATCCAAAAATTAGCCATAAAACCCGAAAGTTAGCTAGAGAAACTCAAAAATTAGCTATAAAAACTCAGAAATTGGCCACAAAAACCTAAAAATTGTTAGAAAAACTCAAAAATTAGCCATAAAAACCAAAAAATTAGCCATTAAACTCAAAAATTAGCAAGAAAAACTCGAAAATTAGCTAGAAAAACCCAAAAATTAGCTAGAAAAACTCAAAAATTAGCCTCAAAATCCAAAAATTGTTGGAAAAACTCAAAAATTAGCTCTAAAAACTCAAAACATAGCTATACAACATGAAAATTAGCCATAAAAACTCAAAATTTAGCAATAAAACCCAAAAATTAGCTAAAAAAACTCAAAAATTAGCCATGAAAACCCGAAAAATTGACCAAAAAACCCGAACATTAGCAAGTAGCAGGAAAAACTCGAAAATTAGCTAGAAAAACTCGAAAATTAGCCACAAAAACCCAAAAATTGTTGGAAAAACCCAAACATTTGCTATACAACCCAAAATCTAGCTAGAAAAACTAAAAAATTAGCCATAAAAATCTAAAAATTAGCCATAAAACCCGAGAATTAGTTAGAGAAACTCAAAAATTAGCTAGAAAAACTCAGAAACTAGCTAGAAAAACTCAAAAACTAACTATAAAAACTCAGAAATTGGCCACAAAACCCAAAAATTGGCCACAAAAACCCAGAACTTAGCCATAAAACCCGAAAATTATCCAGAAAAACTCGACGACAATTAGCCATAAAAACTCAGAAATTAGCCGCAAAAACCCAAAAATTATCCATGAAAATCCAAAAACTGCTAGAAAACTGAAAAATTGGCGGGAAAAACACAGAAAATGTCTATAAAACCCAAAAACTAGCCATAAAAATCCAAAAATTAGCCATAAAACACGAAAATTAGCTAGAGAAACTCAAAAATTAGCTAGAAAATTTCAGAAATTAGCTAGAAAAACCCAAAAATTAACTAGAAAAACTCAGAAATTGGCCACAAAAACCCAAAAATTGTTAGAAAAACTCAAAAATTAGCCATAAAAACCAAAAAATTAGCCATTAATCCCGAAAATTAGCGAGAAAATCTCGAAAATTAGCTATAAACACCCGAAAATTTTCCATTAAACGCGAAAATTAGATAGAGAAACTCAAAAATTAGCTAGAAAAACTTGGAAATTAGCTAGAAAAACCCAAAAATTAGCCGCAAAAACCCAACAAATACCCATAAAATCCCAAATATTGCTGGAAAACTAAAAAATTGGCAGGGAAAACACAAAAAATGTCTATAAAACCCAAATACTAGCCATAAAAATCCAAAAATTAGCCATAAAAATTAGCCATAAAACCCGAAAATTAGCTAGAGAAACTCAAAAATTAGCTAGAAAAACTCAGAAATTAGCTATTAACAACTCGAATAATAGCTATAAAACATAGAAATTAGCTAGAATAACTCGAAAATTAGCCATAAAAACTCAGAAATTAGCCATTAATCTCAAAAATTAGCAAGAAAAACTCGAAAATTAGCTAGAAAAACTCAGAAATTAGCCACAAAAACCTAACAATCAGCTAGAAAAACTCAAAAATTAGCAAGAAAAACTCAAAAATTAGCTTGAAAAACTCAGAAATTGGCCACAAAAACCCAAAAATTGTTAGAAAAACTCAAAAATCAGCCATAAAAACCAAAAAATTGAACCCGAAAATTAGATAGAGAAACTCAAAAATTAGCAAGAAAAACTCGAAAATTAGCTAGAAAAACTCAGAAATTAGCCACAAAAACTCAACAATCAGCTAGAAAAACTCAACAATCAGCTAGAAAAACTCAAAAATTGGCTAGAAAACCCAAAAATTAGATAGAAAAACTCGGAAATTGGCTTGAAAACTCAAAAATTAGCCATAAAAACCCAAAAATTGTTGGAAAAACTCAAAAATTAGCTCTAAAAACTCAAAAAATAGCTATAAAACATGAAAATTAGCAATAAAAACTCAAAATTTAGCCATAAAACCCAAAAATTAGCCATAAAAACTCAGAAATTAGCCATAAGAACCCAAAAATTAGCCATAAAAACCCCAAAATTAACCATGAAATCCAAAAATTTGCTAGAAAATTTCAAAAGCTAGCTTGAAAAACTCAGAAATTAGCCACAAAATCCCAAAAATTGTTAGAAAAACTCAAAAATTAGCCATAAAAACCAGAAAATTAGCTATAAAAACCCTAAAATTAGCCATAAAACCCAAAAATTTGCCAGAAAAACTCGGAAATTAGCTTGAAAAACTCATATATTGGCCACAAAAACCTAAAAATTGTTAGAAAAACTCAAAAATTAGCCATAAAAACCAAAAAATTAGCCATTAAACTCAAAAATTAGCAAGAAAAACTCGAAAATTAGCTAGAAAAACCCAAAAAGTAGCTAGAAAAACTCAAAAATTAGCCTCAAAATCCAAAAATTGTTGGAAAAACTCAAAAATTAGCTCTAAAAACTCAAAACATAGCTATACAACATGAAAATTAGCCATAAAAACTCAAAATTTAGCAATAAAACCCAAAAATAAGCTGGAAAAACTCAAGAATTAGCTGAAAAAACTCTGAAATTAGCCACAAAAACTCAAAATTTAGCCATAAAACTCAAAAATTAGCTGGAAAAACTCAAAAATTAGTTGGAAAATTTATAAAATTAGCCTCAAAACCCAAAAATTGTTAGAAAAACTCAAAATTAGCTTTACATTCTCGAAACAAGCTATAAAACATAAAAATTAGCTGAAAAAACTCAAAAAATAGCCAAAAAAACTTAAAAATTAGCCATTAAACCCAAAAATTAGCAAGAAAATCTCGAAAATTAGCTAGAAAAACTCAGAAATTAGCCACAAAAATTCAACAAGCAGCTAGAAAAACTCAAAAATTAGCTAGAAAACCCATAAAATTAGATAGAAAAACTCGAAAATTGGTTAGAAAAACCCAAAAATTAGCTTTAAAAACCCAAAAATTAGCTATGAAACCCAAAAATTAGCTGAAAAAACTCAACAATTAGCCATAAAACCCAAAAATAAGCTAGAAAAACCCAAAAATTAGCTGAAAAAGTCAAAAACTAGCTAGAAAAACTCAAAAACTAGCCTTAAAAACTCTAAAATAAGACACAGAAATCCAAAAATTAGCCATAAAAACCCAAAAATTAGCCATAAAACCCAAAAACTAGCTGAATAAACTCAAGAATTAGCTAGAAAAACTCAGAAATTAGCTAGAAAATCCCAAAAATTAGCTAGAAAAACTCAAAAATTAGCCTGAAAACCAAAAAATTAGCCATAAAAACCCTAAAATTAGCCATAAAACCCAAAAATTGTTAGAAAATTTCAAAAATTAGCTTCAAAAACTCAAAAAATAGCTATAAAACATAAAAATTAGCCATAAAAACTTAAAAATTAGCCATTAAACTCAAAAATTAGCAAGAAAAACTCGAAAATTATATGGAAAAACTCAGAAATTAGCTAGAAAAACTCAAGAATCAGCTAGAAAAACTCGGAAATTAGCCACAAAAACCCGAAAATTGTTAGAAAAACTTAAAAATTAGCCATAAAAACTCAAAAAATAGCTATAAAACATAAGAATTAGCTGGAAAAACTCAAAAATTAGCCATAAAAACTAAAAATTAGCCATAAAATACAAAATTTAGCCAGAAAAACTCGAAAAATAACTAGGAAAACTCAAAATTTAGCCATAAAACCCAAAAATTAGGTAGAAAAATTCGAGAATTAGCTAAAAAAACTCGGAAATTAGCCACAAAAACTCAGAAATTAGCCAGAAAAACTCAAAAATTAACTAGAAAAACTCAAAATTTAGCCATAAACCTCAAAAATTAGCTGGAAAAACTCAAGAATTAGCTGGAAAAACTCGGAAGTTATCCACAAAAACCCAAAAATTAGCCATGAAAACTCAACAATTAGCCATGAAACCCAAAAATTTGCTAGAAAAATTCAAAAGCTAGCTTGAAAAACTCAGAAATTAGCCACAAAAACCCAAAAATTGTTAGAAAAACTCAAAAATTAGCCATAAAAACCCAAAAATTAGCTATTAAACGCGTGAATTAGATAGAGAAACTCAAAAATTAGCTAGAAAAACTCAGAAATTGGCTAGAAAACCAAAAAATTAGCTAGAAAAACTCAAGAATTAGCTAGAAAAACTCGGAAATTACCCACAAAAACTCAAAAATTAGCCATGAAAACTCAACAATTAGCCATGAAACCCAAGAATTAGTCAGAAAAACTCGAAAATTAGCTAGAAAACCTCGAACATTAGCTGGAAAAACTCAGAAATCAGCTAGAAAAACTCAAAACTTAGCCATAAAAACTTAGAAATTAACCATAAAAACCCAAAAATTAGCCATTAAACGCGAAAATTAGATTGAGAAACTCAAAAACTAGCTGGAAAAACTCAGAAATTAGCTAGAAAAACCCATAAATTAGCTAGAAAAACTCAAGAATTAGCTAAAAAAACTCGGAAATTAGCCACAAAAACTCAGAAATTAGCCATGAAAACCCAACAATTAGCCATGAAACCCAAAAATTAGCCAGAAAAACTCTAAAATTAGCCATAAAACCCAAAAATTTGCCAGAAAAACCCAAAATTTAGCTAGAAAAACTAAAAATTAGCTATAAAACGCGAAAGATAGCTAGAAAAACTCAAAAATCAGCCATAAAAACTCAAAAAAGTTTTTCTAGCTAAATTTTGGGTTTTCTTGCTAATTTTTGAGGTTTATGGCTAATTTTTGGGTTCTTATGGCTAATCTTTGAGTTTTTCTAACTAATTTTTAGGTTTTATAGCCAGAAAAACCCAAAAATTAGCCATAAAACCCAAAAATCACACAGAAAAACTCAGAAAGTAGCTAAAAAAACTCGAAAATTAGCTAGAAAAACCCAAAAATTAGCCAAAAAATCTCAAAAATTAGCCATGAAACCCAAAAATTAGCCAAAAAAACCTAAAAATTAGCCAAAAAAACTCAAAAATTAGCCAAAAAAACCCAAAAATTAGTCATTAAACCCATAAATTAGCCAGGA
This sequence comes from Diorhabda elongata, assembly GCA_026230145.1. Lineage (NCBI taxonomy): Eukaryota > Metazoa > Arthropoda > Insecta > Coleoptera > Chrysomelidae > Diorhabda > Diorhabda elongata. The sequence continues at coordinate 210,151 of JAOVVJ010000038.1, forward strand.
AAACCCAAAATTTAGCCAGGAAAACTCAAAAATTAGCCAAAAAATCTCAAAAATTAGCCATAAAACCCAAAAATTAGCCAGAAAAACCCAAAATTTAGCCAGAAAAACTCAAAAATTTGCCAAAAAATCTCAAAAATTAGCCATAGAACCAAAAAATTAGCCAGAAAAACCCAAAATTTAGCTAAAAAAACTCAAAAATTAGCCAGGAAAACCCAAAATTCAGCCAGAAAAACTCAAAAATTAGCCATAAAACCCAAAAATTTGCCAGAAATACCCAAAATTTAGCTAGAAAAACTCAAAAATTAGCTAGAAAATCTCAGAAATTAGCTATAAAAACCCAAAAATTAGCTAGAGAAACTCAAAAATTAGCCACAAAAATACAAGAGTTAGGCACAAAAATACAAGAATTAGCTATAAAAACCAAAAATTAGCTGGAAAAACTCGAAAATAGCCATAAAACCCAAAAATTTGCCAGAAAACCCCAAAATTTAGCCAAAAAAACTCAAAAATTAGCCAAAAAAACCCAAGTTCCAGCTAATTTTTGAGTTTTTCTAGCTAAATTTTGTGTTTTTCTGGCAAATTTTTGGGTTTATGACTAATTTTTGAGATTTTTTTGCAAATTTTTGAGTTTTTCCGGCTAAATTTTGGGTTTTTCTGGCTAAATTTTGGGTTTTTCTGGCTAATTTCTGGGTTTTTTGGCTAATTTTTGGGTTTTTCTGGCTAATTTTTGGGTTTCATGGCAAAGTTTTGAGTTTTTTTGGCTAATTTTTGAGTTTTTCTAGCTAATTTTTGAGATTTTCTGGCTAGTTTTTGGGTTTTATGGCTGATTTTTGAGTTTTTCTAGCTAATTATTGAGTTTTTTTGGCTAATTTATGGTTTTTTCTGGCTTATTTTTGGGTTTTATGGCTAATTTTTGAGTTTTTTTGGCTAATTTTTGAGTTTTTCTAGCTAATTTTTGAGTTTTTCAGGCTAATTTTTGGGTTTTATGGCTAATTTTTGAGTTTTTCTAGCTAATTCTTGGGTTTTATAGCTAATTCTTAACACGGTGTTTTTTTTTCATCATTATTACTATCTCCATAAAACTTTTATATAACACACCTCGAACGGCTCCTTCATACAAAACATCTCCATTCAATTTTCACAATTCATCTTTTTCGACAAATTCTTATATCCTACCGGCCAGAAGACAAACTAAACACGGTTTTATAGACACTAGCGCCCTCTGCTGGCCAAACGCCAAACTTAACACGGTGTTACAGACACTAGCGCCACCTGCCGGCCAGAAGACAAACTAAACATCTAATTTCATAATACTTGGGTTTTCATAATTATTACTATTTTCATACAACTTTTATATAACACACATCGGACGGCTTCTACATACAAAATATCTCCATTCAATTTTCGCAATTCATCTTTTTTGACAAGTTCTTATATCCTACCGGCCAGAAGACAAACTAAAACATCTCCATAAAAAATATAGTTTCATAATACTTCACTTTCCATTATTATCACTAATTTCATACAACTTTTATATAATACACCTCGTACGTTCGTATATCGAGCGGCGATCTAATGTCATAATACTTTTTTCCGTTATTGTTAATATTTTCCATAACACTTTTATATAATATACCTCGAACGACTTATACATACAAAACATCTCCATTCAATTTTCAAAATTCATTTTTTTCCGAAAAGTTCCTATATCGAGAGGAATATAGTTTCATAATACTTCATTTTCCATTATTATCACTATTTTCATACAACTTTTATATAATACACCTCGTACGTTCGTATATCGAGCGGCGATCTAATGTCATAATACTTTTTTCCGTTATTGTTAATATTTTCCATAACACTTTTATATAATATACCTCGAACGACTTATACATACAAAACATCTCCATTCAATTTTCAAAATTCATTTTTTTCCGAAAAGTTCCTATATCGAGAGGAATATAGTTTCATAATACTTCATTTTTCATTATTATCACTAATTTCATACAACTTTTATATAATACACCACGTATGTTCGTACATCGAGCGGCGATCTAATTTCATAATACTTTTTTTCCGTTATTGAGTTTTTCTGGCAAATTTTTGGGTTTTATGGCTAATTTTTGGGTTTTTCTGGCTATAAAACCCGAAAATTAGTTAGAAAAACTCAAAGATTAGCCATAAACACCCAAAAATTAGCCAGAAAACCCAAAATTTAGCTAGAAAAACTTTTTTGAATTTTTATGGCTGATTTTTGAGTTTTTCTAGCTATCTTCCGCGTTTTATAGCTAATTTTTGGGTTTTTATGGCTAATTTTTGGGTTTTATGGCTAATTTTTGAGTTTTTCTGGCTAAATTTCGGGTTTTTCTGGCTAATTTTTGGGTTTTATTGCTAATTTTTGGGTTTGTCTGGCAAATTTTTGGGTTTTTCTGGCTAATTTTTAAGATTTATTGGCTAATTTTTGAGTTTTTCTGGCTAAATTTTGGGTTTTTCCGGCTAATTTTTGGGTTTTATGACTTATTTCTGGGTTTTTTTGGCTAATTTTTGAGTTTTTGTAGCTAATTTTTGAGTTTTTCTGGCTACTTTTTGGGTTTTATGGCTAATTTTTGAGTTTTTCTAACTAATTCTTGGGTTTTATAGCTAATTCTTGTATTTTTGTGGCTAACTCTTGTATTTTTGTGGCTAATTTTTGAGTTTCTCTAGCTAATTTTTGGGTTTTTATAGCTAATTTCTGAGATTTTCTAGCTAATTTTTGGGTTTTTCTAGCTAAATTTTGGGTTTTCCTGGCTAATTTTTGAGTTTTTCTTGCTAAATTTTGGGTTTTTCTGGCTAATTTTTGGGCTTTATGGCTAATTTTCAAGATTTATTGGCTAATTTTTGAGTTTTTCTGGCTAAATTTTGAGTTTCTCTGGCTAATTTTTGGGTTAAATGACTAATTTTTGGGTTTTTTTTGGCTAATTTTTGAGTTTTTCTGGCTAAATTTTGGGTTTTTCTGGCTAATTTTTGGGTTTTGTGGCTAATTTTCGAGTTTTTCTAGCTAATTTTTGAGTTTTTTTGGCTAATTTTTGGGTTTTTCTGGTTAATTTTTGGGTTTTATGGCTAATTTTTGAATTTTTTTTGCTAATTTTTGAGTTTTTGAGTTTTTCTGGCTAATTTTTGAGTTTTATGGCTAATTTTTGAGTTTTTCTAACTAATTATTGGGTTTTATAGCTAATTCTTGTATTTTTGTGGCTAACTCTTGTATTTTTGTGGCTAATTTTTGAGTTTCTCTAGCTAATTTTTGGAATTTTATAGATAAATTCTGAGTTTTTCTAGCTAATTTTTGAGTTTTCTAGCTAAATTTTGGGTTTTTCTGGCTAATTTTTGGGTTCTATGGCTAATTTTTGCGATTTTTTGGCTAATTTTTGGGTTTTTCTAGCTAATTTTTGAGTTTTTCTAGCTAATTTTTGGGTTTTATGACTAGATTTCGAGTTTTTCTGGCTATAAAACCCAAAAATTAGCCAGAAAAACCCGAAATTTAGCCAGAAAAACTCAAAAATTAGCCATAAAACCCAAAAATTAGCCATAAAAACCCAAAAATTAGCTATAAAACGCGATAATTTTTGAGTTTTTCTGGCTGAATTTTGGGTTTTCCTGGCTAATTTTTGAGTTTTTCTTGCTAAATTTTGGGTTTTTCTGGCTAATTTTTGGGCTTTATGGCTAATTTTTAAGATTTATCGGCTGATTTTTGAGTTTTTCTGGCAAAATTTCGGGTTTTTCTGGCTAATTTTTGGGTTAAATGACTAATTTTTGGGTTTTTTGGCTAATTTTTGAGTTTTTCTGGCTAAATTTTGGGTTTTTCTGGTTAATTTTTGGGTTTTATGGCTAATTTTCGAGTTTTTCTAGCTAATTTTTGGGTTTTTCTGGCTAATTTTTGGGCTTTATGGCTAATTTTTAAGATTTATCGGCTGATTTTTGAGTTTTTCTGGCAAAATTTTGGGTTTTTCTGGTTAATTTTTGGGTTTTATGGCTAATTTTTGAGTTTTTCTAACTAATTCTTGGGTTTTATAGCTAATTCTTGTATTTTTGTGGCTAACTCTTGTATTTTTGTGGCTAATTTTTGAGTTTCTCTAGCTAATTTTTGGGTTTTTATAGCTAATTTCTGAGATTTTCTAGCTAATTTTTGGGTTTTTCTAGCTAAATTTTGGGTTTTCCTGGCTAATTTTTGAGTTTTTCTTGCTAAATTTTGGGTTTTTCTGGCTAATTTTTGGGCTTTATGGCTAATTTTCAAGATTTATTGGCTAATTTTTGAGTTTTTCTGGCTAAATTTTGAGTTTCTCTGGCTAATTTTTGGGTTAAATGACTAATTTTTGGGTTTTTTTGGCTAATTTTTGAGTTTTTCTGGCTAAATTTTGGGTTTTTCTGGCTAATTTTTGGGTTTTGTGGCTAATTTTCGAGTTTTTCTAGCTAATTTTTGAGTTTTTTTGGCTAATTTTTGGGTTTTTCTGGTTAATTTTTGGGTTTTATGGCTAATTTTTGAATTTTTTTTGCTAATTTTTGAGTTTTTGAGTTTTTCTGGCTAATTTTTGAGTTTTATGGCTAATTTTTGAGTTTTTCTAACTAATTATTGGGTTTTATAGCTAATTCTTGTATTTTTGTGGCTAACTCTTGTATTTTTGTGGCTAATTTTTGAGTTTCTCTAGCTAATTTTTGGAATTTTATAGATAAATTCTGAGTTTTTCTAGCTAATTTTTGAGTTTTCTAGCTAAATTTTGGGTTTTTCTGGCTAATTTTTGGGTTCTATGGCTAATTTTTGCGATTTTTTGGCTAATTTTTGGGTTTTTCTAGCTAATTTTTGAGTTTTTCTAGCTAATTTTTGGGTTTTATGACTAGATTTCGAGTTTTTCTGGCTATAAAACCCAAAAATTAGCCAGAAAAACCCGAAATTTAGCCAGAAAAACTCAAAAATTAGCCATAAAACCCAAAAATTAGCCATAAAAACCCAAAAATTAGCTATAAAACGCGATAATTTTTGAGTTTTTCTGGCTGAATTTTGGGTTTTCCTGGCTAATTTTTGAGTTTTTCTTGCTAAATTTTGGGTTTTTCTGGCTAATTTTTGGGCTTTATGGCTAATTTTTAAGATTTATCGGCTGATTTTTGAGTTTTTCTGGCAAAATTTCGGGTTTTTCTGGCTAATTTTTGGGTTAAATGACTAATTTTTGGGTTTTTTGGCTAATTTTTGAGTTTTTCTGGCTAAATTTTGGGTTTTTCTGGTTAATTTTTGGGTTTTATGGCTAATTTTCGAGTTTTTCTAGCTAATTTTTGGGTTTTTCTGGCTAATTTTTGGGCTTTATGGCTAATTTTTAAGATTTATCGGCTGATTTTTGAGTTTTTCTGGCAAAATTTCGGGTTTTTCTGGCTAATTTTTGGGTTAAATGACTAATTTTTGGGTTTTTTGGCTAATTTTTGAGTTTTTCTGGCTAAATTTTGGGTTTTTCTGGTTAATTTTTGGGTTTTATGGCTAATTTTCGAGTTTTTCTAGCTAATTTTTGAGTTTTTTTTGGCTAATTTTTGGGGTTTTCTGGTTAATTTTTGGGTTTTATGGCTAATTTTTGAATTTTTTTTGCTAATTTTTGAGTTTTTGTAGCTAATTTTTGAGTTTTTCTAGCTAAATTTTGGGTTTTTCTGGCTAATTTTTGGGTTCTATGGCTAATTTTTGAGATTTTTTGGCTAATTTTTGGGTTTTTCTAGCTAATTTTTGAGTTTTTCTAGCTAATTTTTGGGTTTTATGACTAGATTTCGAGTTTTTTCCGAAAAATTAGTTAGAAAAACTCAAAGATTAGTCATAAAAACCCAAAAATTAGCCAAAAAAACCCAAAAATTAGCCAGAAAAACCCAAAATTTGGCTAGAAAAACTTTTTTGAGTTTTTATGGCAAATTTTTGGGTTTTTCCAGCTATCTTTCGCGCTTTATAGCTAATTTTTGGGTTTTTCCAGCTAATTTTTGAGTTTTTCTAGCTAAATTTTGTGTTTTTCTGGCAAATGTTTGGGTTTTATGGCTAATTTTTGAGATATTTTGGCAAATTTTTGAGTTTTTCTGGCTAAATTTTGGGTGTTTCTGGCTAATTTTTGGGTTTTATGGCTAATTTTTGAGTTTTTCTAGCTAATTTTCGAGTTTTTTGGCTAAGTTTTGGGTTTTTCTGGCTAATTTTTGGGTTTTATGGCTAATTTTTGAGTTTTTCTAGCTAATTTCTAAGGTTTTTTGGCTGATTTTTGGGTTTTTCTGGCTAATTTTTGGGTTTTATAGCAAATTTTTGAGTTTTTTTGGCTAATTTTTGAGTTTTTCTAGCTAATTTTTGAGATTGTCTGGCTAGTTTTTGGGTTTTATGGCTGATTTTTGAGTTTTTCTAGCTAATTATTGAGTTTTTTTGGCTAATTTTTGGTTTTTTCTGGCTTATTTTTGGGTTTTATGGCTAATTTTTGAGTTTTTTTGGCTAATTTTTGAGTTTTTCCAGCTAATTTTCGAGTTTTTCTGGCTAATTCTTGGGTTTTATGGCTAATTTTTGAGTTTTTCTAGCTAATTCTTGGGTTTTATAGCTAATTCTTAACACGGTGTTTTTTTTCATCATTATTACTATCTTCATGAAACTTTCATATAACACACCTCGAACGGCTTCTACATACAAAACATCTCCATTCAATTTTCACAATTCATCTTTTTCGACAAATTCTTATATCCTACCAGCCAGAAGACAAACTAAACACGGTTTTATAGACACTAGCGCCCTCTGCCGGCCAAACGCCAAACTTAACACGGTTTTACAGACACTAGCGCCACCTGCCGGCCAGAAGACAAACTAAACATCTAATTTCATAATACTTGGGTTTTCATAATTATTACTATTTTCATACAACTTTTATATAACACACATCGGACGGCTTCTACATACAAAATATCTCCATTCAATTTTCGCAATTCATCTTTTTCGACAAGTTCTTATATCCTACCGGCCAGAAGACAAACTAAAACATCTCCATAAAAAATATAATTTCATAATACTTCATTTTCCATTAATATCATACAACTTCTATATAATACACCTCGTACGTTCGTATATCGAGCGGCGATCTAATGTCATAATAACACTTTCATATAATATACCTCGAACGACTTATACATAAAAAACATCTCCATTCAATTTTCAAATCTCATTTTTTGAGAAAAGTTCCTATATCGAGAGGAATATAGTTTCATAATACTTCATTTTTCATTATTATCGCTAATTTCATAAAACTTTTATATAATACACCTCGTATGTTCGTACATCGAGCGGCGATCTAATTTCATAATACTTTTTTTCCGTTATTGAGTTTTTCTGGCAAATTTTTGGGTTTTATGGCTAATTTTTTTATTTTTTCTAGCTAATTTTTTTTCTGGCTAATTTTTGGGTTTTTTAGCTACTTTCTGAGTTTTTCTGTGCGATTTTTGGGTTTTATGGCTAATTTTTGGGTTTTTCTGGCTATAAAACCCAAAAATTAGTTAGAAAAACTCAAAGATTAGCCATAAACACCCAAAAATTAGCCAGAAAACCCAAAATTTAGCTAGAAAAACTTTTTTGAGTTTTTATGGCTGATTTTTGAGTTTTTCTAGCTATCTTTCGCGTTTTATAGCTAATTTTTGGGTTTTTATGGCTAATTTTTGGGTTTTATGGCTAATTTTTGAGTTTTTCTGGCTAAATTTTGGGTTTTTCTGGCTAATTTTTGGGTTTTATTGCTAATTTTTGGGTTTGTCTGGCAAATTTTTGGGTTTTTCTGGCTAATTTTTAAGATTTATTGGCTAATTTTTGAGTTTTTCCGGCAAAATTTTGGGTTTTTCTGGCTAATTTTTGGGTTTTATGACTAATTTCTGGGTTTTTTTGGCTAATTTTTGAGTTTTTGTAGCTAATTTTTGAGTTTTTCTGGCTACTTTTTGGGTTTTTTGGCTAATTTTTGAGTTTTTCTAACTAATTCTTGGATTTTATCTTCGAATATTCATCCACTCTTCCTAGAGGCATCATTATGGGTGACCTCAACTCCAGGAATACCCTTTTTGGTGATACCACAACCAACCTAGCCGGCAGAACTCTCGCCGACTCTCTAATTTCTCTTCCCCTTTCTCGGATTAAAAACCGAAAGCCAACACTCGTAAGTCACCTGGGCTCTTCCATCGTCGACCACATAATCTGCACGGACAGATTAATTACCCTTATCGAGGACGAATGCTCTATAGGCGACCCAATCACCTCAGACCACGTTCCCTTATTGGTCAATACATCTTTTTTCAACCCAATAAAACCCCCTCCAACTAGCTTCACCTATCAGGACTTCAAAAATGCCGACTGGATCTCCTTCGCAAACCATATCAATACCAATTTACCCCAACCCACTATTCTTCGAACTACCGAAGAACTAGACAAATACGCGGAGGATTTCCAATTCCTCATTATCGATGCGCAAGACATCGCCGTCCCTCTTACCACCGTTCATACCAACTATATATCAATCTCTCAAAATATCCGATCCAAAATTCTTCAGAAAAGACAGTTATATAGGCTGTACATTAGAACTAGAGACCCAGCAGTCAAAACGCAATGGAACCGTCTCAACGCCCAAGTCAGGCTGGAAATCAATGCTGAAAAGCGGAGAAAGTGGGAGGCCGCCACTGCCGACTTGGACTATAGACGGGGTCGTGCGTTTTGGCAACAATTCTACAGACTAACTGGCCAACGAAAGTATGTAGAATCACACCTTGAAGTACAAGGACGAAAGTATTTCTCGCCCGAAGACAAAGCCACCGTCTTCAAAAACAGCTTACAAACTGTCTTTACTCCAACTGACAACCCCCATTTCTCACGGGACTTTGCCGATGAAACCCACTTCTTCACCCAAAACATAACCCTGAGACCCCACTGGATTACCCAACTAAATGAGAACGTTCCACTTCTCGCACCATTTACCGTGGATGTTGTTAGATCGGCTTGCCGAGCTGGGAAGAACTCCGCTCCCGGGCGGGACGGAATCTCAAGACAGGCATTAAAAAACCTGCCTGAGACAGCTCTCCCTAAGCTCTGCGGTCTATTTGACGCCTGCTTGGCTTTCTCTTACTTTCCTCAATGTTGGAAATCCGCCAACACGGTTCTCATTCCCAAACCCGGCAAAGACCCTTTCAATCCTGAATCTTACCGCCCTATTTCGCTCATCAGCGTCTTGGGTAAAGTCTTTGAACGTTTGATTAAAGACCGAATCTGGGACTTCTGTACAGAGCTTAATATTATTCCAAAACTCCAATTCGGATTCAGGCCCAAACACTCCACCCAAAACGCCATCACCAATCTTCAAACCATCTTGACCAAAGCGATGAACCAACACCAGTGTGCCTCCGTCATTTTCATGGATGTTCAGAAAGCTTTCGATCAAGTCTGGCATGCCGGACTTATTAGGAAACTTCTGACTATCCGCATGCCACCTCCCACTATAAAATTGATATATTCATATCTCACCAACCGCTCCATCAAAGTCAAAGTTGGTCATTGCCTTTCCGAATCTTTCACCCCACTTACTGGCGTTCCACAAGGCTCAATTCTGTCCCCATTACTCTATATAATCTATACGTATGACACTCGCGGATGACACCGCACTCATCGCCTACGCCCAAAACATGCGCTCCCTCAATATCAAATCCCAAAATATTCTGAATCAATTTTCGGATTGGTGCAGAAAATGGAGGGTTACTCTCAATTCTCAAAAAACTCAAGCCATCGCCTTCATACATCCCCAATCCGTGCGCAAACATCAACCTCAAAACCTCCACTTGAGACTTTGGGGAGAGGGGCTCGAAATCTGCAGAGAAGCCGTCTATCTGGGTGTGAAACTCACTCACACTCTCAATTGTACGGCCGATCTTTATGACACTCTGAACAGAGTACGGAAACGAGTCAGGCTCATCAAAGCTCTTGGTGGAAATTTCGTACGAACCCACCCCCTGACCCTACTTCATACGTATAAAACATACATCCGCCCTATTATCGAATATAGAGCAAACGCCTTTAGCACCTTGCCCGAATATCTAATCAAAAGACTCGTGACCTGCGAGCAGTCCATTCTTAGGTACTGCCAATACAAGTGTAGGTTTAGCCCTAGCAACACCGTTTATGTCAATACTGACATAACCCCCATTCCAAGCCGCCTAAATGACCTCCAAGCCCGATATGTGATTCGAACCATCGAATTTAATAATTCCGCTGCTAAAGAGACCCTCCTCAACCCCTGGACCAACAATATGCGGCCACTAGGTTCAAAACCCAAAAAAAAGCTCCCTTATCCGCCACTTCGACTACTAGCAACAGCATACGAGGATCTCCCGGAAACCTACCTCAATTTCCTCGATAGTTCCCCCGTATCAGTGAGATAAATTCCTACCCCCAACACCCACCCTCATTTTCATCCATCGTCGGAGGGCCTAAGCAAATCATATCAAATTTCCAAAAAAAAAAAAAAACTTCCATCCTAATTTTTCACAACGAATCACTCTCTCTCTCAGATTTATCTCCAGTTGCTTTCTTAGAGCGCTTCGAGAAGGTCGCAAGTACGGATTAAAGGACTGCTGTATAATCGGTCACTGTTTTATTTTAGAAAACACACCGGTAAACGCAGGGTCGCCTACTGCAATTAATATTCTCGCTGACAAAGAAACTCGTATTATTAGCGTATACCATTGCAAAAAATGCCCCTTTCGGGGCTTTGTTGCTCTACCTACCTGCCCTTTTCGGGGCTTTTTTTTATAATGAAATAAACCCTTTCGGGGGCAAGTGTTTCAAGAACCAACGTGAGTCCTAGGATCGGGTGAATATTATTTTCATTTTTATAAAACACTAACAGGCAATCAAAAGGGTCAGGAATTCTGTAACCGGGGAGGAAACTCCCTCCGGCAGTGAGTCCGCTGTCGGCTTTGATAGCCAACTCTTGTTAGGTACTAACAAAGGATTTCAATTTTCGAAATCTTTATTTCTTATCCTCTGACTCTATCGATTTTTTCCATTTTTTACACCCATTTCACTTTTGAAAATGCCCCGAGTACCCCGTTCCCCTATTCAAACCCGTAGTAAACCTGTATCCACCGTCGATGAATTCCCGCCTCTCCCAACCAACCCCAATTCTCCCTATGAGGAGGAAACCCAAGTTCGCAAAGCCAATGATTATATCAAACGGAAATCACTCGAGAATAATAGAAGCCCCTCACCAGCACCATCTGCGGATTCCTATGCATCTAGGGTCTCGCAGAAATCGTCCAACTCTATATCCCAGCGGGTTTCTTGTACCCAACAAGGCGCGATCCCCAAAACCAATATTCCCCCTCTAAGTTCCAAGTCAATCTCAATACTTCAAAAGCCAGAAAAAAATACCCAAAATAGCAATAAACCCCAAGCACCAACTCAAACCCAGACCCCCAGAACCCACCAACAACCCCAGACCCCCAGAACCCACCAACAATCCCAGACCCCCAGAACCCACCAACAATCCCAAACCCCCAGAACCCACCAAAAATCCCAAACCATCACCCAAACACTCAATTTGAGAAACCTCCCAACAAAATATAACTCACAGAGACAGCTCTACAATCTCCTCAATACGCAAGAGCTATTGAGAGGACAAATGAGCTTTCTCAAAGCTAACCCCAATGGAACCGCCCTCCTCAAAATTCCTTCCACGTTTCATCACGAAACGTTGGCAAGGAAAATCCGTTACGCCATAGGCGACGAGAAAATCGTCGTTATCCCGATAAACTCTCCGCAACGAGCCCAAAAACCCCTAACCACTAAAACCAAAAAAACCACCTTTTCTCTGGTCTGCAAGAATGTAGACCAATCTTACACCGAAGAAGAGTTCCTGGAGATCCTCTCTATCCTGAAATTCCCTGTCCTTAAAACTTGGAGAATCATAGCTAAATCCACAAATAAACCCACATCCATGTTCCGAATTATTACAGATTCCGAAACCGCCTACCATCACGCCCTAACCAAGGGTATAAACTTCCACGGGCTTTCGCACTTCTGCGAAGCCTCAAATTCAAACACCATACCCGCAGTCCCCAAATACTGCAACCGTTTCTCATCCACCGGCCACTCCGCAGACACCTGCAATGCCAAACCTATTTGTCCAACCTGTGGTGCTTCTGGTCACAAGCCAGAAAAATGCCCAAAAGCTAACTCCCCTACCTGTAAAAATTGCGGCGGACCTCACCCCGCCTTCCACCCCCGCTGTCCGAAAAGGATTGAAACTCCAAAAGCCCCCCAGGATACAGCCCCAGTCACCCTAGAAAAACCACAAACACCTTACGACCTGTCTACTGACACCAAAATCCTGATTGAAATCTTGGCAACAACTATAATGAATGCCATCCCTACTTCTCGGGCGCTAGTAGCCGAAACGCTACAACGCCTCATTCCCCCTTTTTACGGTTATAATTGTACCGTAAGCAGCGGCGTGGGTAACCGCATTCATTTCGCTTTCACCCAAAAATCAAACACGTCCCACTGAAAAAGTGTAGGTTTAGCCCTAGCAACGCCATTTATGACATAACCCCCATTCCAAGCCGCCTAAATGACCTCCAAGCCCCTTCTAATTGATTCGATCCATAGAATCAAGACTTCCGTTGCGAAAGGGACCCTCCTCATCCTTCCTCAATTTCCTCAATAATAGCTCCCATATCAATCAGATAAATTCCTACCCCCAACACCCACCCTCATTTTCATCCATCGTCGGAGTTGCAGGTTTTTCCAAAAAAAAAAAACCTTCCTTCTTAATTTTTCACAACGAATCTCTCTCTCTTTTTTTAGATTTATCTCATTCATTGTGTGTTTATCAAGCTGCTATAGCGGTTTAGTATATTGACATTTCTTGTATACTTACAAAAAAAAAAAAAAAATAAGATGGCTCGTACTAAGCAAACGGCTAGAAAATCGACTGGAGGGAAAGCTCCTCGTAAACAATTAGCGACGAAAGCCGCCCGTAAAAGCGCACCAGCTACTGGTGGAGTAAAAAAACCTCATCGTTATAGGCCAGGTACTGTAGCTCTTCGTGAGATAAGACGTTATCAAAAGAGTACCGAATTACTTATTAGAAAATTGCCATTTCAACGATTGGTTCGTGAAATAGCACAAGATTTTAAAACAGATTTACGTTTTCAAAGTTCAGCGGTTATGGCTCTCCAGGAAGCTAGTGAGGCTTATTTGGTAGGTCTATTCGAAGATACTAATCTGTGTGCCATTCATGCTAAAAGAGTCACCATTATGCCCAAGGATATCCAATTGGCTAGAAGAATTCGCGGAGAACGAACATAAATACAAAAATTTTTTTTTTTTTATAAAATTACATTTTATCTATTTGATTATAATAGATTTTTTTGTTTTATATATATATATATATATATATATATATATATATATATATATATATATATATATATATATATATTGTAAGTAGAAACGGTTCTTTTCAGAACCACAAATAATTTAACATTTATGATATTAGTATAATATTTTGATATAAACATAGGATGTGATTGTTGATTGGATAAAGAAGACGCACGCCGCACACACACGCGCACGCACGCACACACACGCACACATACATACATACATACATACATACACGAGATAGAGAAAATTATTATTTTTAACTAACAAATTTTAGACAATATCGACATATAATAATTGAAAGTTTATAAAACACATTAGATCTACTATATCGTAGGTAGGTCGAGACAAATTTAGAAGGTGGTAACAACCTACATTACATCGATCGATGAAAATGTTACATATAACATAACATAACATATCAATTATTGTACCGAAATTCAAAAAATTCTTGTTTTATCAAAACAAACATTATTTGTTTCTTATTTTCTTCATAAATAAATGAAAAAATTGTGGCCCTGACAAGGGCCATTTGTTATTATTGTCGATTGTCGTCGTACCCATCATCAGTCCGATAATACTTCTCGATTGTTGTACTATCTTTCTGTCAGAAAAAAAATATTCTTTCTATTTCTTCTTTTTAGGAGCGGCGGCGGCGGCTTTTCTTGCTTTAGGAGAGGAGCTGCTAGCAGCTGCTTTCGAAGTTTTCGGTTTTGGTGCTTTCGGCTTTTTCGTGGGACTGCCTTTATTGGAATTTTTTGCTTTAGTAAAATTCTTCGTTTTCATTTCGGATGATGCGGCACTGGCTGTATTGGAAGCGGCGGCGGCGGCGGCGATGACTCCTCCTTTAACCGAAGATTTTTTGTCTGTTTTTTTTGGCAACTTTAACGCCTTTCTTATCAGTAATCGATGTTGTTGTCGTCGTCGTCGTCGAAGTTTTTAAGGAAGCCACTGCTGTACCTGTCGTTTTTTTGCCTTTATTAGATTTCTTAATACTTTTCGATTTATCCACTCCTCCTCCTCCTCCTGCAATAATAGCATTTCGTTTTGCTGCTGTTACAATTTTTTTGGATTTAGTTACGCCTGGAGTAGAAGCGGCTGTTTTCTTTTTCTTTTTGTCAATAGCATTCGTTTTAGCCCAAGTACCACCACTTGAAGTTGCCGAAGCTAACTTGAATGATCCAGAAGCTCCTTTACCTTTAGTTTGTACCAAAGATCCCGATACTACAGATGCTTTCAAATATTTTTTGATGATTGGCGCTACTTTTTCTGCATCAACTTTATAATTGGCAGCAATGTACTTTTTAATTGCTTGTAAAGATGAGCCTCCGCGTTCCTTTAAACCTTTGATCGCATTGTTTACCATTTCCGAAGTCGGTGGATGAGATGGTTTGGTCCTAGGATTTTTAGCTTTTTTTTCCTTTTTATTTATTGGAGACGACGAAACCTGCGGTGAATTAGACGCAGACGTTGCGGTTACAACCGAAGTTTGATTTTCTGTATCCGCCATAACTACTAACAACCTTGTGTGTTATTATATCGTCGATAAACTACACTAAACTGATATAAAAAAAAATATTGAATGTAGTTTTATATTTCGTTTTATAAAATTTCACCTCTCTATATTATATACTTAATAGTATAAAAGACTTTTAATTTTCCACGTGTAATGAGTTACAAGAGGAGTCATTCAAATAAAGCGGACGGAAAACTGAACGAACGAATAGAACTAAGTTAAAAAACGAACCTCATAAACCAAACCAACCTCAAAAACCTTGGTTTCTTCGAGATTTTCGAATCGAATGTAATGAAAAAAATTGACAAAGAACTAACTAAGGTATACTTCGAACTTTCGCCGAAGTTTTACTATAATTTAATGACTGCTAACAACGTTTGTTATTAAAAAAAAGTACCACTTATAAATGGTTAAAAATTTATTTCCGTCGATGCTTAGCACTTTAGATATAATTTCGAAATTAAATAAAAGTCCTTCTTAAAATACAATGAAGGTAAAGAGAAACGTGTCTATTCACAATAATGACCAATATTTAAAAATATCAAAACGAATTGAAATAATACCGCAATTATCATTTGAACGGTGACATGTCTACCCTGACTTACGCGACACGTTTCTACTATATATGTTCGTAACTAATATATTATTATCAGTATTTTTCAATAACAATCTTCCGACATACTAAATATAAGAAAAATATCAAATTTCAATATTGGAACCCGCTTATATTTCATTTTAGATAATATTGAATGGTGGGTGGTGGTGGTGGTGGTAGTAGCAAATTATAATTATTATAATAGATTGATTGACTGATTATATTTTCTTCCAACGATCTAACTACTTCGCTCTATTCGCAACTATGTCTGTCTATTACACAATATTTCATATTTTATCCGACAATTTTTTTTTTACATTGTATAGTATATTATTTTAGGAAATGAAAATATTTTATTTAAAATTTCAAACCAATTTGAAAATAAAAAAAAAAGTGTTTTTAACAAAACTTCAAAGACGCCACAAAAACTACTTTAACAACGGCAACCGACCAACCGCTTTGTATGTTTTATCTTACCGGCGGTCGGGCTTTTTTTTGCCTTTAGCCGACAGTGAATTAGTATATGAAACTTTTTAAAACAAAAGCGACGTTAGAAAGTTTATATATATATATATATATATATATATATATATATATATATATATATATATATCTATTGATTCGTTGATTTCTCTATTTTCTTTGGTTGAGATAGAAGAGATTCGAGATTCTCGTGTAACGTACTGTTAAATAAAAAAAAATAAATATATATATGTACGTACAACGGAAAAACATGGCCTTATAATATTAATACACAATAAATTCTTATTGATCTTAGAAGAGGATTTTTCAGTTAAGTGGAATATCATCTTTCGTCATATTTAATAGAATTCAATTGAATTAAAGTCTTTCGTTCGTTGTTATCATATATAAATAAAAAAAAGTAGTATTGTGGTTCTGAAAAGAACCGTTTTTTTTTGTTTGGTCGATGTTATTATTTAAGTAAATAAAATTGAAAATTTTCTGTCAATATAGTAGATATGTTATACTTATTATTTAGAACTAGTATATTTGGTAACTGCTTTAGTTCCTTCACTGACTGCGTGTTTTGCCAATTCTCCGGGAAGCAATAGTCTCACTGCAGTTTGAATTTCTCTACTTGTAATTGTTGAACGTTTATTATAATGAGCCAATCTGGATGCTTCGGCGGCGATACGTTCGAATATATCATTAACAAAACTATTCATTATACTCATAGCTTTACTCGATATACCGGTGTCAGGATGAACTTGCTTAAGTACTTTGTAAATGTAAATAGCATAACTTTCCTTCCTCCTCCTTTTTTTCTTTTTATCGGCTTTCGAAATATTCCTTTGAGCCTTTCCGGCTTTTTTCGCTGCCTTTCCGCTAGCTTTTGGTGGCATTATTTCTCTTGAAATAAAATAAAAACACTTGGATGACGTACCGTATTTATCGACGAAAAGTGGGTAAAATTAGCAGTTAACAGACACACACACACACATTTCCCTTGAGACGAGCCCGTCCTTCTAGGCATCCACCCCCGGATAAATCCACGAGTGGGTGCGAAGAAGAACATTCCAACCACCCCCTGTCAATTCCGACAGGTCCTCATCCTCTTTCGCGTCGCAGTTTCGCGCGTAGAATCCTTCCTCTCCCCTTAGTTCTATGGGAGATTCTGGGATGTCTATCTTTTTTTGTTAAGAGATTAGCCTGTTGGCTATACTCTCTTGGCTTCATAGTCTGGACGTCATAATGTATGTGTGTGTGTTTCGCGGCCTCGGGTAAACCTTTTCCGACCTACAACCGGTCGGAAAGATCTAATCCGAGTGGTCCTCCGCCTTCTCTATAGCTGTCCCCGATGTATAACTCTACACTTGCTTATGAAATGCGGAGTTACCGTGTCGGGGGGTGTCCTCTTGTGGGTTGTCTCTGAAAACCTAGGATTTTGGATAGAATTTTTTTTTTGTTTTTTATGATTTTTATGTTTTCTTTTGGTTTTTTGTTTTTTTTTATACTAACCTAAACTACTAACCTACCTTAACCTACATTACCTATCCATCCAGTTGTTTTCTGGGCCTCTTGTGTTTCTTGTAGTCTTCTTTGTTGTATCTTATGATTTCCCTCAATTCTTCGTTGGGGTGTGTTGCCAACTCCTCGAATAGCTTTATTGCCCTTTGGTCCATGATGTCTAATACTTTTTCGGGTCCCGTTTCTCCGTATATTTCCTCGCTACTTGTTGTCCAGTGAACATTTAGTGCTTGTCTCAGCGTTATGTTTTGTTGAGCCTGTAGTTTCTTTCTGTTTGTTTTGCAAGTATGTCCCCAGGCAACAGAGGCGTACGTAATAATCGGTATTATTATACTCCTGATAAATCTGAGCTTTGTTTCCGTCTTTAACTTGCTTTTTCTACCGATTAATCCGCATAGTCTTGCTCTCGCTTGTCTCACTTTGTCGACAGTATTTTTCACGTGTTCGTTGAAAGTGAGACTTTGGTCTAGCGTTACGCCTAGGTATTTGGCCTTTTTTGTCCACTGGATTTCTTCGTTGTTAATTTTTATTTTCCGGCCGGGTTGGTGGCTTCTTTTTTTCTTGAAGAGAACTGCTTGGCTTTTCTCGCAGTTGACTTGTATTTTCCATGTTTTGCACCATTCGTTAATCTCTTTTGCAGCGTTTTGGAGTCTGTTCGTGATGTTTTTCACCTTAACGCATCTCGTTGCTATTGCAGTGTCGTCCGCATATAGCGCTATCAAGGTGTTCTCCGTTTTCGGGATGTCTGCTGTGTATATATTATACAGCATTGGTGATAGTACCGCTCCTTGCGGTACTCCCGCCTGCTGCTCTCCGACCTCCGATTTTTCGTTTGCGACCTTCACCTGAAACTTCCTGTCTTTGAGGTACGTGCTCAGGAGTTTTATGAGCGGTTTTGTGTATCCTGCCTCTTTCATCTTGTAAAGCAAGCCCTCGTGCCATACTCGGATTCTTTCTGGTTGAAACCTTGAGTAGTATATTCTACTAGTCTCAAGATTTGTTGTTCGGTGCTGTGGTTTTTCCTGAAGCCGAATTGTTCCTCTGGTATTGTATTTAATGTCTTTGTTTGTTCGTTCAGAATCCTCAGTATCACTCTCTCTGCGATTTTACTCATGGCAGGTAGCAAACTTATCGGTCTGTAGTTTTGGGGGAAAGTGGGGTCTTTCCCGGGTTTTCTCAGCATGATAATGTCTGCTTGTTTCCATCTCGATGGAAAGTGTTTTGTCTTCAACATGCCACTTATTATGTTCGAAAGGTATGCCATACCTTTTTTTGGCATGTTTTTCAGCGCTCTGTTCGTGATTCCGTCTATTCCCGGAGCCTTCCTTGCTGATGCGAACCTGAGTAGTTCTTTCACTTCCATCGGTGTTGCGAATCCTAGGGTTTCTTGATCGTCCTCGTCTTCTAGGTATTCGTTGATGTTTTCTTCTATCATGTCTGAGAGGTCCATATTTTCGTCGGGATGTTCGTTCAGTGTAAACTGAAGTGCCATCGTGTTTTTCAGCTCTTCTGCTTTCTCTTTGTCTGTATACGCCATCCCGTTGCTTCCGTGTATTGGGGGCATTGGTTTTCTTTCTTCTCTTAAGACTTTAGATATGTTCCATAATCCGGGTTTTTGCGGATCTAGTTCGTTTATCCTTCTGTTCCATTCCTCGCTTCTGTGCTCCTGTAGCTGTTCTTGAATTTCCTGTTTCATTTCCCTGACTCTCCTCCTTTCTTCTGGATTTTGTGTTCTTTGGGCT
Source organism: Diorhabda elongata (assembly GCA_026230145.1). Taxonomy (NCBI): domain Eukaryota; kingdom Metazoa; phylum Arthropoda; class Insecta; order Coleoptera; family Chrysomelidae; genus Diorhabda; species Diorhabda elongata. The sequence goes on from JAOVVJ010000038.1 coordinate 229,425, forward strand.
CTTCTAGCTATTCGGTTTTTCTCCCTAATCAGATTTCTCAGATCGTCGCTTATATTTTTGAATCTACCGTATTTGTCTGGTACGGTCATTGTGGTACTTCGTTCTATCGCTTCTGATAGTGCTTCTTCGAAGAAACAGACCTGTTCTTCTAGCATCTCCTTGCTTTTTATTCCCGTGATTGGTCCTAACAGCTGTCCTGTTAGCCTTCTGAATTTCTCCCAGTTAGTTTTTCTCACGGTTCTTCCTGCTTGTCTGTTGCCGATACCTATGGTGACGACGATTGGTGAATGAGCGTCGCCGCCGTCTATGGTCCGGATTTCTACAGGCATCGTCATGTCTCTCAACACGGCGATGTCTATAACCTCGGGCCTTCCTCCATTTGGTGGGTAGTGTGTCGGTCTTACTGGTCCTATCGCTTGATAGGATGGGTGATCTTCTATGATCTTCTCCAAATTTCTTCCTTGTCTGTTTCTTCTTGTGCTGTACCACGCAGGGGACTTGGCATTCAGATCTCCTATGATACTGCCTTTTTTACCATCTGGGAGTACTGCTAGCACGTCTTCCTCGTGTATTGTAGTCTCAGGCCTTACGTATGCTGATATTATTCTAATATCGCCGTATGATGTTTTAATGACTACTATTGTCGCCTCCATGCTAAGTAGTCCGTCCGGTGAATTTATTCGGTGTTGGCACAACTCTTTTTTTACTAAGATCGCTGTGTCTCCGGAGCGTCCGTTTATATCGTTTCTATAAACGTTGTAGCCTGGCCAGGTGAATCTGTGTGTGTCACCTGGCAATTTTGTTTCTTGTAGAGCGAAGATATCGTAATCTTCTTCCTCCAAGATCACTCCCATGGTGTTTTGGTTTGTTCGTAGTCCTCCTGTGTTCCACGAGCCGATCTTTATTTGACTAGGAAGGTTGTTTGTCATTTTATTTGACTTGTTGGGCTATTAATGTCGCTATGAGTGCCTGCATGTTCTGCAGCATACTCAATATCTCGCCCGTTCCTTGTTGTTTTGGAGGAATTGAAGCTGACGGCGTTTTCTTGGCCGTTTGGGCGTAGCTGACTCCTGGGATCGTGGTTTTTGTTGTTGGTTTTTCTGTTTCCTCTTTTTTGGGATTTTTCGGACACCCCTTGTAGTTGGCTGGGTGGTCTCCTGCGCAGTTTCTGCATTTCGGTTTCCCGGTCTTGCTCAGGGTGCAGTCCGCGGCCCTGTGTTCTCCTGCACATCTTACACAGCGCACGTCCATGTTGCACGTGCTCTGTCCGTGATGGAAACCTTGGCACCTGTAGCATTGTACAGGTCCGTCGTGTTTTTTCTGTTCTACCACACTTATTTTCGTGTGGCAGAGATATCTGAGGTTTTTGTATGCCTGCTCTTCTGCAGGCTCGATAACTACCATGTATATTGGTAGTAATTTCCTGGTGTTATCTTGATTTTTTTTTTGCGTATAGCTCGTCAGTTGCCATACTTTTTTCGGTTTCAATCCTACTTCCCTCAGCTCGGTTTCTACTTCCGGAGCTGGGGTGTTGACTGCTAGTCCTTTAATCACTAGCTTTCTTTCTTTTTCCTCTTTGAGTGCGTACGTGTACCACTCTATTTCTTTGTGCTCGCTCAGGAGCATCTTCATTTTATTGAAATCATCCACTGATTGCGTGGTGATCTTTCCAGTGTGGCTGCCCATTTTGCATTGGGCTTTGATATTTCTCTGTATCAGTCAGTATTTTTTTTTTGTTTTTCCTCTTCGTCTCTCTTTATTTTTTTTAGTTCTTCTTCTATTTCCTTTCCGTTTTCGTTGCTGTCGGTTTTATTTTCTATCGTAAGTTTGCTTTTCGCATTCTTACGTTTTCTTTTATTTTTCACTTGCGTGAAATCCTCTTCTTCCATTGGGCAGTCTTCGCTGCTTGAGTCCTCCATTACTATTGTCTGGCTCTCGCATTTCTTTTCACATGTTTTGTTTTCCGTTTGGGTTTGTCCTTTATTTTGGTTTTTTTCATTTTGCTCTAGCAGTTTTGTTAGTTTACTGCCCAGATTATCTACCATTTCGGTCAAGCTATCGATTTTTGTAAGTTGCATTTCAATTGTTTTTCTTAGGAGCTTGTTTTCTTCCTCCGTTTTTTTTTGTTCTTTGTTCCTTCGTTTCAAATCTTCTTCCAGCTTCTTGTTTGTCGCTTCGAGAATTTTCGTCTTCCTCTCTCTCGATGATCCCCTATCGTAGGGTTTTTCCCTACACTTAGGGTTTTCAGGCTCCATGTCTGTACTCACGTCTGTATTTCTCTTTTTTTTATAGATTCTCTAAAATTGCCTGAAATTTAAAAGTTAAATATTTGTCCGTACTAGTGTACGGAAACTTTAAATAGCGGAATTCTCCGCGCAATCAAATGCTTTATTATAAGACTTTCCTCATGCTAAGAAAATCTTAAAGCTTATAAAATAAATGTGCCTGACTGACACAACCTGCAATAAAAGTTTTATTTGGGTCTTACCCGCGTCCGCTTTCGTTTCACTGCACAGTCACAGATGTTCACTCACCGTGAACTCAACAGGACCGTAACCAGCCCAGTCTCGCAACTTAGCAGTGCCCAGTTAACAGCACTTATGTCGCTCTCTTTTATATCAACGTACGTAATTCTAATAGGCTCCGCCCTCCTACGTTTGCGCATTTGCTATAATTTCATTGGTAGGGCATGTTAATATAAATAGATAGGTCGAGTGTAATTTTTTTGTTTAATAGTTAGTTTCGTCGCATCGGTTGCTTCATAGTTTTCAAGTGACAAAGTTCTATTTTTTTTTGTTTTGGAAAAAGAAAAATATATATATAAAAAAAAATGTCTGGACGTGGTAAAGGTGGTAAAGTAAAGGAAAAGGCAAAATCTCGCTCAAACCGAGCTGGATTACAATTTCCTGTAGGACGTATACATCGTTTGTTGAGAAAAGGCAATTATGCAGAACGAGTCGGTGCCGGAGTTCCAGTATATTTGGCAGCTGTTATGGAATATTTGGCAGCCGAAGTACTCGAATTAGCAGGAAATGCTGTTAGAGATAACAAAAAGACCCGTATAATTCCAAGGCATTTACAATTAGCCATTAGAAACGATGAAGAATTGAATAAATTGTTGTCTGGAGTAACCATCGCACAAGGTGGTGTTCTTCCTAACATTCAAGCTGTACTTTTACCGAAAAAGGCAGAAAAGAAAGCTCAATTCCTTATTCATTATATTATATTTCTTTATTTTATCGAAATACATACATATTCATAAACCGGCCCTTTTAAGGGCGACAATTTTTTTTTCATATATATTTATAGAAAGAGATTATAATATAGATATATTATACACACACACACACACACACACATATATATATATATATATATATATATATATATATATATATTCGAGATTCGAGATTCTCGTGTAACGTACTGTTAAATAAAAAAAAATAAATAAATAAATGCCCTGATATATAAGAAAACTTATCATCTGTAATAACAACTGGAATTGTGGTTATGTGATTATTTTCAGCATCGTTAATAATAACGTTCGTACTAGAAATAAAAATTGTATATACTGAGATAAAGATAAATAAAAGTTCCTCTAATCGCTTATGTTCTTATCTATGTATGTATGTAGTATGTATCTATGTGTATATGTATGTGCGTATCAATAAATGCGAGGTTGTTCTTATATATAAGAGAACAAACTAATGTGTAATTCCTTTTATTATTTATTTATTTTTTTTTTTCATATTCAAGCAAAATATGTTGTGGTTCTGAAAAGAACCGTTTTTTTTTTGTATATACATATGCTATGATCGAGGACATATTCTTCTACTTCACAATATGAAAATTGAAAATTAACCACCAAAACCATATAAAGTACGACCTTGACGTTTTAAAGCATAAACAACATCCATAGCCGTTACCGTTTTTCTCTTAGCATGTTCAGTATATGTTACGGCATCTCTAATAACATTTTCCAAAAACACTTTCAAAACTCCACGAGTTTCTTCGTAAATTAATCCCGATATACGTTTTATTCCTCCACGTCTAGCTAATCTTCTAATAGCAGGTTTGGTAATTCCTTGGATATTATCACGTAAAACTTTTCGGTGTCGTTTTGCACCCCCTTTTCCAAGTCCTTTACCACCTTTTCCACGACCGGTCATTATTTTTCTTTTATTTTGTTTTTTCTATATACCTAAAACAATCCGATGATAACTTCGAAAAGACTTCAAAATACTGACCTAAGAATTTTCCCTAATCTCTTTTATAATACCTATAGACTCCGCCCATTAGAAAAAGTACGCACCAATCCTAGATTAGTACTCCGTAATGTTGGACAAAGTTATAAAAGAAGGTCATAAATAGATTTATCTCTTTGCTTTCTTAGAGCGCTTCGGGGCTTTGTTGCTCTACCTATCTGCCCATTTCGGGGCTTTATTTTATAATGAAATAAACCCTTTCGGGGGCAGGTATGTCAAGAACTATCGCGAATCCTAGGATCAGCAGTTTCAGGTGAATTTTATTTTCATTTTCATAAAAACACTAACAGGCAATCAAAAGGGTCAGGAATTCTTTAACCGGGGAGGAAACTCCCTCCGGCAGTGAGTCCGCTGTCTGCTTTGATAGCCAACTCTTGTTAGGTACTAACAAAGGATTTCAATTTTCGAAATCCTTATTTCTCATCTCACTTGATCTGACTCTCTCGACCTTTTTATTTCACCCATTTCCCTTTTGAAAATGCCCCGAGTAGCCCGTTCCCCGATAAAAACCCGAAGCAAACCCGCCGATGAATTCCCACCACTCCCGATCAACTTCAATTCTCCCCTCGCAGAAATGGTCGCAGAACTATCGCGGTTCAGTCCACAACAAGTCATCCAAATGCGCAACGCCATTGATTTTATCGAAAGGAAATCACTCGAGAATAGTAGAACCCCCTCACCAGCACCATCTGCGGATTCCTATGCATCTAGGGTCTCGCAGAAATCGTCCAACTCTAAATCCCAACGGGTAGATTATACCCAACTAGGCGCCATCCCCAAAGCCAATTTTCCCCCTCTAAATTCCAAGTCAATCTCAATATCTCATAAACAAAAAAAAAATACCCAAAATACCACTAAAACCCAAGCACCCACTCAAACCCAAAAACCAAATAAAATCACCCAAAACACCACTAAACCCCAAGCACCCACTCAAACCCAGAGCCCCAGAACCCACCAACAACCCCAGATCCCCAGAACCCACCAACAATCCCAGACCCCTAGAACCCACCAACAATCCCAAACCATCACCCAAACACTCAATTTGAGAAACCTTCCAACTAAATATACCTCACAGAGAGAGCTCTACAATCTCCTCAACACGCAAGAGCTGTTGAGGGGACAAATGAGCTTTCTCAAAGCTAACCCCAATGGAACCGCCCTCCTCAAAATTCCTTCCACGTTTCATCACGAAACGTTGGCAAGGAAAATCCGTTACGCCATAGGCGACGAGAAAATCGTCGTAATCCCGATAAACTCTCCCCAACGAGCCCAAAAACCCCTAACCACTAAAACCAAAAAAACCACCTTTTCTCTGGTCTGCAAGAATGTACACCAATCTTACACCGAGGAGGAGTTCCGGGAGATCCTCTCTATCCTGAAATTCCCTGTCATTAAAACTTGGAGGATCATAGCTAGATCCACAAATAAACCCACATCCATGTTCCGAATTATTACAGATTCCGAAACCGCCTACCATCACGCCCTAACCAAGGGTATAAACTTCCACGGGCTTTCGCACTACTGCGAAGCCTCAAATTCAAACACCATACCCGCAGTCCCCAAATACTGCAATCGTTGCTCATCTACCGGCCACTCCGCAGACACCTGCAATGCCAAACCTATTTGTCCAGCCTGTGGTGCTTCTGGTCACAAGCCAAAAAAATGCCCAAAAGCTAACTCCCCTACCTGTAAAAATTGCGGTGGACCTCACCCCGCCTTCCACCCCCGCTGTCCGAAAAGGATTGAAACTAAGAAAGCCCCCCAGGATACAGCTCCAGTCACCCTAGAAAAACCTCAAACCCCTTACAACCTGTCTACTGACACCAAAATCCTGATTGAAATCTTGGCAACAACTATAATGAATGCCATCCCTACTTCTCGGGCGCTAGTAGCCGAAACGCTACAACGCCTCATTCCCCCTTTTTACGGTTATAATTGTACCGTAACCAGCGGCGTGGGTAACCGCATTCATTTCGCTTTCACCCAAAAACCAAACACGTCCCACTGAAAAAGTGTAGATATAGCCCTAGCAACACCATTTATGTCAATACTGACATAACCCCCATTTCAAGCCGCCTAAATAACCTCCAAGCCCCTTCTAATTGACTCGATCCATAGAATCAAGACTTCCGTTGCGAAAGGGACCCTCCTCATCCTTCCTCAATTTCCTCAATAGTAGCTCCCATATCAATCAGATAAATTCCTACCCCCAACAAACACCCTCATTTTCATCCATCGTCGGAGTTGCAGGTTTTCTGCGGTTTCCCTGCAACCTGAAGAACCGATTCTCCAGACAAATGTCCGACGATAGGGAATAATACAGCCGCAGCTGTACCCGCCCACCCCCAATTAGATTAAGAAAAAAACAAAAAATAAACAAAAAAAATATATAAAAAAAAAACCCAAAAAAAAATCTCAACAAAAAAAAAAGTAACTGCTCCGCTAGAAGCAGCCGAGCAAACACTTCCCAACAAAATATCCCCACACCCAGCCCTGCAGAGGAAAAAATTCCTATATCAGGGCCTAAGCAAATCATAACCAAATTACCAAAAAAAAAAAACCTTCCCTCCTAATTCATCACAACGAATCTCTCTCTCTTTTTTTAGATTTATCTCGAGTTTCTTTCTTAGAGCGCTACGAGAAGGTCGCAAGTACGGATTAAAGGACTACTGTATAATCGGTCACTGTTTCATTAGAAAACACACCGGTAAACGCAGGGTCGCCTACTGCGATTCAAACTCTCGCTGACAAAGAAAGTATTTAACAGCGTCGTAACAAAAAGCGTGAACAGTAACAGTTGCAAAAGTGCCCCTTTCGGGGCTTTGTTGCTTAACATATCTGCCCTTTTCGGGGCTTTTTTTTATATTGAAATAAAACCTCACGGGGGCAAGTGTTCAAGAAATAGCGCGAATCCTAGGATCAGCAGTTTCAGGTGAATATTATTTTCATTATCATAAAAACACTAACAGGCAATCAAAAGGGTCAGGAATTCTTTAACCGGGGAGGAAACTCCCTCCGGCAGTGAGTCCGCTGTCGGCTTTGATAGCCAACTCTCGTTAGGTACTAACAAAGGATTTCAATTTTCGAAATCCTTATTCCTTCATTCCACTTGATCTGACTCTATCGATCTTTTAATTCCACCCATTTCACTTTTGAAAATGCCACGAGTAGCCCGTTCCCCAATACAAACCCGAAGTAAACCAGTATCATCAGTCGACGAGTTCCCACCACTCCCGACCAACCCCAATTCTCTTCATAAGGAGAAAACCTTCGAAGAAATGTTTGCACAATTCACATAATACAGTCCACAGCAATTATTCCAAATGCAAAATGTCATACAAGTTATCCAACGTAAATCACTGGAAAAGAGCAGGAGCTTATCACCAGTACCATCCGTGGATTCCTATGCTTCTAGGGTCTCGCAGAAATCAGCCAGCTCTAAATCCAAGCAGGTTGATTACTCTCGACTAGGCGCTATTCCCAAAAAAAATATTCCCCCCCTAATTTCCAAGTCAATCTCAACACCTCAAAAGCCAAAAAAAATCACCCAAAATACCACTAAATCTCAAGCTCCAACACAAACCCAGCCCCCCAGAACCCATCAACAATCCCAAACCATCACCCAACAACAACCTAAACCTCACACCACAGCTCAATCTCCTCCACTTCAAACCCTCAATCTTAGAAACCACCCAACAAAATATACCTCACAGAGAGAGCTCTACAATCTCCTCAATACGCAAGAGCTATTGAGAGGACAAATGAGCTTTCTCAAAGCCAACCCCAATGGTACCGCCCTCCTCAAAATTCCTTCCACTTTTCATCACGAAACGTTGGCAAGGAAAATCCGTTACGCCATAGGCGACGAGAAAATCGTCGTTATCCCGATAAACTCTCCGCAACGAGTCCAAAAACCCCTAACCACTAAAACCAAAAAAACCACATTTTCTCTGGTCTGCAAGAATGTAGACCAATCTTACACCGAAGAAGAGTTCCTTCAGATCCTCTCTATCCTGAAATTCCCTGTCATTAAAACCTGGAGGATCATAGCTAGATCTACAAATAAACCCACATCCATGTTCCGAATTATTACAGATTACCAAGGGTATAAACTTCCACGGGCTTTCGCACTACTGCGAAGCCTCTAATTCAAACACCATAACCGCAGTCCCCAAATATTGCAACCGATGTTCATCTACCGGCCACTCCGCAGACACCTGCAACGTCAAACCCATTTGTCCAACCTGTGGTGCTTCTGGTCACAAGCCAGAAAAATGCCCAAAAGCTAACTCCCCTATCTGTAAAAATTGCGGTGGACCTCACCCCGCCTTCCATCCCCGCTGCCCGAAAAGGATTGAAACTCCGAAAGCCCCCCAGGATACAGCCCCAGTCACCCTGGAAAAACCTCAAACCCCTTATGACCTGTCTACTGACACGAAAATCCTGATTGAAATTTTGGCAACAACAATAATGAATGCCATCCCCACTTATCGGGCGCTAGTAGCCGAAACGCTACAACGCCTCATTCCCCCTTTTTACGGTTATAATTGTACCGTAACCAGCGGCGTGGGTAACCGCATTCATTTCGCTTTCATCCAAAAACCAAACACTTCCCACTGAAAAATAAAGTCCCATGGACTTTAAAATAGGGACCGTTAATTGCCAAGGTTTAGCCAGAAAACGACATCTACTGAAGCACTTATTGAGCTCTAACAATATCCAAATCTTATCTATAACCGACACCCTTTGCAAATTACCTCCAAGTTTCACTGGCTATACCACTTTCCAATTGGACAGAAATTCCTACTGTCACGGCAACGGACTTCTCGTCCGTAACGGACTCTCTTCGATACCCCATCCCCTACCCCCATTTCTGTCTCAACGGAACCTGGATTGCATAGCCATCGATATCTCGTGTAATAACGAGACTATCACTTTCATCTCTTATTACAAAAACCCACAACAATCACTTTCTCTTGACCTCCTCGAATATGCATCCACTCTTCCTAGAGCCATCATTATGGGTGACCTCAACTCCAGGAATACCCTTTTTGGTGATACCACAACCAACCTAGCCGGCAGACTTCTCGCCAACTCTCTAATTTCTCTTTCCCTTTCTCGGATTAAAAACCGAAATCCAACACTCGTAAGTCACCTGGGCTCTTCCATCGTCGACCACATAATGTGCACGGACAGATTAATTACCCTTATCGACGGCGAATGCTCTATAGGCTACCCAATCACCTCAGACCACGTTCCTTTATTGGTCAGTACATCTTTTTTCAACCCAATAAAACCCCCTCCAACTAGCTTCACCTATCGGGACTTCAAAAATGCCGACTGGACCTCCTTCGCAAACCATATCAATACCAATTTACCCCAACCCACTATTCTTCGGGCTACCGAAGAACTAGACAAATACGCGGAGGATTTCCAATCCCTCATTATCGATGCGCAAGACATCGCCGTCCCTCATACCACCGTTCACACCAACTATATATCAATCTCTCAAAATATCCGATCCAAAATTCGTCAGAAAAGACAGTTACACAGGCTGTACGTTAGAACTAGAGACCCAGCAGTCAAAACGCAATGGAACCGTCTCAACGCCCAAGTCAGGCTGGAAATCAATGCTGAAAAGCGGAGAAAGTGGGAGGCCGCCACTGCCGACTTGGACTATAGACGGGGTCGTGCGTTTTGGCAACAATTCTACAGACTAACTGGCCAACGAAAGCATGTAGAATCACACCTTGAAGTACAAGAACGAAAGTATTTTTCGCCCGAAGACAAAGCTACCGTCTTCAAAAACAGCTTACAAACTGTCTTTACTCCAACTGACAACCCCCATTTCTCACGGGACTTTGCCGATGAAACCCACTTCTTCACCCAAAACATAACTCTGAGCCCCCACTGGATTACCCAACTAAATGAGAACGTTCCACTTCTCGCACCATTTACCGCGGATGTTGTTAGATCGGCTTGCCGATCTGGGAAGAACTATGCTCCCGGGCGGGACGGAATCTCAAGACAGGCATTAAAAAACCTGCCTGAAACAGCTCTCCCTGAACTCTGCGGTCTATTTGACGCCTGCTTGGCTTTCTCTTACTTTCCTCAATGTTGGAAATCAGCCAACACGGTTCTCATTCCCAAACCCGGCAAAGACCCTTCCAATCCTGAATCCTACCGCCCTATTTCGCTCATCAGCATCTTGGGTAAAGTCTTTGAACGTTTGATTAAAGACAGAATCTGGGACTTCTGTACAGAGCTTAATATTATTCCAAAACTCCAATTCGGATTCAGGCCCAAACACTCCACCCAAAACGCCATCACCAATCTTCAAACCATCTTAACCAAAGCGATGAACCAACACCAGTGTGCCTCCGCCATTTTCATGGATGTTCAGAAAGCTTTCGACCAGGTCTGGCATGCCGGACTTATTAGGAAGCTTCTGACTATCCGCATGCCACCTCCTACTATAAAATTGATATATTCATATCTCACCAACCGCTCCATCAAGGTCAAAGTTGGTCATTGCCTTTCCGAATCTTTTACCCCACTTACTGGCGTTCCACAAGGCTCAATTCTGTCCCCACTACTCTATATAATCTATACGTATGACACTCCAATCCCACTGGACCCAACAGTGAAAATCCAAATGTACGCTGATGACACCGCACTCATCGCCTACGCCCAAAACATGCGCTCTCTCAATATCAAATCCCAAAATATTCTGAATCAATTTTCGGATTGGTGCAGAAAATGGAGGGTTACTCTCAATTCTCAAAAAACTCAAGCCATCGCCTTCATACATCCCCAATCCGTGCGCAAACATCAACCTCAAAACCTCCACTTGAGACTTTGGGGAGAGGGGCTCGAAATCCGCAGAGAAGCCGTCTATCTGGGAGTGAAATTCACTCACACTCTCAATTGGACGGCCGATCTGAATGACACTCTAAACAGAGTACGGAAACGAGTCAGGCTCATCAAAGCTCTTGGTGGAAATTTCGGACGAACCCACCCCCTGACCCTACTTCATACGTATAAAACATACATCCGCCCCATTATCGAATATAGAGCAAACGTCTTTAGCACTTTACCCGAATATCTGATCAAAAGACTCCTGACCTGCGAGCAGTCCATTCTTAGGTACTGCCAATGCAAGTGTAGGTTTAGCCCTAGCAACACCGTTTATGTCAATACTGACATAATCCTCATTCCAAGCCGCCTAAATGACCTCCAAGCCCGATATGTGATTCGAACCATCGAATCAAATAATTCCGCTGCTAAAGAGACCCTCCTCAACCCCTGGACCAACAATATGCGGCCACTAGGTTCAAAACCCAAAAAAAAGCTCCCTTATTCGCCTCTTCGACTGCTTGCAACAGCATACGAGGATCTCCCAGAAACCTACCTTAATTTCCTCGATAGTTCCCCCATATCAGTGAGATAAATTCCTACCCCCAACACATACCCTCATTGTCATTCATCGTCGGAGTTGCAGGTTTTCTGCGGTTTCCCTGCAACCTGGAGAACCGATTCTCCAGACAAATGTCCGACGATAGGGAATAATACAGCCGCAGCTGTACCCGCCCTTCCCCAATTAGATTAAGAAAAAACAAAAAATAAACAAAAAAAAAATATATATAAACCCCCCCCCCCAAAAAATAAAAAAGAAAAAAAATCTTGAACAAAAAAAAATGTAACTGCACCGCTAGAAGCAGCCGAGCAAACACTTCCCAACTAAATATCCCCACACCCAGCCCTGCACAGGAAAAAATTCCTATATCAGGGCCTAATGCAAATCATAACCAAATTACCAAAAAAAAAAACCTTGCTTCCTTATTTTTCACAACGAATCTCTCTCTCTCTCTCTTAGATTTATCTCCAGTTGCTTTCTTAGAGCGCTTCGAGAAGGTCGCAAGTACGGATTAAAGGACTGCTGTATAATCGGTCACTGTTTTATTTTAGAAAACACACCGGTAAACGCAGGGTCGCCTACTGCGATTAAAATTCTCGCTGACAAAGAAACTCCTATTATTAGCGTATACCATTGCAAAGAATGCCCCTTTCGGGGCTTTGTTGCTCTACCTACCTGCCCTTCTCTGGGCTTTTTTTATAATGAAATAAACCCTTTCGGGGGCAAGTGTTTCAAGAACCAACGTGAGTCCTAGGATCAGCCAGTTTCAGGTGAATATTATTTTCATTTTTATAAAACACTAACAGGCAATCGAAAGAGTCAGGAATTCTTTAACCGGGGAGGAAACTCCCTCCGGCAGTGAGTCCGCTGTCGGCTTTGATAGCCAACTCTTGTTAGGTACTAACAAAGGATTCCAATTTTCGAAATCCTTATTTCTTATCCTTACTTGATCTGACTCTATCGATCTTTTTATTCCACCCATTTCACTTTTGAAAATGCCACGAGTACCCCGTTCCCCCATTCAAACCCGAAGTAAACCTGTTTCCACCATTGATGAATTCCCCCCACTCCCAACCAACCCCAATTCTCCTTCTGAGGAGGAAACTTTTGCAGAAATGGTCGCAGAATTCTCGCGGTACAGTCCAAATTAAATCGCCCAAATGCGCGATGTCATTAATTATATCAAACGGAAATCACTCGAGAATAATAGAAGCCCCTCACCAGCACCATCTGCGGATTCCTATGCATCTAGGGTCTCGCAGAAATCGTCCAGCTCTAAATCCCAGCGGGTTTCTTGTACCCAACAAGGCGCGATCCCCAAAACCAATATTCCCCCTCTAAGTTCCAAGTCAACCTCAATACTTCAAAAGTCAAAAAAAAAATACCCAAAATACCACTAAGCCCCAAGCACCCACTCAAACCCAGAGCCCCAGAACCCACCAACAACCCCAGACCCCCAAAACCCACCAACAATCCCAGTCCCCCCGAACCCACCAACAATCCCAGACCCCCAGAACCCACCAACAATCCCAAACCATCACCCAAACACTCAATTTGAGAAACCTCCCAACAAAATATACCTCACAGAGAGAGCTCTACAATCTCCTCAGCACGCAAGAGCTTTTGAGGGGACAAATGAGCTTTCTCAAAGCTAACCCCAATGGAACCGCCCTCCTCAAAATTCCTTCCACGTTTCATCACGAACCGTTGGCAAGGACAATCCGTTACGCCATAGGCGACGAGAAAATCGTCGTAATCCCGTTAAACTCTCCGCAACGAGCCCAAAAACCCCTAACCACTAAAACCAAAAAAACCACCTTTTCTCTGGTCTGCAAGAATGTAGACCAATCTTACACCGAAGAAGAGTTCCTGGAGATCCTCTCTATCCTGAAATTCCCTGTCCTTAAAACTTGGAGAATCATAGCTAAATCCACAAATAAACCCACATCCATGTTCCGAATTATTACAGATTCCGAAACCGCCTACCATCACGCCCTAACCAAGGGTATAAACTTCCACGGGCTTACGCACTACTGCGAAGCCTCAAATTCAAACACCATACCCGCAGTCCCCAAATACTGCAACCGTTGCTCATCTACCGGCCACTCCGCAGACACCTGCAATGCCAAACCTATTTGTCCAACCTGTGGTGCTTCTGGTCACAAGCCAGAAAAATGCCCAAAAGCTAACTCCCCTACCTGTAAAAATTGCGGTGGACCTCACCCCGCCTTCCACCCCCGCTGTCCGAAAAGGATTGAAACTCCGAAAGCCCCCCAGGATACAGCCCCAGTCACCCTAGAAAAACCACAAACCCCTTACGACCTGTCTACTGACACCAAAATCCTGATTGAAATCTTGGCAACAACTATAATGAATGCCAACCCTACTTCTCGGGCGCTAGTAGCCGAAACGCTACAACGCCTCATTCCCCCTTTTTACGGTTATAATTGTACCGTAACCAGCGGCGTGGGTAACCGCATTCATTTCGCTTTCACCCAAAAACCAAACACGTCCCACTGAAAAAGTGTAGGTTTAGCCCTAGCAACGCCATTTATGTCAATACTGACATAACCCCCATTCCAAGCCGCCTAAATGACCTCCAAGCCCCTTCTAATTGATTCGATCCATAGAATCAAGACTTCCGTTGCGAAAGGGACCCTCCTCATCCTTCCTCAATTTCCTCAATAATAGCTCCCATATCAATCAGATAAATTCCTACCCCCAACACCCACCCTCATTTTCATCCATCGTCGGAGTTGCAGGTTTTCTGCGGTTTCCCTGCAACCTGGATAACCGATTCTCCAGACAAATGTCCGACGATAGGGAATAATACAGCCGCAGCTCTACCCGCCCACCCCCAATTAGATTAAGAAAAAACAAAAAATAAACAAAAAAAAATATATAAAAAAAAACCCAAAAAAAATATATAAAAAAGAAAAAAAAAATCTTGAACAAAAAAAATATATGTAACTGCACCGCTAGAATCAGCCGAGCGAACACTTCCCAACTAAATATCCCCACACCCAGCTCTGCAGAGGAAAAAATTCCTATATCAGGGCCTAAGCAATTCATATCAAATTTCCAAAAAAAAAAACAACCTTCCTTCTTAATTTTTCACAACGAATCTCTCTCTCTTTTTTTAGATTTATCTCATTCATTGTGTGTTTATCAAGCTGCTATAGCGGTTTAGTATATTGACATTTCTTGTATACTTACAAAAAAAAAAAAAAATAAGATGGCTCGTACTAAGCAAACGGCTAGAAAATCGACTGGAGGGAAAGCTCCTCGTAAACAATTAGCGACGAAAGCCGCCCGTAAAAGCGCACCAGCTACTGGTGGAGTAAAAAAACCTCATCGTTATAGGCCAGGTACTGTAGCTCTTCGTGAGATAAGACGTTATCAAAAGAGTACCGAATTACTTATTAGAAAATTGCCATTTCAACGATTGGTTCGTGAAATAGCACAAGATTTTAAAACAGATTTACGTTTTCAAAGTTCAGCGGTTATGGCTCTCCAGGAAGCTAGTGAGGCTTATTTGGTAGGTCTATTCGAAGATACTAATCTGTGTGCCATTCATGCTAAAAGAGTCACCATTATGCCCAAGGATATCCAATTGGCTAGAAGAATTCGCGGAGAACGAGCATAAATACAAAAATTAATTTTTTTTTATAGAATTACATTTTATCTATTTGATTATAATAGATTTTTTGTTTTATATATATATATTGTAACTAAAAACGGTTCTTTTCAGAACCACAAATAATTTAACATTTATGATATTAGTATAATATTTTGATATAAACATAGGATGTGATTGTTGATTGGATAAAGAAGACGCACGCCGCACACACACGCGCACGCACGCACACACACGCACACATACATACATACATACATACATACACGAGATAGAGAAAATTATTATTTTTAACTAACAAATTTTAGACAATATCGACATATAATAATTGAAAGTTTATAAAACACATTAGATCTACTATATCGTAGGTAGGTCGAGACAAATTTAGAAGGTGGTAACAACCTACATTACATCGATCGATGAAAATGTTACATATAACATAACATAACATATCAATTATTGAACCGAAATTCAAAAAATTCTTGTTTTATCAAAACAAACACTATTTATTTCTTATTTTCTTCATAAATAAATGAAAAAATTGTGGCCCTGACAAGGGCCATTTGTTATTATTGTCGATTGTCGTCGTACCCATCATCAGTCCGATAATACTTCTCGATTGTTGTACTATCTTTCTGTCAGAAAAAAAATATTCTTTTTATTTCTTCTTTTTAGGAGCGGCGGCGGCGGCTTTCCTTGCTTTAGGAGAGGAGCTGCTAGCAGCTGCTTTCGAAGTTTTCGGTTTTGGTGCTTTCGGCTTTTTCGTGGGACTGCCTCTATTGGATTTTTTTGCTTTAGTAGGATTCTTCGTTTTCATTTCGGATGATGCGGCACTGGCTGTATTGGAAGCGGCGGCGGCGGCGGCGGCGATGACTCCATTAACCGAAGATTTTTTGTCTGTTTTTTTGGCAACTTTAACGCCTTTCTTATCAGTAATCGATGTTGTTGTCGTCGTCGTCGTCGTCGAAGTTTTTAAGGAAGCCGCTGCTGTACCTGTCGTTTTTTTGCCTTTATTAGATTTCTTAATACTTTTCGATTTATCCACTCCTCCTCCTCCTCCTGCAATAATAGCATTTCGTTTTGCTGCTGTTACAATTTTTTTGGATTTAGTTACGCCTGGAGTAGAAGCGGCTGTTTTCTTTTTCTTTTTGTCAATAGCATTCGTTTTAGCCGAAGTACCACCAGTTGAAGTTGCCGAAGCTAACTTGAATGATCCGGAAGCTCCTTTACCTTTAGTTTGTACCAAAGATCCCGATACTACAGATGCTTTCAAATATTTTTTGATGAATGGCGCTACTTTTTCTGCATCAACTTTATAATTGGCAGCAATGTACTTTTTAATTGCTTGTAAAGATGAGCCTCCGCGTTCCTTTAAACCTTTGATCGCATTGTTCACCATTTCCGAAGTCGGTGGATGAGATGGTTTGGTCCTAGGATTTTTAGCTTTTTTTTCCTTTTTATTTATTGGAGACGACGAAACCTGCGGTGAATTAGACGCAGACGTTGCGGTTACAACCGAAGTTTGATTTTCTGTATCCGCCATAACTACTAACAACCTTGTGTGTTATTATATCGTCGATAAACTACACTAAACTGATATTAAAAAAAAATATTGAATGTAGTTTTATATTTCGTTTTATAAAATTTCACCTCTCTATATTATATACTTAATAGTATAAAAGACTTTCAATTTTCCGCGTGTAATGAGTTACAAGAGGAGTCATTCAAATAAAGCGGACGGAAGACTGAACGAACGAATAGAACTAAGTTAAAAAACGAACCTCATCATTCTCGAATCAGCTACTGAGGAGAGAACACGCGTTTAACGATTGTTTTGTAATCTGTATAGTGATATATTTTACGACCAGTATAAACCTCAAGCAAAGTGTACCCCCCCCCATAATTATTACTATTCAATATTATAGTTAATCTATTGGTCTAATTGAAAACCTACGCATAGATTTACTAAGTCTACCTTCGCCCCCCACCACGGGGACTACACCGTACCCCACCGAGTATACACGAAGGTTGAGGGAAAAAATACAAAAACTTAATGTGCAAAAACCAGAAATATTCTCTAGCGAAAATCTCAATATTGATAAAAATGTGCGTGTTAATAGAACAATAGTGTCAGTGAAAACGTCACCGAAAAGAAGATATAAAGGTACGTTAAAACATAAGACAATAACAAAAACTAATAAAATAAAAAGACTTACAAAAACCAACACACATAAAACGGTTCCTAAGATAAGTGTACGGGAATCTAGTCGTAGTTTTGATCCCGACGTTCCACGTCGCAGTGCCGATACTACAGATGAAAATTCACTGTCAAAATACTCTTCAGAAATCAATAGAATAAAAAAGAAAACTTCAGAATTAAAATTAAAAAACAAAAATTTCCTAAAACTAGTTTATATTGATGAAGACTTTTTGATTGAAGATAAAACAAATAAAACTGATAGTTTGGAAACGATAATTATTCCAAAACAGTGTTTAGAAACAATCGACGTATCATCGCTATCTAAATGTATTGAGTTGACCAACAACCAACCATCTAAAGCAAAGTGTTCAGAAGTTAACATCGAAAAGTGTCCAGAACAAATAAACAAAAACATTAACAAGTGTTCAGAAAACAAAAATATCACTTGCGATAGTGATATAATAGGGCTGAAGTCTTTCAACTCTGAGTTGTCAATTCCTGTGTGTAGAGGCAGTTCGGCCAATAATACCTCCACACCGGATAGATCATTAAACAAAGTAACACAAACAAAAGTACAAATGGAAGAAGATACTATAGGATCACAGCGCAGTGACTCATCAGAGGAAGACATAAGCCCAAAGAGATCGACAAACGTCCCTGAAACAACAACAATTCAAGCACAAATACAAAAACCTGCTAATCTCTCATGGGGGCAGGAAGTTGAAGACGCTGAGAATACTGGCGTCGGAATAACAACCGACAATTTCACGTCGCAATACGAGAAAATTCTTAAGAAAAATTCTAAAATAACTGCTAGAAAACTAAATATGTCTAGTGCGGAACAACAAAAAGTAGACATAAACGCAATCCAGACAATCACCACAAATGAACCCATGGACACTAGAGACGTCACACCACCGGGATTCGAAAAACCCAAAAAATGTGTATCTTTCAATAAAATACTGAGTCAGACAAACAAACAAGCCACAATCGAAACACACAACAATTACGATACGCTATCTGAACTCTCTGAAGACGAGAAACAAACTACATTCAAAACACAAAAGAAAAGGAAGAAAACTCACTTCAGAAAGTTCAATAACTCCGGTGTTACCAACGATGATGACGACACAGGCATCCAAGAGAATAAACGTACAAAAGCAGCCCCCAAAATCTCTAAGAAACTCACCGCATGCCCACCAATAGTAATTGACGGAAACGTTTCACACCACAGGCATATGGTAAACAGAATAACAGAAGAAGTCAAAAACCCATTCGAACTTAAGTACACAAACAATTCAACAATCGTATTCACCAAAGATGCTAGCGACTTTGAGAATTTGAAAAAAACACTGAAACGGGAAAAAATTCAATTTCACACCTACTCCAGACGAGAAGACAAAACACACGCATTCGTACTAAGAGGCCTAGCAGAAGGGCTACACATCATTGACATCCGAGAAGAGCTTGAAAAAATTCATAAAATTCAAATTAAGGACATTTATCGTATGACAACGAAGGGTCGCCCCCTTTATTTAGTTATTACAGACTCCAAAATTACTCTGGACTACCTGAATAAAACGGTAAGAGTAATCGAACACACAAGGGTTGTATGGGAACATAGAAGACAAAACAAACCAATCATACAATGCCACATCTGTCAGCTCTGGGGCCACGCTACCTCAAATTGCGGTAGAACGCCGAGATGCCTAAAATGCGCGGGGCAACATCTTACACCAGAATGTGTTAAAGAAAGATCGCTTCCTGTCCGGTGCGCCAACTGCAGAGGAGACCACCCTGCAAACGCAGAAATTTGTCCAGAATTCATAAAAAGGAAAATATGGCTTGAAGAAAAGAAATCAATCAATCTAAAATCCAAAACCACCACCACCACCACAAAATATATCCCAGCTCCTATTCCAACAAACAACCCATGGACAAAAAGAAACAACAATGAAGATTTTCCCAGCCTCCCATCCAAAAACATTCCCCAAACAACCCCCCAAAATGAACAGCCTCAAATACAATCAAAAACAACAAACGTTCAACCCAGACCACCCAACAACGATATAACCAAATTCACCGAGCTGAACAACATGTTCAAAGAACTTCACTCCTTGGTAAACTTGGATGAACTTAGCAGAGCCGTTGCTGATCTACTAGAGGAAATGAAGAAGGCAAACAATAAAATGGAGAAATTCACGATCTACAATAACTTTGTTACTAATATAGACAACTATGACATCTAGGCAGGTAGGTGGTAGAACAGTATTTCAAAAACGATTTAATCTTAAAATTATATTCTGTAATGTACGTGGAGTTTATAGCAAACTCCATCTCATCAGACATTTTCTCGACATTCACAAACCATATATTTTCTTTCTTATCGAGACACTTCTTAAACCAAATAAATCAATTAACTTTGGAAACCCAGAATATCGTCTCATTAGACAAGACCGCCCCGCCGATGCCAACGGTGGTGGTATCGCATTGTTAATCAAAAAAGGCATAAATTTCCAACTCTTGCAACAAAATAATACATCAATTGAGCATATCCCAATACTCTTAGATAATAAAATTAAAATAGTCGGTGTCTATAATCCTCCCGGTAATACGTTAAAAGAATTGGACTTTCACAATATCACAAAAACACACAACAAAGTTCTGATAGTAGGTGATCTCAATTGTCGACATCCACTGTGGGATCATTACGCTAAACTCCCTAATAAAAACGGAAATACTCTTTTGAAATTTTGTGACAATTCTGATTGTATTATATTCAATACTGATGAACCAACGCATTTTCCATACGCAAACTTCACTCCCAGCACACTCGACATAGCCATAGGGAAAAACATTAACAACATACACAAAATAAAAACACTAACAGACTTCAACTCCGATCACGATCCTGTCCTTATCCATCTGAAACTTTCACACAATATACATAACCCTGTCATTACAAAAACATACGATTACAACACTACAAGCTGGGTAAAATTTAGAAAACACATAAATGAAAACATCACAATAACAGACAAAATAGAAAATACACAACACTTAACAAAGATAATTGGAAATCTTCAAAATATTATCATCACAGCAAGAAATCAATCAACTATATTAAAACCAATAACCCAATTCCATAATACTCTCCCAGATCACATCATACAAACAATACACGAGAAAAACAAAATAAGGAGAAAATGGCAACAAACTAGGCACGATAACGATCATTCACCACTAAAACACTATCAACACACAATAAACAACTTGATAAAAGAACACAAAAACAACGAATGGTCCAATTTTTTGAACACCTTACAACCAGAAAACAACTCGCTATGGAAAATCGCGAAACGTCTCAGATTCAAACAAAATAAATTTAATAAAATTATTAGTAACGGACATACGTTTACTAATGAAATCGAAATAGCGGAAAAGTTCGGAGAGTATTTTCAAAACAACTTTATAAATTATTCACAACACACACAATACCATCAAAATATCACACAATCAGTTCATCAATACCTGAATTCATTAAACACTTTAAATACACAAAACTTAACAACTTGTACAGAAGTTTACAACACAATACAACAATTAAAAAATAAAACAGCCCCGGGATCAGACGGGATACCTAACATTTTACTCAAAAATATACCAAAAAAAGCAATAGTACAACTTACATACATAATAAATTTCATTATTAAAACTGGTCAATACCCGGATATGCTCAAGATTACCAACATCATACCAATAATCAAAGCTAACAAACAACCATGTTATGTGGATAGCTACAGACCAATTTCCCTACTGAATAATATAGCAAGGTAATTGATAAAATAATCCTTAAAAGATTACAAAATTTCATAGATAAACATAATACTATACCTTCCAAGCAATACGGATTCAGAAGCGGTCACAGCACAGTGGCTCAAATCATCAGAGTTTTAAATTATATTAGAGAAGGCTTCCAAAACAAAGAAAAGGCAATTATGGTCACTATCGACATACAGAAAGCATTTGACTCCGTATGGCCCGAGGGATTAGTTCAAAAATTAATCAAATTAGGTATACCAAGCTATTTGAATAAAATTTTAAATTCATACCTAACGAATCGTAAATTCTTCACTAAAATAGAAAATCACACAGCTGGACCATTTTCAATACAAGCTGGAGTACCACAAGGCTCTGTGTTATCTCCTTTGCTATATTCCATATTTATCCACGATCTACCAACTTCTCCGCAACTTCTTACCGCCATATATGCCGACGACACCTGTTTTGTATCGACAGCAAAGAATCCAGATCACGCATTAGACATCGCACAAAATCACATCAACACAAAAATTATACCATATTTACACGAACACAAATTAGCCATTAATGCATCCATTTATTACTCAGGAGAATAGCTAGAAAAAACTGCTCACTGCAATCTCAGCTATATGTAGATGGACACCTCATTACACCTAGTAACACCCTGAAATATTTGGGGTATACTGTACAAGGCAACACAAATGCAAAAGCACATATCATGCAACAAATACATAAAGCCAAGATTGCAATGGTCAAACTGTACCCACTCATATGCCGACACAGTAATCTCACAAGCCAAAACAAAATACTTATATACAAACAAATCATACGTCCAATACTCACATACGCAGCCCCAGTTTATTATAACGGCTCCAAACACAATTTCAACTCCCTGCAAGTGATACAGAACAAGTGTTTACGGATGGCGATAAAATATAATTGCGATCCCAAACTACCCAGAAACACGTGGTTACATAACAAAGCCGATATACCCACTATTAAAGACTTTATAAAAAAAATCTCTACAAATTTTTACAATTATTGTCTGGCAAACGATCTTCGTAAGAGCCTCAAAGACGCAAATCGCGCAGAAGACATCCGAGATAGTGGGTGTAGGCTTCTGCATGGGTCGCTAACCATATAACAAGGTTGTTCAACTCCAAACGTTTATTCATCACAAATGTATAGAATATTTCAAAATAATAATAATAATAATTAATATCAAATAAAACAACGTCAGTCATGTTGCTTTCTCGAAAAATATTCCCCCAGTCGATTTTGAAACTCTGTTTTTCAGCTGCTTTTCAGAGATAACCCAGTCGAAAGATGCTAGGAATCATAAACATATATTAGGGACAAAGTTATTTTTAGAGCGAAAATGTATGGATAATGTTGAAGAAACAAGGAGCCAGCTTAATACTTCAGACGCACTCAATACATGTAAAGATCGCCAGATCATCGGCATACACATTGTATATTGTTATTTTTATATGTATTGTTAATTTGGGAATCATAAACAGAATAAAGAACCTTTTTAATTAAAATTAAACGAACCTCATAAACCAAACCAACCTCAAAAACCTTGGTTTCTTCGAGATTTTCGAATCGAATGTAATGAAAAAAATTGACAAAGAACTAACTAAGGTATACTTCGAACTTTCGCCAAAGTTTTACTATAATTTAATGACTGCTAACAACGTTTGTTATTAAAAAAAAATAGCACTTAAAAATGGTTAAAAATTTATTTCCGTCGATGCTTAGCACTTTAGATATAATTTCGAAATTAAATAAAAGTCCTTCTTAAAATACAATGAAGGTAAAGAGAAACGTGTCTATTCACAATAATGACCAATATTTAAAAATATCAAAACGAATTGAAATAATACCGCAATTATCATTTGAACGGTGACATGTCTACCCTGACTTACGCGACACGTTTCTACTATATATGTTCGTAACTAATATATTATTATGAGTATTTTTCAATAACAATCTTCCGACATACTGAATATAAGAAAAATATCAAATTTCAATATTGGAACCCGCTTATATTCCATTTTAGGTAATATTGAATGGTGGGTGGTGGTGGTGGTAGTAGCAAATTATAATTATTACAATAGATTGATTGACTGATTATATTTTCTTCGAACGAACTAACTACTTCGCTCTATTCGCAACTATGTCTGTCTATTACACAATATTTCATATTTTATCCGACAATTTTTTTTTACATTGTATAGTATATTATTTTAGGAAATGAACATATTTTATTTAAAATTTCAAACCAATTTGAAAAGAAAAAAAAAAGTGTTTTTAACAAAACTTCAAAGACTCCACAAAAACTACTTTAACAACGGCAAGCGACCAACCGCTTTGTATGTTTTATCTTACCGGCGGTCGGGCTTTTTTTTTGCCTTTAGCCGACAGTGAATTAGTATATGAAACTTTTTAAAACAAAAGCGACGTTAGAAATTTATATATATATATATATATATATATATATATATATATATATATATATATTTACGTACAACGGAAAAACATGGCCTTATAATATTAATACACAATAAATTTTTATTGATCTTAGAAGAGGATTTTTCAGTTAAGTGGAATATCATCTTTCGTCATATTTAATAGAATTCAATTGAATTAAAGTCTTTCGTTCGTTGTTATCATATATAAATAAAAAAAAGTAGTATTGTGGTTCTGAGAAGAACCGTTTTTTTTGTTTGGTCGATGTTATTATTTAAGTAAATAAAATTGAAAATTTTCTGTCAATATAGTAGATATGTTATACTTATTATTTAGAACTAGTATATTTGGTAACTGCTTTAGTTCCTTCACTGACTGCGTGTTTTGCCAATTCTCCGGGAAGCAATAGTCTCACTGCAGTTTGAATTTCTCTACTTGTAATTGTTGAACGTTTATTATAATGAGCCAATCTGGATGCTTCGGCGGCGATACGTTCGAATATATCATTAACAAAACTATTCATTATACTCATAGCTTTACTCGATATACCGGTGTCAGGATGAACTTGCTTAAGTACTTTGTAAATGTAAATAGCATAACTTTCCTTCCTCCTCCTTTTTTTCTTTTTATCGGCTTTCGAAATATTCCTTTGAGCCTTTCCGGCTTTTTTCGCTGCCTTTCCGCTAGCTTTTGGTGGCATTATTTCTCTTGAAATAAAATAAAAACACTTGGATGACGTACCGTATTTATCGACGAAAAGTGGGTAAAATTAGCAGTTAACACACACACACACACATTTCCCTTGAGACGAGCCCGTCCCTCTAAGCATCCACCCCCGGATAAATCCACGAGTGGGTGCGAAGAAGAACATTCCAAACACCCCCTGTCAATTCCGACAGGTCCTCATCCTCTTTCACGTCGCAGTTTCGCGTGTAGAATCCCTCCTCTCCCCTTAGGTCTATGGGAGATTCCGGGATGTCTTATCTTTTTATTAAGTGATTAGCCTGTTGGCTATACACTCTTGGCTTCTTGTTCTGGACGTCTTCTTGTGTGCAGTTAACAGCACTTATGTCCCTCTCTTTTATATCAACGTACGTAATTCTAATAGGCTCCGACCTTCTACGTTTGCGCATTTGCTATAATTTCATTGGTAGGGCATGTTAATATAAATAGATAGGTCGAGTGTAAATTTTTTGTTTAACAGTTAGTTTCGTCGCATCGGTTGCTTCATAGTTTTCAATTGACAAAGTTCTATTTTTTTTTTGTTTTGGAAAAAGAAAAATATATATATATATAAAAAAAATGTCTGGGCGTG
This sequence comes from Diorhabda elongata, assembly GCA_026230145.1. Taxonomy (NCBI): domain Eukaryota; kingdom Metazoa; phylum Arthropoda; class Insecta; order Coleoptera; family Chrysomelidae; genus Diorhabda; species Diorhabda elongata. Next base: position 254,553 of record JAOVVJ010000038.1, read on the forward strand.
GTAAAGGTGGTAGAGTAAAGGGAAAGGCAAAATCTCGCTCAAACCGAGCTGGATTACAATTTCCTGTAGGACGTATACATCGTTTGTTGAGAAAAGGCAATTATGCAGAACGAGTCGGTGCCGGAGCTCCAGTATATTTGGCAGCTGTTATGGAATATTTGGCAGCCGAAGTACTCGAATTAGCAGGAAATGCTGTTAGAGATAACAAAAAGACCCGTATAATTCCAAGGCATTTACAATTAGCCATTAGAAACGATGAAGAATTGAATAAATTGTTGTCTGGAGTAACCATCGCACAAGGTGGTGTTCTTCCTAACATTCAAGCTGTACTTTTACCGAAAAAGGCAGAAAAGAAAGCTTAATTCCTTATTCATTATATTATATTTCTTTATTTTATCGAAATACATACATATTCATAAACCGGCCCTTTCAAGGGCCACAATTTTTTTTTTATATATATATAGAAAGATTATAATATAGATATATTATACACACACACACACATATATATATATATATATATATATATATATATATATATATATATATATATATATATCTAGATAGATCTATTGATTCGTTGATTTCTCTATTTTCTTTGGTTGAGATAGAAGAGATTCGAGATTCTCGTGTAACGTACTGTTAAATAAAAAAAAATAAATAAATAAATGCCCTGATATATAAGAAAACTTATCATCTGTAATAACAACTGGAATTGTGGTTATGTGATTATTTTCAGCATCGTTAATAATAACGTTCGTACTAGAAATAAAAATTGTATATACTGAGATAAAGATAAATAAAAGTTCCTCTAATCGCTTATGTTCTTATCTATGTATGTATGTATGTATGTTTGTAGTATGTATCTATGTATATATGTATGTGCGTATGAATAAATGCGAGGTTGTTCTTATATATAAGAGAACAAACTAATGTGTAATTTCTTTTATTATTTATTTATTTTTTTTTTAATTTTCATATTCAAGCAAAATATGTTGTGGTTCTGAAAAGAACCGTTTTTTTTGTATATACATATGCTATGATCGAGGACATATTCTTCTACTTCACAATATGAAAAATGAAAATTAACCACCAAAACCATATAAAGTACGACCTTGACGTTTTAAAGCATAAACAACATCCATAGCCGTTACCGTTTTTCTCTTAGCATGTTCAGTATATGTTACGGCATCTCTAATAACATTTTCCAAAAACACTTTCAAAACTCCACGAGTTTCTTCGTAAATTAATCCCTATATACGTTTTACTCCTACACGTCTAGCTAATCTTCTAATAGCAGGTTTGGTAATTCCTTGGATATTATCACGCAAAACTTTTCGGTGTCGTTTTGCACCCCCTTTTCCAAGTCCTTTACCACCTTTTCCACGACCGGTCATTATTTTTCTTTTACTTTGTTTTTTCTATATACCTAAAAAAATCCGATGATAACTTCGAAAAGACTTCAAAATACTGACCTAAGAATTTTCCCTAATCTCTTTTATAATACCTATAGACTCCGCCCATTAGAAAAAGTACGCACCAATCCTAGATTAGTACTCCGTAATGTTGGGCAAAGCTATAAAAGAAGGTCATAAATAGATTTATCTCGTCGGAGTTGCAGGTTTTCTGCGGTTTCCCTGCAACCTGGAGAACCGATTCTCCAGACAAATGTCCGACGATAGGGAATAATACAGCCGCAGCTGTACCCGCCCACCCCCAATTAGATTAAGAAAAAACAAAAAATAAACAAAAAAAATATATATAAAAAAAACCCCAAAAAAAATATAAAAAAGAAAAAAAAATCTTGAACAAAAAAAAAATGTAACTGCACCGCTAGAAGCAGCCGAGCAAACACTTCCCAACTAAATATCCCCACACCCAGCCTTGCAGAGGAAAAAATTCCTATATCAGGGCCTAAGCAAATCATAACCAAATTACCAAAAAAAAAAAAACCCTCCTTCCTAATTTTTCACAACGAATCTCTCTCTCAGATTTATCTCCAAGTTGCTTTCTTAGAGCGCTACGAGAAGGTCGCAAGTACGGATTAAAGGACTACTGTATAATCGGTCACTGTTTTTTTTAGAAAACACACCGGTAAACGCAGGGTCGTCTACTGCGATTAAAATTCTCGCTGACAAAGAAACTCGTATTATTAGCGTATACCATTGCAAAAAATGCCCCTTTCGGGGCTTTGTTGCTCTACATATCTGCCCTTTTCGGGGCTTTTTTTATAATGAAATAAACCCTTTAGGGGGCAAGTGTTTCAAGAACCAACGTGAGTCCTAGGATCAGGTGAATATTATTCTCATTTTTATAAAACAATAACAGGCAATCAAAAGGGTCAGGAATTCTTTAACCGGGGAGGAAACTCCCTCCGGCAGTGAGTCCGCCGTCGACTTTGATAGCCAACTCTTGTTAGGTACTAACAAAGGATTTCAATTTTCGAAATCCTTATTTCTTATCCTCACTTGATCTGACTCTATCGATCTTTTTATTTCACCCATTTCACTTTTGAAAATGCCCCGAGTACCCCGTTCCCCCATTCAAACCCGAAGTAAACCTGTATCCACCGTCGATGAATTCCCACCACTCCCAACCAACCCCAATTCTCCTTACGAGGAGAAAATTTTCGCAGAAATGGTCGCACAACTCTCGAGGTACAGTCCACAACAGGTCACCCAAATGCGCAACGTCATTGATATAATCGAACGGAAATCACTCGAGAATAGTAGAACCCCCTCACCAGCACCATCTGCGGATTCCTATGCATCTAGGGTCTCGCAGAAATCGTCCAACTCTAAATCCCAGCGGGTTGATTATACCCAACTAGGCGCGATCCCCAAAACCAATATTCCCCCTCTAAATTCCAAGTCAATCTCAATACCTCAAAAGTCAAAAAAAAATACCCAAAATACCACTAAACTCCAAGCTCCCACTCAAACCCAAAAACCAAATGAAATCACCCAAAACACCACTAAACCCCAAGCACCCACTCAAACCCAGAGCCCCAGAACCCACCAACAACCCCAGACCCCCAGAACCCACCAACAATCCCAGACCCCCAGAACCCACCAACAATCCCAAACCATCACCCAAACACTCAATTTGAGAAACCTTCCAACTAAATATACCTAACAGAGAGACCTCTACAATCTCCTCAACACGCAAGAGCTGTTGAGGGGACAAATGAGCTTTCTCAAAGCTAACCCCAATGGAACCGCCCTCCTCAAAATTCCTTCCACGTTTCATCACGAAACGTTGGCAAGGAAAATCCGTTACGCCATAGGCGACGAGAAAATCGTCGTAATCCCGATAAACTCTCCCCAACGAGCCCAAAAACTCCTAACCACTAAAACCAAAAAAACCACCTTTTCTCTGGTCTGCAAGAATGTAGACCAATCTTACACCGAGGAGGAGTTCCTGGAGATCCTCTCTATCCTGAAATTCCCTGTCATTAAAACTTGGAGGATCATACCTAGATCCACAAATAAACCCACATCCATGTTCCGAATTATTACAAATTCCGAAACCGCCTACCATCACGCCCTAACCAAGGGTATAAACTTCCACGGGCTTTCGCACTACTGCGAAGCCTCAAATTCAAACACCATACCCGCAGTCCCCAAATACTGCAACCGTTGCTCATCTACCGGCCACTCCGCAGACACCTGCAATGCCAAACCTAATTGTCCAACCTGTGGTGCTTCTGGTCACAAGCCAGAAAAATGCCCAAAAGCTAACTCCCCTACCTGTAAAAATTGCGGTGGACCTCACCCCGCCTTCCACCCCCGCTGTCCGAAAAGGATTGAAACTCCGTAAGCCCCCCAGGATACAGCCCCAGTCACCCTAGAAAAACCTCAAACCCCTTACGACCTGTCTACTGACACCAAAATCCTGATTGAAATCTTGGCAACAACTATAATGAATGCCATCCCTACTTCTCGGGCGCTAGTAACCGAAACGCTACAACGCCTCATTCCCCCTTTTTACGGTTTTAATTGTACCGTAACCAGCGGCGTGGGTAACCGCATTGATATCGCTTTCACCCAAAAACCAAACACGTCCCACTGAAAAAGTGTAGATTTAGCCCTAGCAACACCATTTATGTCAATACTGACATAACCCCCATTTCAAGCCGCCTAAATAACCTCCAAGCCCCTTCTAATTGATTCGATCCATAGAATCAAGAATTCCGTTGCGAAAGGGACCCTCCTCATCCTTCCTCAATTTCCTCAATAGTAGCTCCCATATCAATCAGATAAATTCCTACCCCCAACAAACACCCTCATTTTCATCCATCGTCGGAGTTGCAGATTTTCTGCGGTTTCCCTGCAACCTGAAGAACCGATTCTCCAGACAAATGTCCGACGATAGGGAATAATACAGCCGCAGCTGTACCCGCCCATCCCCAATTAGATTAAGAAAAAACAAAAAATAAACAAAAAAAAAATATATATTGAAAGAAACCCCAAAAAAAAATCTTAACAGAAAAAAATGTAACTGCACCGCTAGAAGCAGCCGAGCAAACACTTCCCAACAAAATATCCCCACACCCAGCCCTGCAGAGGAAAAAATTCCTATATCAGGGCCTAAGCAAATCATAACCAAATTACCAAAAAAAAAAAAAACATTTCCTCCTGATTCATCTCAACGGATCTCTCTCTCTAGATTTATCTCATTCATTGTGTGTTTATCAAGCTGCTATAGCGGTTTAGTATATTGACGTTTCTTGTATACTTACAAAAAAAAAAAAATAAGATGGCTCGTACTAAACAAACGGCTAGAAAATCGACTGGAGGGAAAGCTCCTCATAAACAATTAGCGACAAAAGCCGCCCGTAAAAGCGCACCAGCTACTGGTGGAGTAAAAAAACCTCATCGTTATAGGCCAGGTACTGTAGCTCTTCGTGAGATAAGACGTTATCAAAAGAGTACCGAATTACTTATTAGAAAATTGCCATTTCAACGATTGGTTCGTGAAATAGCACAAGATTTTAAAACAGATTTACGTTTTCAAAGTTCAGCGGTTATGGCTCTCCAGGAAGCTAGTGAGGCTTATTTGGTAGGTCTATTCGAAGATACTAATCTGTGTGCCATTCATGCTAGAAGAGTCACCATTATGCCCAAGGATATCCAATTGGCTAGAAGAATTCGCGGAGAACGAGCATAAATACAAAAATTCATTTTTTTTATAGAATTACATTTTATCTATTTGATTATAATAGATTTTTTGTTTTATATATATATTGTAACTAAAAACGGTTCTTTTCAGAACCACAAATAATTTAACATTTATGATATTAGTATAATATTTTGATATAAACATAGGATGTGACTGTTGATTGGATAAAGAAGACGCACGCCGCACACACGCACGCACACACACACACACGCGCACACACGCACACACATACATACATACATACACGAGATAGAGAAAATTATTATTTTTGACTAACAAATTTTAGACAATATCGACATATAATAATTGAAAGTTTATAAAACACATTAGATCTACTATATCGTAGGTAGGTCGAGACAAATTTAGAAGGTGGTAACAACCTACATTACATCGATCGATGAAAATGTTACATATAACATAACATATCAATGATTGAACCGAAATTCAAAAAATTCTTGTTTTATCAAAACAAACATTATTTGTTTCTTATTTTCTTCATAAATAAATGGAAAAATTGTGGCCCTGACAAGGGCCATTTGTTATTATTGTCGATTGTCGTCGTCGTACCCATCATCAGTCCGATAATACTTCTCGATTGTTGTACTATCTTTCTGTCAGAAAAAAAATATTCTTTTTATTTCTTCTTTTTAGGAGCGGCGGCGGCGGCTTTTCTTGCTTTAGGAGAGGAGCTGCTAGCAGCTGCTTTTGAAGTTTTCGGTTTTGGTGCTTTCGGCTTTTTCGTGGGACTGCCTCTATTGGATTTTTTTGCTTTAGTAGGATTCTTCGTTTTCATTTCGGATGATGCGGCACTGGCTGTATTGGAAGCGGTGGCGGCGGCGGCGGCGGCGATGACTCCTCCTTTAGCCGAAGATTTCTTATCAGTAATCGATGTTGTTGTCGTCGTCGTCGTCGAAGTTTTTAAGGAAGCCGCTGCTGTACCTGTCGTTTTTTTGCCTTTATTAGATTTCTTAATACTTTTCGATTTATCCACTCTTCCTCCTCCTCCTGCAATAATAGCATTTCGTTTTGCTGCTGTTACAATTTTTTTGGATTAAGTTACGCCTGGAGTAGAAGCGGCTGTTTTCTTTTTCTTTTTGTCAATAGCATTCGTTTTAGCCGAAGTACCACCAGTTGAAGTTGCCGAAGCTAACTTGAATGATCCGGAAGCTCCTTTACCTTTAGTTTGTACCAAAGATCCCGATACTACAGATGCTTTCAAATATTTTTTGATGAATGGCGCTACTTTTTCTGCATCAACTTTATAATTGGCAGCAATGTACTTTTTAATTGCTTGTAAAGATGAGCCTCCGCGTTCCTTTAAACCTTTGATCGCATTGTTCACCATTTCCGAAGTCGGTGGATGAGATGGTTTGGTCCTAGGATTTTTAGCTTTTTTTTCCTTTTTATTTATTGGAGACGACGAAACCTGCGGTGAATTAGACGCAGACGTTGCGGTTACAACCGAAGTTTGATTTTCTGTATCCGCCATAACTACTAACAACCTTGTGTGTTATTATATCGTCGATAAACTACACTAAACTGATATTAAAAAAAAATATTGAATGTAGTTTTATATTTCGTTTTATAAAATTTCACCTCTCTATATTATATACTTAATAGTATAAAAGACTTTCAATTTTCCGCGTGTAATGAGTTACAAGAGGAGTCATTCAAATAAAGCGGACGGAAGACTGAACGAACGAATAGAACTAAGTTAAAAAACGAACCTCGTAAACCAAACCAACCTCAAAAACCTTGGTTTTTTCGAGATTTTCGAATCGAATGTAATGAAAAAAATTGACAAAGAACTAACTAAGGTAGACTTCGAACTTTCGCCGAAGTTTTACTATAATTTAATGACTGCTAACAACGTTTGTTATTAAAAAAAAGTACCACTTATAAATGGTTAAAAATTTATTTCCGTCGATGCTTAGCACTTTAGATATAATTTCGAACTTAAATAAAAGTCCTTCTTAAAATACAATGAAGGTAAAGAGAAACGTGTCTATTCACAATAATGACCAATATTTAAAAATATCTAAACGAATTGAAATAATACCGCAATTATCATTTGAACGGTGACATGTCTACCCTGACTTACGCGACACGTTTCTACTATATATGTTCGTAACTAATATATTATTATCAGTATTTTTCAATAACAATCTTCCGACATACTAAATATAAGAAAAATATCAAATTTCAATATTGGAACCCGCTTATATTTCATTTTAGATAATATTGAATGGTGGGTGGTGGTGGTGGTAGTAGCAAATTATAATTATTACAATAGATTGATTGACTGATTATATTTTCTTCGAACGAACTAACTACATCGCTCTATTCGCAACTATGTCTGTCTATTACACAATATTTCATATTTTATCCGACAATTTTTTTTTACATTGTATAGTATATTATTTTAGGAAATGAACATATTTTATTTAAAATTTCAAACCAATTTGAAAAGAAAAAAAAAAGTGTTTTTAACAAAACTTCAAAGACGCCACAAAAACTACTTTAACAACGGCAACCGACCAACCGCTTCGTATGTTTTATCTTACCGGCGGTCGGGCTTTTTTTTTGCCTTTACTTTAGCTGACAGTGAATTAGTATATGAAACTTTTTAAAACAAAAGCGACGTTAGAAAGTTTTTATTTTATATATATATATATATATATATATATATATATATATATATATATATATTTACGTACAACGGAAAAACATGGCCTTATAATATTAATACACAATAAATTTTTATTGATCTTAGAAAAGGATTTTTCAGTTAAGTGGAATATCATCTTTCGTCATATTTAATAGAATTCAATTGAATTAAAGTCTTTCGTTCGTTGTTATCATATATAAATAAAAAAAAGTAGTATTGTGGTTCTGAAAAGAACCGTTTTTTTTTGTTTGGTCGATGTTATTATTTAAGTAAATAAAATTGAAAATATTCTGTCAATATAGTAGATATGTTATACTTATTATTTAGAACTAGTATATTTCGTAACGGCTTTAGTTCCTTCACTGAATGCGTGTTTTGCCAATTCTCCGGGAAGCAATAGTCTCACTGCAGTTTAAATTTCTCTACTTGTAATTGTTGAACGTTTATTATAATGAGCCAATCTGGATGCTCGGCGGCGATACGTTCGAATATATCATTAACAAAACTATTCATTATACTCATAGCTTTACTCGATATACCGGTGTCAGGATGAACTTGCTTAAGTACTTTGTAAATGTAAATAGCATAACTTTCCTACCTCCTCCTTTTTTTCTTTTTATCGGCTTTCGAAATATTCTTTTGAGTCTTTCCGGCTTTTTTCGCTGCCTTTCCGCTAGCTTTTGGTGGCATTATTTCTCTTGAAAAAAAATAAAAACACTTGGATGACGTACCGTATTTATCGAAAAGTGGGAAAAATTAGAAGTTAACACACATACACACAATTTCCCTTGAGACGAGCCCGTCCCTCTAGGCATCCACCCCCGGATAAATCCACGAGTGGGTGCGAAGAAGAACATTCCACCACTCCCTGTCATTTCGACAGGTCCTCATTTTTTTTCGCGTCGCAGTTTCGCGCGTAGACCCCCTCTTCTCCCCTGAGGTCTATGGGAGATTCTGGGTTGTCTTATCTTTTTGTTAAGAGATTAGCCTGTTGGCTATACACTCTTGGCTTCTTGTTCTGGACGTCTTCGTGTGTGTGTGTGTGTGTTTCGCGGCCTCGGGTAAACCTCTTCCTACCTCCTGCCGGTAGGAAAAGATCTAATCCGAGTGGTCCTTCGCCTTCTCTATAGCTGTCCCCGATGTATAACTCTGCATTTGCTTATGAAACGCAGGATTACCGTGTCGGGGGGTGTCCTCTTGTGGTTTACTTCTGTTGGGCAATGAGTGTTGCTATGAGTGTTTGCATGCTCTGCAACATACTCAGTAGCTCTGGTGTTTTTTCTCCTGTCTTTGTTGTTTTCTTCGCAGCTTGTGCGTAAGTGCGTCCTGTTTGCGTGGTGTTCCTAGCTTGGCTGTTCTCCATCTTTTTCGGGTGTTTCGGGCACCCCTTGTAGTTTGCGGGGTGTTCTCCTCCGCAGTTCCTGCAATTCGGTTTTTCCGTCTTGCTGAGTGTGCATTCCGCCGCTCTATGCGCTCCCGCGCATCTCACGCAATGCACGTCCATGTTGCACGTGCTTTGTCCGTGATGGAATCCCTGACACCTGTAACATTATACAGGTCCGTCGTGCCTTTTTTGTTCTACCACACTTATTTTTGTGTGGCAGAGGTATCTCAACTTCTTATAAGTTGGTTCTTCTGTAGGTTCTATTACTACCATATATATATATATATATATATATATATATATATATATATATATATATATATATATATATATATATATATATATATATATATATAGGTAGTAGTTTTCGGGTGTTGTCCTCCTTTCTTTGAGTACGGCTTGTCAGCTGCCATACTTTCTTTGGCCTCAGTCCATCTTCCCTCAGTTCTTCCTCTACCTCCGACATTGGGGTGTTAACAGCCAGTCCTTTTATGACCAGCTTCTTCTCCTTTTCCTCATTGAGTAGGTAGGTATACCACTCAATCTCCTTATACTCGCTCAGGAGCATCTTCATCTTGTTAAAATCTTCTTTAGTTGCTGTCGTTATTTTGCCCGTGTGTTTTCCCATTTAACACTGGGCGTCGATTTTTCTTTGCACTAGCGTAGTGCTGTCCACATGAGTGGGGATTTTAGAATTATCGGAGGTGGCCTTCTCTCCGGTTCTGTCTGTTTTCTTTGTTCGTCTTTTTTATCTTCTCCAATTCCTCTTGGATTTGTTTGTCCGTTGCTATTTCTTCATCTGAGGATTGTCTCTCTGCTTTCTTTCTTTTTTTTCATTCTTCACTTCCATGAAGTCTCCTTCCATGGGGCAGTCTTCGTTTTGTGTTCCTTCTTTTGTATTATTTTGAGTTTTCAACTCATCTCTCAAATCTACTATTCTATCTGCCAATTTGTTGTTATCGGCATTGAGTTCTTTATTATTGCCCTCTAAGGACTTAATTAGCTTGTCTTTACCGATGATCATTTCTTCGTAATTTCTCATCCTCTCTTCAAGGGATTTAATTTGCTGTCCCATCGTTTCAACTAGCGCTTCATAGTCAGCTTTTTGTTGAATTATAATTTTGGATAACACAACCCTATTTTTGAAGTTTTTAGGCTCCATGCCTTTTACTCTCTGTCTCGGTTTTCCTATTTTTGCTTCGGTACCTGGAAATTACCTAAAAGAAAAGTTTAAGCCGTACTGATAAGTACGGCTGTTTCGAAAAATGGATAAATTCCGCACAATCAAATTTGTGTTGTCAAACACAATACTTTCATGCAGAAATATTTTTTAGCATTATAAATAAAAGGCTGTGTCAAAGCACAGCTACCTGCAAAGAAAAGAAAGTTTAATCAGGGTCTCACCTGACTACCTGAGTCCGCTTTCACTTCACTTCACTGTCGCACTTGTTCACTCGTCGAAGTCTCGGAGTCAACTGCATACTGCAGTTAACAGACACACACACACACTTGCGCGTTAGAAAGCCCGTCCCTGTAAGCATACACTCCCGGATAAATCCGCGAGTGGGTGCGAAGAAGAACATTCCAACCACCCCCTGTCATTTCGACAGGTCCTCATCCTCTTTCGCGTCGCAGTTTCGCGCGTAGAATCCTTCCTCTCCCCTTAGTTCTATGGGAGATTCTGGGATGTCTATCTTTTTTTGTTAAGAGATTAACCTGTTGGCTATACTCTCTTGGCTTCATGGTCTGGACGTCATAATGTGTGTGTGCGTGTTTCGCGGCCTCGGGTAAACCTTTTCCAACTTCCAACCGGTCGGAAGGATCTAATCCGAGTGGTCCTTCGCCTTCTCTATAGCTGTTCCCGATGTATAACTCTACACTTGCTTATGAAATGCGAAGTTACCGTATCGGGGGGTGTCCTCTTGTGGGTTGTCTCTGAAAACCTAGGATTTTGGATAGAATTTTTTTTTCTGTTTTTTGTTTTTTTTGTGTTTTTTTTTGGTTTTTTTTTTTTTTATACTATCCTAAACTACTAACCTACCTTAACCTACATTACCTATCCATCCAGTTGTTTTCTGGGCCTCTTGTGTTTCTTGTAGTCTTCTTTGTTGTATTTTATGATTTCCCTTAATTCTTCGTTGGGGTGTGTTGCCAACTCCTCGAATAGCTTTATTGCCCTTTGGTCCATGATGTCTAATACTTTTTCGGGTCCCGTTTCTCCGTATATTTCCTCGCTACTTGTTGTCCAGTGAACATTTAGTGCTTGTCTCAGCGTTATGTTTTGTTGAGCCTGTAGTTTCTTCCTGTTTGTTTTACACGTGTGTCCGCAGGCAACAGAGGCGTACGTTATAATCGGTATTATTATACTCCTGATAAATCTGAGTTTTGTTTCCGTCTTTAACTTGCTATTTCTACCGATTAATCCGCATAGTCTTGCTCTCGCTTGTCTCACTTTGTCGACAGTGTTTTTCACGTGTTCGTTGAAAGTGAGACTTTGGTCTAGCGTTACGCCTAGGTATTTGGCCTTTTTTGTCCACTGGATTTCTTCGTTGTTAATTTTTATTTTCTGGTCGGGTTGGTGGCTTCTCTTTTTCTTGAAGAGAACTGCTTGGCTTTTCTCGCAGTTGACTTGTATTTTCCATGTTTTGCACCATTCGTCAATTTCTTTTGCAGCGTTTTGGAGTCTTTTCGTGATGTTTTTCACCTTAACGCATCTCGTTGCTATTGCAGTGTCGTCCGCATATAGCGCTGTCAAGGTGTTCTCCATTTTCGGGTTGTCTGCTGTGTATATGTTATACAGCATTGGTGATAGTACCGCTCCTTGCGGTACTCCCGCCTGCTGCTCTCCGACTTCCGATTTTTCGTTTGCGACCTTCACCTGAAACTTCCTGTCTTTGAGGTGGGAAGTGTTTTGTTTTCAACATGACACTTATTATGTTCGAAAGGTATGCCATACCTTTTTTTGGCATGTTTTTCAGCGCTCTGTTCGTGATTCCGTCTATTCCCGGAGCCTTCCTTGCTGATGCGAACCTGAGTAGTTCTTTCACTTCCTCGTCTTCTAGGTATTCGTTGATGTTTTGTTCTATCATGTCTGAGAGTCCATGTCTTCGTCGGGATGTTCGTTCAGTGTAAACTGAAGTTACATTGTGTTTTTTAGCTCTTCAGCTTTCTCTTCGTCTGTATACGCCATCCCGTTGCTTCCGTGTATTGGGGGCATTGGTTTTCTTTCTTCTCTTGTTTCTTGTAGAGCGAAGATATCGTAATCTTCTTCCTCCAAGATCACTCCCATGGTGTTTTGGTTTGTTCGTAGTCCTCCTGTGTTCCACGAGCCGATCTTTATTTGACTAGGAAGGTTATTTGTCATTTTATTTGACTTGTTGGGCTATTAATGTCGCTATGAGTGCCTGCATGTTCTGCAGCATACTCAATATCTCGCCCGTTCCTTGTTGTTTTTGAGGAATTGAGGCTAACGGCGTTTTCTTGGACGTTTGGGCGTAGCTGACTCCTGGGATCGTGGTTTTTGTTGTTGGTTTTTTGGTTTCTTCTTTTTTGGGATTTTTTGGACACCCCCTGTAGTTGGCTGGGTGGTCTCCTGCGCAGTTTCTGCATTTCGGTTTCTCTGTCTTGCTTAGGGTGCAGTCCGCGGCCCTGTTTTCTCCTGCGCATCTTACACAGCGTACGACCATGTTGCACGTGCTCTGTCCGTGATGGAAGCCTTGGCAACTGTAGCATTGTACAGGTACGTCGTGTTTTTTCTGTTCTACCACACTTATTTTCGTGTGGCAGGCGCGATAACTACCATGTATATTGGTAGTAATTTTCTTGTGTTGTCTTGGTTTTTTTGCGTATAGTTCGTCAGTTGCCATACTTTTTTAGGTTTCAATCCTATTTCCCTCAGCTCGGTTTCTACTTCCGGTGCTGGGGTGTTGACTGCTAGTCCTTTTATCACTAGCTTTCTTCCTTTTTCTTCTCTGAGTGCGTACGTGTACCACTCTATTTCTTTGTGCTCGCTCAGGCACATCTTCATTTCAATATGATTGGAGGTGGCCTCCTCTCTGGTTTTTTATGTTTTTCTTCCTCGTCTCTCTTAATTTTCTTTAATTCTTCCTCTATTTCTTTTCCATTTTCATTGCCGTCACTTATGTTTTCTTCCGTAGGTTTGCTTTTTGTGATCCTTCGTTTTCTTTTATTTTTCACTTGCGTGAAATCCCCCTTTTCCATTGGGCAGTCTTCGCTGTTTGAATCCTCCATTATTATGGTCGGGCTCTCACATTTTCTCTCCCACATTTTGTTTTTCGCTTGTGGTTGTTTGTTTTCGTTTTGTTCCATGAGTTTTTTTACTTGGTCTTGTAGTATTGTATCCTTCATGTTCTCCATTTTTGCAATATATACTTCAACTGCTCTTTTCAGCTCCTTATTTTCTTTCTTTGTTACCGTCAGTTCTTCTTTCATGGCTTGAATTTTCCTTTCTCTTGATGTTCCTTCCCCTATCGTAGGATTTTTCCCTACCCTTGGGGGTTTCAGGCCCCATGCCTGTACTCTCTTCTTAGTAGTTCTTTTTTTAAGTTTCCTACAATTTCCTTGAAATTACCCAAAAATAAAATGTTATGCCGTGCTGAGAAGTACGGCTGTTTCGATCATTATAAATAAAAGGCTGTGTCAAAGCACCTGCAATAAAGAAAGTTTAATCAGTGTCTCACCTGAGTCCACTTTCACTTCACTTCACTCTAGCAGTTGTTCACTCGTCGAAGTCTCGGAGTCAACTAGTAGAAGTTACAGACACACACACACACAATTTCCCTTGAGAAGAAGGACATTCCACCACCCCCTGTCATTTCGATAGGTCCTCATCCTCTTTCGCGTCGCAGTTTAGCGCGTAGACTCCTTCCTCTCCCCTGAGGTCTATGGGAGATTCTGGGATGTCTTATGTTTTTGTTAAGAGATTAGCTTGTTGGCTATACTCTCTTGGCTTCTTGGTCTGGACGTCTTAATGTGTGTGTGTGTGTGCGTGCTTCGCTGCCTCGGATAAACCTCTTCCTACCTCCTACCGGTAGGAAAAGATCTAATCCGAGTGGTCCTTTGCCTTCTCTATAGCTGTCCCCGATGTCCTCTTGTGGGTTGACTCTGAAAACCTAGGATTGTGGATGGGTATTTTTTTTTTGTTTTTTTGTGTATTTTTCTTTATTATTAGACTAACCTAATCTACTACTACTACTAACCTAACTTTCCAGGTATAGTTTTACTAGGAACTTCTGTCCAGGTATGTGACCTGACCTTCTATTTAGTTATGTTATTTACCTGGCCTTCTATTCAGATATTTGTTTACCTGACGTTCCATTTAGTTGTGTTATTTACCTGGCCCTTTTTCAGGTTTTTATTCACCTGGCCTTCTATTCGGGTATGATATTTATCTGCCTGTATCGGTATGAGTTATTGAAAGGTTGTTGTTCAATTGTCTCTGTCAATTTCTTCGATTTTACCTTTTCTTCGTAAAATTTTTTCGTTCTGGTTTTTATTGCGTCTTTGATGGGATTTTGATGGAATTTCCGTTGTAGTTCTTTGTTGTTGATTTCTAATCTATTTTTACCTGCTATCAGTCTATAGCAGGCGTTTTCTATTGTTTGTAATTTTTTGAAATTGGTATTTGTTGTTGAGCACCATACCGAGCAGCCATATAATAAAATAGATTTGACGTAAGCGTTGTATAATGCAATTTTTAGTTTATTTCCAAGTTGGGATGTTTTGTACATGTAGGGTTGTATATGTCTCTTACTAATTAGGGCTTTCCTTCTTGTTTCTTCCACGTGTTTTCCAAAATTCAGTTTCCTGTCGAGGTGAATTCCCAGGTATTTTATGGTTTTGTCTTCGTTTACAATTTGGTTGTTTATTTTTATTGTCGATGGCGTCGGTGTAGTGTCATTTGCGAATATCATAAATTGGGTTTTTTCTATGTTGATTTGGATTTTCCATTTGTCACAGTATGCGTTTATTTCGGCTATATGTGTTTCTAGATTTTTTGTTATTATTTTCCTTTGAAATGATGAAGTATATATTGCGGTATCTTCTGCGTATAGTGCTATATTTGTTTTTTCGTTAGTCGGTATGTTGTTTATGAAAATGTCACACAAATGAACAGTGTCGGAGAGAGTACACTTCCCTGCGGGAGTCCTTTAGGCATGACATATTTGTTACTTTTTATATGTTTGAACTTGACTTCATATGTCCTTTCCGTGAGGTAACTGTTTATTGATTTTATTAAGTTCGTTGGTATCTGTGCTGATTTCATCTTGGAAATAAGTGCTTTCTCCCACACTGTGTCATAAGCTTTTTCTAGGTCGAGCGTGGCTAGTCCTGTCTTTCGTTTTTTATTAAGTTCCGTTTTAGCGTGGTCTATTATCCTGGCTAGCTGTAGTTCAGTTGTGTGATTTTTCTTAAATCCGAATTGTTCTGATCGGATTATTTGTTTCTTCTTTAGGTGAGAGTTAATTCTTTTTTGGATAATTCTTTCCCATATTTTGCCCATGGTGTTGAGAAGAGATATGGGCCTATAGATATCTGGCCGGTTGGCTTCTTTGTTGGGTTTTCGGATCGGGATTATATTAGCATTTTTCCATGGTTTTGGGAAATAATTCAGTCTTATTGCTGCATTAATTATGTAGTACAGTTGAACTAGAGCCTTTTTGGGAAGATTTTTTAGAACAATGGCCTGGAATCCATCTTCACCTGGCGCCTTATTCTTCATTTTTCTTATGATGTATTTTACCTCCTCAGGGTTTGTGCTCGTTGTTTCGTCGTTTTCTTGGTTCATTATTTCGTTGAACTGGTTTTCTACTAGTGTTTTCGTTTCATCGTTTGACTTGTGGCTAGTTAGATTATGGTTTCTTCTTATTTGTTCAGCTATTGCATTCAGCTTCTCGTTTGGGTCTTGGATCAGGATGTCATCCATTATCAGTGGCGGTATTTCATTATTATTTCTATTTTTCTTGGCCTTGATCATTTTCCAGACGTTGTTTCCGCTTTCGTTTATTTTTCTGATTCTTGCATGCCATTGTTCTATTTCAAGTGATTCGAGTCTGGCGTTGATTTCTGTATTTATTTCGTAGATTTTGTCTCGTAGTTCGGGTGTCGGGTGTCTTTGGTATTGTCGTCTTAGGGCCCCCGCAGACTGCAGACTTTTTATCGGCCGATAGTTTGGTCGGTTTCTTAATCAGTATGGAGAGGAATGCATATGCGCACACTACAGCGATTCAGTATCGGCCGATAAAAAAGTTTGATGGGCTACTCGATTACATTCAAACTAATCTGTCGGCCAACTGTCGGCCGACTGTTTAATCAGTATTGGCGCATACACGCCTGCGCATACACGACGATTGTTTAGTCGGCCGATAGTTCAGTTCGCTCTGTGATTTGGCGTCGTGTGCTTCTATTCAATATGGCTTCGCCCAAATCACAATTGTTGATTATAGAAAGTTCCGTCGAAAACTTAATTGAAGAAGTCGAGAAAAAACCTGCGCTTTATAAAAAAAGTTTAAAGGAGTACTCCGACGCGAATATGAAGAAAAAACTGTGGGAGGAAGTTTGCGAAGCAGTTGTTGTTGATTGGAATTCGCTTAGCGCTGAGGAGAAAACAAACAAAGGTAGGAATGTAAAAATAAAAATATTAGAGTACTTATGTGAATTTTTATTTATTTATTTATTTATCTATTTACAATTATTACACTTTGTTATATTGACACGGAATCGCGCCTCCGGGAGAAATAAAGTATGACGACATGTACTGTCGCACGTTATTCATATTATTTCTTCCTCGGTTGTCTTCATTTATAGTTAAGTTATTCATGGGACAATTGTAGAGAGTTTCTGTGAAATTTATTCCATCTTTGATTCTTACATAATTATGCAGGACACAGCAAGCTTTAATTATTTTGACACAAAAATTGATATTGACATCCATTGGTCGGTGAAATATACGCCATTTGTTAGCAAGAATCCCAAAAGTACACTCAACCATTCGTCGAGCTCTTGTATGTCTATAGTTGAAAATTCGTTTGGTGTAGTTTAAATTTCTTTTTGCATAAGGACGTAGTATATGATTGCCAAGTCCAAACGCTTCATCCCCTACGACAGAGAATGGAATAACATCTCCGACATTATCATTAGGCAATTGCCTTCCGGAGGGAATATTTAATCGGTTTTGGGACAGCCGTTTACCCATTTCTGATGATTTAAATATTTCCGAATCACTAGCTGTTCCATAAGAACCAACGTCTATATATACAAATTTATAATCTGCGTCTGTCCAAGCCATTAACACGCACGAAAAAAACTTTTTGTAGTTAAAATATGATGAACCGGAATGTTCTGGCTGTATCATCCGTATATGTTTGCCATCAATTGCTCCAATGATGTTTGGAAAGTTTGTGCGACTATAGAATTCGTCTGCGATTTTAATCCAGTCGCCTTCTTCTTTGGTTGACATATACAATGGTTGAAGTATATTCCATATTTGCTCACATGTAGTTTTAGTAATATCTCGTATTGTAGAAGCTCCCATCAGATAATCAAAAGATAATGTATTGAAACTAGCTCCTGTAGCCAGATATCTGTAAAAAAATAAAAATTAATTATATTTCAATATCTGTAAAAAATTAAAAATTAATTAAATTTCAATATTTTTCAGGTCGTGATGTGCAAAAAAAATGGGCTAATTTAAGGACTTGCTTTCGTCGCGAATTAAACGCTCAAAAGAACACTAAGTCGGGGCAAGCTGCGAATAAAAGGCGTAAATATGTCTACTTTGAACAGTTATTATTTTTACTTCCATGCATGGAAAACCGACTTACTGAAGGTAACCTGGAAGAGGAAAATTTTCTATCAAATGATGAGCATGATGATCAAGCTGGTTCATCCACTTCCACCCCTATTCGTCAGCGGAAAAAGAGACCTAATGTACCGAAGCAGACGGACGTGGATGAAGCATTATTAAAGGCATTAAATGAGCCTAATACTGATGAAGATGTGAACTTCGCTTTGTCACTGGTCCCTTCACTCCAAAGTTTAACCGCAGAAGAAAAACTTGATGCTAAAATAAGTATTCTTAACGTTTTTAAACAGATAAGATCAGCTAGGTGCGCTCAGTCTCCGCCAACATGTACGTACAACAGAGTTCAGCAACCCTTGTACTCTTTTCCAATTTCGCAACCGACAACCATTCGAAACATTTCATCACCTGGCAACTCCAACGATACAGCCCAGTCTTATTATTCAAATTTTTCAGATGAATCGCAAATATATGACTTGTAAATATTTTCCGAATTTTGTAATATTATTCTAATAAAAATAGTTGAAAAGTATTTGTGGTTTATCTTACCTTATCGTAACGCTCAATCTCTCCTCCACAGGTATAGAAAGTCTTAAATTTGTATCCTCCTTCGCTATTGCTGGTCCAATTAGCTTGACAAGTTCATTGAAGCTGGTAATGCTCATTCGATAATAGGCGAAAAATTTTTTCGGGTAATCAAGTAATTTGGAATGCATAGTGTAAAATTTTCCACTAACTAATCTGTCACTGAGAATGGGATGCACCCAATGCTCTCGCAATCTCTTCTTGATTATCCTCCTCCGGAGTATGATGAGAGCAATAATTTTTCTGGACAACATTTTCATATTGTGTGACCGCTTCAACAGTCCGTTACAAACTAGTTCGAGAATAGTCGGCCGACTGTTGGATAGTCTGCGCCCTGTTCACCAACCAAACTGTTTAGTTGGCTCGGTGTGCGCACTTTCAGCCCAACCCGACTAAACTATCGGCCGATAAAAAGTCTGCAGTCTGCGGGGGCCCTTAGTCTGTTTTTCATCGTTATCATGTCTTTTGTCTCCTCGTTGATTTTGTTGTTTTTTGTCTTATACTTTATTAGTGGTATATGGTCTGTCATTGCTTTTTGTATTGTTTTTGTCAATTTTGTTATTTCTTTGTCTATTGTTTCTGCGTCGTCTATGTCATTGTCTGGTATTTTGATATATTTGACGTTGTTTGTCGTTTCCCTTTCCACAGGATTATGGTCTGAGTTTAGTTCGTCAAGTGCTTTTGTGTTTTGGAGCGTTATGTTTTTTGTGATGAATATGTCGATTGTTGAATTCGAATGTCCTGTCACTCCACTGACTCCAGTAGCCTCGTCAGGGGCGTAGATAACATACCCGTTGTCTTCTGCAATCTTGTGGAGTTTCTTGCCTATGGAGGTTCACACCCCATTCGGTATGCCAAGCGTTCATGTCACCCGCCATTGTGATACTTTGATTTCCCTCCATTAGGCTTTCGATTTCTTGTCTTTTTAAGTTGTCTACTGTGTTTCTTGCTGTCGGTTTCCTGTATACTGCATAAATGTCTGTGTTGCCGATTCTGATGCCTGTCGTTACTAATGATTGTGTCTGCGTTTCTCTTTTATTATATTCAATGTTCGTCTTTGTATATATAGCTACACCGTCTTAGGCCTTGTTTTCGTTATTTTTGTAAGTTAGTGAATAGTTTGGAATAAAGAGAGGTGCATTGTTACCTTTGCATTTTGTTACCGTCACTATTATTATGTCAGGTTTTCACCTATTGGCCAATTCTCTTAGTTGGTATATTTTTTTCCTTATGCTATTTGCGTTCCATTGCATGATTTTTATTTTCTTGTTCACTTATATATCTGAGCTTTTTCAAGAAAGTTTCTTGCTCCTAGGAGCTCTTGTTAAAATTTGTCAATATACTTATCATTTTATCTATGTCGCATATTTCATTTATTTCTCTCATAAGTTCGCTTAGCTCGCTCGTTTTGTCTTTTATGTTGTTGCTATTTACGTACTTAGGTGGTTGTCTCGTTGTAGAGCTGGGGCCGTCGGTGGCTTCAGCAGAGCTAATATTTTCTTTTATTCTGGAACTAACAAATGTCCTTTTTGTTGTAGGTACCTTGGGCTTATGCCTGTTTTCCTTTTGCCTCTCTATTTTGTCCACGTATTCAATGTATTTCTCACATTGTGTGTAGTTGGCAGTGTGTTGACCGCCACAGTTCAAGCATGTTGGTGTTTCATCTCTGGTTTTATCGCATGCCTTGGTTTCATGCTGTTTACCGCACTTCACGCAGTTAGGTTGTGTGTAACAATTTGCTTAGGAGTGCCCGAAGCGTTGGCATCTGAAGCATTGGGAGACTGTATTTTTCTTCACATACATTTCCCATTTAACGCCAATATTCTGAATACCTCTTATATTTTTAACGTCTTTCAAATTCACTTCTTTTTTGAAGTCGAGGAGGTAGCTGTGGCTTTCAACATTTTGTTTTCTTGACTTCATGGCAATTATTCTTTCTACGTTGATGTGATATTCACTCAACATTTCTTCTCTAATTGCCTCCAGACTTAGGCCCGGTGCTGCCTCCATTACTAATTTTTTCAAGATTTCCTCCCTATTAGTGTATGAGAAAAACTCACTTTGTGACTGCTTCAGTTCACTCTTTACTTTATCATAATGATCCTTGTTTTTTAAGTGAATTTCCGTTTCACGTCTATTCCTGTTGATGATCAGGCGAAAACGTCTGGATCCTATAATATGGGTGATTTCTTTCACGATCTCATCATATTTAGGTATGGTGCCTAGTAAAACCAGGGGTGGCAGAGTTTTTTTGCGTCTCATAGGCACGCTGTTAGAGCTTTCTCCTATTTGGTCTAAATTCTCGTTATTGAGAACACCAAACTTGTTTTTCGTAGGGATGTTGGGGTTTATCATTTCTAGATCTTTTTCCATGGTGCTGCTGGTGTAGCTTTGAGCTCCTTGCTGCCGTTCATTTCGCTCACTTTCCGGTTTTCAATTGTTTTTAGGGTTTCCCCTTCACACTCACTTTCCGTTTTTCACCAAATTTATTTGAGTACACGGATGTACGCACTTTCATGTCTCTCCCGTTTTTCCGTGGGGTCTTGAGACCCCATTCGTCGCGAGTTTGATCTTTCCGCACTTCTGAATTTTTATCTCGTTTTATAATCACTTTGTCACTTCGAACTCACTATGTTATACGCACTGTTTGAATCGATGTTTACACCTCGAGATACACAGGGATACTACTGACCTAACACACACACAATTTCCCTTGAGACGAGCCCGTCCCTCTAGGCATCCACCCCCGGATAAATCCACGAGTGGGTGCGAAGAAGAGCATTCCCCCACCCCTTGTCATTTCGACAGGTCCTCATCCTCTTTCGCGTCGCAATTTCGCGCGTAGACTCCTTCTTCTCCCTGAGGTCTATGGGAGATTCTTGGATGTCTTATCTTTTTGTTAAGAGATTAGCCTGTTGGCTATGCACTCTTGGCTTCTTGGTCTGGACGTATTCATGTGTGTGTGTGTTTCGCTGCCTCGGGTAAACCTCTTCCTACCTCCTACCGGTAGGAAAGGATCTAATCCGAGTGGTCCTTCGCCTTCTCTATAGCTGTCCCCGATGTATAACTCTACATTTGCTTATGAAATGCACAGTTACCGTGTCGGGTGGTGTCCTCTTGTGGGTTGACTTTGAAAACCTAGGATTATGGATAGGAATTTTTTTTTGGTGTTTTTTATTATTATTATACTAACCTAATCTACTACTTCTACTAACCTAACTTAACCTACTTTACCTATCCAATTGTCTTCTGGGCCTCTTGTGTTTCTTGTAGTATTCCTTAGTGTATCTTATGAGTTTCTTCAATTCTTCGTTGGGGTGCGTTACCAACTCCTCGAATAGCTTTACTGCCCTAAGGTCCATAATGTCTAATAATTTTTCAGGTCCCGTTTCTCCGTATATTTCTTCTTGCTCTCGCTTGTCTCACTTTGTCGACAGTGTTTTTCACGTGTTCGTTGAAAGTGAGACTTTGGTCTAGCGTTACGCCTAGGTATTTTGCCTTTTTTGTCCACTGGATTGCTTCGTTGTTAATTTATTATTTTCCGGTTGGGTTGGTGGCTCCTTTTTTTCTTAAAGAGAACTGCTTGGCTTTTCTCGCAGTTGACTTGTATTTTCCATGTTTTGCACCATTCGTCAATCTTTTTTGCGGCGTTTTGGAGTCTTTTCGTGATGTTTTTCACCTTAACGCACCTCGTTGCTATTGTGGCGTCGTTAGCATATAGCGCTGTCAAGGTGTTTTCCGTTTTCGGGATATCTGCTGTGTATATGTTATACAGCATTGGTGATAGTACCGCTCCTTGCGGTACTCCCGCCTGCTGCTCTCCGACCTCCGATTTTTCGTTTGCAACTTTCATCTGAAACTTCCTGTCTTTGAGGTACGTGCTCAGGAGTTTTATGAGCGGTTTTGTATATCCTGCCTCTTTCATCTTGTAAAGCAAACCCTCGTGCCATACTCGGTCGAAGGCTTTGCTTACGTCTAGGAAGATTACCCCCTGTGGATTTTTTCTGTTTGAAACCTTGAGTAGTATATTCTACTAGTCTCAAAATTTGTTGTTCGATGCTGTGGTTTTTCCTGAAGCCGGATTGTTCCTCTGGTATAGTGTTTAATGTCCTTGTTTGTTTGTTCAGTATCCTCGGTATCACTCTCTCTGCGATTTTACTCATGGCAGGTAGCAAACTTATCGATCTATAGTTTTGGGGGAAAGTTGGGTCTTTACCGGATTTTCTCTGCATGATATTGTCTGCTTGTTTCCATCTCGATGGGAAGTGTTTTGTCTTCAGCATGGCACTTATTATGTTCGAAAGGTATGCCATACCTTTTTTTGGCATATTTTTCTGCGCTCTGTTTGAGATTCCGTCTATTCCAGGTGCTTTCCTTGCTGATGTGAACTTAAGTAATTCCTTCACTTCCATCGGTGTTGCGAATCCTAAAGTTTCTTGATACTCCTCGTCTTCTAGGTATTCGTTTAAGTTTTCTTCTATCATGTCTGAGAAGTCCATGTCTTCGTCGGAATGCTCGTTCAGTATGAACTGAAGTTCCTCCTTCTTTCTTCTGGGTTTTGTGTCCTTTGGGCACTTCTAGCTATTCGGTTTTTCTCCCTAATCAGATTTCTCAGATCGTCGCTTATATTTTTGAATCTGCCGTATTTATCTGGTAGGTCATTGTGGTACTTATTCCTATCGCTTCTGATAGTGCTTCTTCGAAGAAACAGACCTGTTCTTCTAGCATCTCCTTGCTTTTTATTTCCGTGATTGGTCCTAACAGCTGTCCTGTTAGCCTTCTGAATTTGTCCCAGTTGGTTTTTCTCGCGGTTCTTCCTGTTTGTGTGTTGCCGCTGGTGACGACGACTGATGAGTGAGCGTCGCCGATTTCTACAGAGTTGGCACAACTCTTTTTTTACTAAGATCGCTGTACCTCCAGAGCGTCCGTTTATATCGTCTCTATAAACTTTGTAGCCTGGCCAGGTGAATCTGTGTGTGTCACCTGGCAATCTCGTTTCTTGTAGTGCGAAGATATCGTAATCTTCTTCCTCCAAGATCACTCCCATGGTGTTTTGGTTTGTTCGTAGTACTCCTGTGTTCCACGAGCCGATCTTTATTTGACTAGGAAGGTTGGTTTTGTAGCTATGAATGTCTGCAGCATCCTCAATATGTCACCCGTTACTTGTGTTTTTTGTGCTGTTGGGACTGGCGGCGTTTTCTTGGCCGTTTGGTCGTTGTTTTTGTTGTTTGTTTTTTTGTTTCTTCTTTTATTGGATTTTTTGGACACCTCCTGTTGTTAGCTAAGTAATCTCCTGCGCAGTTCATGCATTTTGGTTTTTCGGTCTTGCTCAGGGTGCAGTCCGCGGCCCTGTGAGCTCCTGCGCATCTTACACAGCGCATGTCCATGTTGCACGTGCTCTGTCCGTGATGGAAACCTTGGCACCTGTAGCATTGTACAGGTACGTCGTGTTTTTTCTGTTCTACCACACTTATTTTCGTGTGGCAGAGATAACTACCATGTATATTGGTAGTAATTTTCTTGTGTTGTCTTGGTTTTTTTGTGTATAGCTCGTGTGTTGCCATACTTTTTTGGGCTTCAGTCCGTTTTCCCTTAGTTCGATTTCTACTTCCGATGCGGGGGTGTTGACTGCTAGTCCTTTTATCACTAGCTCTCGTTCTTTTTCTTCTTTGAGTGCGTACGTGTACCACTCTATTTCTTTGTGCTCGCTCAGGAGCATCTTCATTTTGTTGAAGTCTTCCACTGATTGCGTGGTGATCTTCCCTGTGAAGCTGCCCATTTTGAATCGGGCGTTGATACTTCTCTGTATCAGTTGTTTTCTGATAACAGCCCACATCAGTGGGGATTTCAGTATGATTGGAGGTGGCCTCCTGTCTGGTTTTTTCTGTTTTTCTTCCTCGCTTCTCTTTATTTCTTTTAATTCTTCTTGTATTATCTTCCCACTTCCATTACTGTCGGTTTTGTTTTCTTCTGTGGTTTTGCTTTTCGCTTTTTTCCGTTTCCTTTTATTTTTCACTTGCATGAATTCCTCCTCTTCCATTGGGCAGTCTTCGCTGTTTGATTCCTCCATAACTATAGTCGGGCTCTCGCATCTCCTTTCCCAGATTTTGTCTCCATTTTGGGGTTGTTTTTTTTTGGTTCCTTCCGTTATGTTCTATGAGTTTTGTTACTTTGCCTTTTAATTCTTTTACTGTTTCCGTCAAGGTATCAATTCTTACCAGTTGTGTTTCAACTGTTCTCCTCAGGAGCTTGATTTCCTCATCCTTTTTTTTGCTTTCGCCATCCTTTTTTTTGTTTTCTTCATCCTTTCTTTTGAGGTCTTCCTCCAGTCTCCTTACTGTTGCTTCAAGAAGTTTCGTCAACCTATCCTTCGATGTTCCTCTATCATAGGGTTTTTCCCTACATTTGGGAAATTTCCTGAAATTTATCAGTTGAATATTGATCCGTACTAAGTGTACGGCCACTTTAAATAACGGAATTCCCCGCACAATTGAATTTGCTTTATTAACAGAGTCTCTTCATGCGAAGAAAAGTCTTAAAACATATAAAATAAGGAATGTGCCTAAATGACACAACCTGAAATAGAAAGTTTTATCAGGGTCTTACCCGAGTCCACTTTTTTTTCCTTTGGGTTTTTTTCATATTTTTTTTGTTTATTTTGTGTTTTTTCTTAATCTAATTTGGGGTGGGAGGGTACAGCTGCGGCTGTATTATTCCCTATCGTCGGTCATTTGTCTGGAGAATCGGTGGGTGTTGGGGGTCGGAATTTATCTCACTGATATGGGGGAACTATCGAGGAAATTAAGGTAGGTTTCCGGGAGATCCTCGTATGCTATTGCTAGCAGTCGAAGTGGCGGATAAGGGAATTTTTTTTTGGGTTTTGAGCCTAGTGGCCGCGTATGGTCCAGGGCATGAGGAGGGTCTCTTTCGCAGCGGAATTACTTGATTCGATGGTTCGAATCACATAGCGGGCTTGGAGGTCATTTAGGCGGCTTGGAATGAGGGTTATGTCAGTATTGACATAAACGGTGTTGCTAGGGCTAAACCTACATTTGTATTGGCAGTACCTAAGAATGGACTGCTCGCAGGTCAGGAGTCTTTTGATGAGATATTCGGGCAAGGTGCGGGTGGATGTATGTTTTATACGT
Source organism: Diorhabda elongata (assembly GCA_026230145.1). Taxonomy (NCBI): domain Eukaryota; kingdom Metazoa; phylum Arthropoda; class Insecta; order Coleoptera; family Chrysomelidae; genus Diorhabda; species Diorhabda elongata. The sequence goes on from JAOVVJ010000038.1 coordinate 280,340, forward strand.
ATGAAGTAGGGTCAGGGGGTGAGTTCGTCCGAAATTTTCACCAAAAGCTTTGATGAGCCTGACTTGTTTCCGTACTCTGTTCAGAGTATCATTCAGATGGGCCGTCCAATTGAGAGTGTGAGTGAATTTCACACCCAGATAGACGGCTTCTCTGCGGATTTCGAGCCCCTCTCCCCAAAGTCTCAAGTGGAGGTTTTGAGGTTGATGTTTGCGCACGGATTGGGGATGTATGAAGGCGATGGCTTGAGTTTTTTGAGAATTGAGAGTAACCCTCCATTTTCTGCACCAATCCGAAAATTGATTCAGAATATTTTGAGATTTGATATTGAGGGAGCGCATGTTTTGGGCGTAGGCGATGCGTACGGTGTCATCCGCGTCTATTTGGATCTTTACTGTTGGGTCCAGTGGGATTGGAGTGTCATACGTATAGATTATATAGAGTAGTGGGGACAGAATTGAGCCTTGTGGAACGCCAGTAAGTGGGGTAAAAGATTCGGAAAGGCAATGACCAACTTTGACTTTGATGGAGCGGTTGGTGAGATATGAATATATCAATTTTGTAGTAGGAGGTGGCATGCGGATAGTTCAGAAGCTTTCGATCAGGTCTGGCATGCCAGACCTGATCGAAAGCTTTCTGAACATCCATGAAAATGGCGGAGGCACACTGGTGTTGGTTCATCGCTTTGGTCAATATGGTTTGAAGATTGGTGATGCCGTTTTTGTTGGAGTGTTTGGGCCTGAATCTGAATTGGAGTTTTGGAATAATATTGAGCTCTGTACAGAATTCCCAGATTCTGTCTTTAATCAAACGTTCAAAGACTTTACCCAAGACGCTGATGAGCGAAATAGGGCGGTGAGATTCAGGATTGGAAGGGTCTTTGCCAAGTTTGGGAATGAGAACCGTGTTGGCGGATTTCCAACATTGAGGAAAGTAAGAAAATGCCAGGCATGCGTCAAATAGACCGCAGAGTTCAGGGAGAGCTGTTTCAGGCAGGTTTTTTAATGCCTGTCTTGAGATTCCGTCCCGCCCGGGAGCATAGTTCTTCCCAGATCGGCAAGCCGATTAAACAACTTCCACGGTAAATGGTGCGAGAAGTGGAATGTTCTCATTTAGTTGGGTAATCCAGTGGGGGCTCCGGGTTATGTTTTGGGTGAAGAAGTGGGTTTCATCGGCAAAGTCCCTTGAGAAATGGGGGGGGGTTGTCAGTTGGAGTAAAGACAGTTTGTAAGCTGTTTTTGAAGACGGTAGCTTTGTCTTCGGGTGAGAAATACTTTTGTCCTTGTACTTCATGGTGTGATTCTACATACTTTCGTTGGCCAGTTAGTCTGTAGAATTTTTGCCAAAACGCACGACCCCGTCTATAGTCCAAGTCGGCAGTGGCGGCCTCCCACTTTCTCCGCTTTTCAGAATTGATTTCTAGCCTGACTTGGGCGTTGAGACGATTCCATTGCGTTTTGACTACTGGGTCTCTAGTTCTAACGTACAGCCTGTGTAACTGTCTTTTCTGACGAATTTTGGATCGGATATTTTGAGAGATTGATATATAGTTGGTGTGAACGGTGGTATGAGGGACGGCGATGTCTTGCGCATCGATAATGAGGGATTGGAAATCCTCCGCGTATTTGTCTAGTTCTTCGGTAGTCCGAAGAATAGTGGGTTGGGGTAAATTGGAATTGATATGGTTTGCGAAGGAGATCCAGTCGGCATTTTTGAAGTCCCGATAGGTGAAGCTAGTTGGAGTGGGTTTTATTGGGTTGAAAAAAGATGTGTTGACCAATAAAGGAACGTGGTCTGAGGTGATTGGGTAGCCTATAGAGCATTCGCCGTCGATAAGGGTAATTAATCTGTCCGTGCACATTATGTGGTCGACGATGGAAGAGCCCAGGTGACTTACGAGTGTTGGATTTCGGTTTTTAATCCGAGAAAGGGGAAGAGAAATTAGAGAGTTGGCGAGAAGTCTGCCGGCTAGGTTGGTTGTGGTATCACCAAAAAGGGTATTCCTGGAGTTGAGGTCACCCATAATGATGGCTCTAGGAAGAGTGAATGCATATTCGAGGAGGTCGAGAGAAAGTGATTGTTGTGGGTGTTTGTAGTAAGAGATGAAAGAGATAGTCTCGTTATTCCACGAGATATCGATGGCTATGCAATCCATGTTCTATTGAGACAGAAATGGGGGTAGGGGATGGGATGTCGAGGGGAGTCCGTTACGGACGAGAAGTCCGTTGCCGTGACAGTAGGAATTTCTGTCCAATTGGAAAGTGGTATAGCCAGTGAAACTTGGAGGTAATTTGAAAAGGGTGTCGGTTATAGATAAAATTTGGATATTGTGAGAGCTTAATAAATGCTTCAGTAGATGTCGTTTTCTGGCTAAACCTTGGCAATTAACGGTCCCTATTGTAAAGTCCATGGAACTTTATTTTTCAGTGGGAAGTGTTTGATTTTTGGTTGAAGGCGAAATGAATGCGGTTACCTACGCCGCTGGTTACGGTACAATTATAACCATAAAAAGGAGTAATGAGGCGTTGTAGCGATTCGGCAACTAGCGCACGGGAAGTGGGGATGGTATTCATTATTGTTGTTGCCAAGATTTCAATTAGAATTTTAGTGTCAGTAGACAGGTCATACGGGGTTGGAGGTTTTTCCAGGGTGACTGGGACTGTATCCTGAGGGCCTTTCGGTATTTCCATCCTTTCCGGGCAGCGGGGGTGGAAGGCGGGGTGAGATCCACCGCAACTTTTACAAGTAGGGGAATTTTGCCGGTTTGTGACCAGAAGCACCACAGGTTGGACAAATGGTTCTGGCATTGCAGGTGTCTGCGGAGTGGCCGGTAGAGGAACAACGGATGCAATATATGGGGACCGCGGGTATGGTGTTTGAATTTGAGGCTTCGCAGTAGTGCGAAAGCCCGTGGAAGTTTATACCCTTGGTGAGGGCGTGATGGTAGGCTGTTTCGGAATCTGTAATAATTCGAAACATGGATGGGGGTTTATTTATAGATCTAGCAATGATCCTCCAAGTTTTTTTAACGGGGAATTTTAGTGTAGAGAGGATCTCCAGGAACTTTCCGTCGGTATAAGATTGGTCTACATTCTTGCAGACCAGAGAGAAGGTAGTTTTTCTGGTTTTAGTTGGGGGTCTTTGGACGCGTTGTGGAGAGTTCATCGGAATAATGACGATTTTCTCGTCGCCTATGGCGTAACGGATTTTCCTTGCCAACGTCTCGTGATGAAACGTGGAAGGAATTTTGAGGAGGGCGGTTCCGTTGGGGTTAGCTTTGAGAAAGCGCATTTGTCCCTTCAATAGCTCTTGCGTATCGAGGAGATTGTAGAGCTCTCTCTGTGAGGTATATTTTTTAGGAAGGTTTCTCAGATTGAGTGTCTGAAGTGGAGGACATTGAGCGGAGGTGCGAGATTGAGATTGTTGTTGGGTGATGGTTTGGGATTGTTGGTGGGTTCTGGGGGTCTGGGTTTGAGTTGGTGCTTGCGGTTTAGTGGTATTTTAGGTAATATTTTTGGGCTTCTGAGGAATTGGGATTGACTTGGAAATTAGAGGGGGAATATTGGTTTTGGGGATCGCGCCTAGTCGGGTATAATCAACCTGCTGGGATTTAGAGCTGGCTGATTTCTGCGAGACCCTAGATGCATAGGAATCCGCAGATGGTGCTGGTGATGAGCTCTTGCTATTCTCAAGAGATTTACTTTGGAGATTATGTTTATATTTCACGGCATTACGAACATTGTCAAGTTCTTGTGGACTGTACCGCGAGAGGTCTGCGACTATTTCTGAGAAGGTTTTCTTCTCAGGAAGAGAATTGGGATTGGTCAGGAGTGGTGGGAATTCGTCGACGGTGGATACGGGTTTGCTTCGGGAACGGGCTACTCGAGGCATTTTCAAAGGGGAATAGGTTGAATGAGAGAGATCGAGAGAGTCGAATCAAGTAAGATGGTCGGAATGAGGATTTTGAAAATTAAATTCCTTTGTTAGTACCTAACAAGAGAGTTGGCTATCAAAGCCGACAGCGGACTCACTGCCGGATGGAGTTTCCTCCCCGGTTAAGGAATTCCTGACCCTTTTGATTGTCTCTTACTGTTTTATGAAAATGAAAATGATATTCACCTGAAACTGGCTGATCCTAGGACCCACGCTGGTTCATGATAACACTTGCCCCCGAAAGGGTTTATTTCGTTATAAAAAGAAAGCCCCGAAAAGGCAGATAGGTGGAGCAACAAAGCTTCAAAAGGGGCACTTTTGCAACTGTACAGGCTAAATATGACGACGCTGTAACGTTGAATATTTTCTTTGTAAGCGATAGTTTGAATCACTGTAGGCGACCCTGCGTTTACCGGTGTGTTTTCTAATGAAATAGTGACCGATTATACAGTAGTCCTTGAATCCGTACGTGCAACCTTCTCGTAGTGCTCTAAGAAAGCAACTGCCCTCGAAATATTACACCCAACCTCAACATATAATATATCAAAATCTTCCTCTTGATTCTGTTTTTCGATTGGTTAAAATCGTGTGGAAATACGTCAATTAGTTTACGAGTTGATCGCCGATAAATCTTCGATTTTGTATACCTGTCGAATCTCGAAATATTACACCAACCTCAACATATTATATATTAAAATCTTCCTCTCAATTCAATTTTTCGATTGGTTTAAACCGTTTTAAAATGTGTCTACTAGATTGCGAGTTATTTAACGATATACAAATTGGCAGAAGTAGCATACATCTTTCATAGTAAATACATGTTGAATCTCGGAATATTCCACCCAACCTCAACATATGATATATCAAAATCTTCCTCTTGATTCGTTCTTTCGATTGGTTTAAATCCTGTATTAGTTAACGAGTTATTCGCCGATAAATCTTCGATTTTGTATACCTGTTGAATCTCGAAATATTACACCCAACCCCAACATATGATATATCAAAAACATCCTCTCAATTCGATCTTTCGATTGGTTTGAATCGTGTGGAAATACGTGTATTAGTTTACGAGTTATTCGCCGATATATCTTTGATTTTGTATACCTGTTGAATCTCTGAATATTCCACCCAACCTCAGCATATGATATATAAAAATCTTTCTCTTGTTTTAGTTTTTCGATTGGTTGAAGTCGTGTTGAATTACGTATATTAGTTTACGAGTTATTCGTCGATAAATCTTCGATTTTGTATACATGTTGAATCTTGAAAAATTCCACCCAACCTCAACATATCATAAATCAAAATCTTCCTTTCAATTGAATCTTTTCGACTGGTTTGAATCTTGTGGAAATCCGTCCTTTAGTTTACGAGTTATTCGCCGATATATCTTTGATTTTGTATACCTATTAAATCTTGAAATATTCCACCCAAACTCAACATATGAAATATCAAAATGTTCCTATTGATTCAGTCTTGCGATTGGTTTAAATCGTGTGGAAATACGTGTATTAGTTTACTAGTTATTCGCCGATATATCCAGTTGCTTTCTTAGAGCGCTACGAGAATATCACTCGACTCTCTCATTTAACCTATCCCCCTTTGAAAATGCCCCAAGTAGCCCGTTCCCCTATACAAACCCGTATCCACCGTCGACGAATTCCCACCACTCCCGACCAATCCCAATTCTCTTCCTGAGGAGAAAACCTTCTCAGAAATAGTCGCAGACCTCTCGCGGTACAGTCCACAAGAACTTAACAATGTTCGTAATGCCGTGAAATATAAACATAACCTCCAACGTAAATCTCTTGAGAATAGCAAGAGCTCATCACCAGCACCATCTGCGGATTCCTATGCATCTAGGGTCTCGCAGAAATCTGCCAGCTCTAAATCCCAGCAGGTTGATTATACCCGACTAGGCGCGATCCCCAAAACCAATATTCCCCCTCTAATTTCCAAGTCAATCCCAATACCTCAAAAGCCAAAAAATATTACCCAAAATACCACTAAACCGCAAGCACCAACTCAAACCCAGACCCCCAGAACCCACCAACAATCCCAAACCATCACCCAACAACAATCTCAATCTCACATCTCCGCTCAATGTCCTCCACTTCAGACACTCAATCTGAGAAACCTTCCAAAAAAATATACCTCACAGAGAGAGCTCTACAATCTCCTCAATACGCAAGACCTATTGAGGGGACAAATGCGCTTTCTCAAAGCTAACCCCAATGGAAGCACCCTTCTCAAAATTCCATTCACGTTTCATCACGAAACGTTGGCAAGGAAAATCCGTTACGCCATAGGCGACGAGATAATCGTCGTTATTCCGATGAACTCTCCACAACGAGTCCAAAGACCAAGGGTATAAACTTCCACGGGCTTTCGCACTACTGCGAAGCCTCAAATTCAAACATCATACTCGCGGTCCCCATATATTGCATCCGTTGTTCCTCTACCGGCCACTCCGCAGACACCTGCAATGCCAAACCCATTTGTCCAACCTGTGGTGCTTCTGGTCACAAACCAGAAAAATGCCCAAAATTAAACTCCCCTACTTGTAAAAATTGCGGTGGATCTCACCCCGCCTTCCACCCCTGCTGCCCGAAAAGGATGGAAACACCGAAAGCCCCCCAGGATACAGCCCCAGTCACTTCTCGTGCGCTAGTAGCCGAATCGCTACAACTCCTCATTCCCCCTTTTATGGTTATAATTGTACCGTAACCAACGGCGTAGGTAACCGCATTCATTTCGCCTTCACCCAAAAACCAAACACTTCCCACTGAAAAATAAAGTGCCAAGCCACCTAAATGACCTCCAAGCATGACCTCCAAGCCCGCTAATTGATTCGATCCATCGAATCAAGTAATTCCGTTGCGAAAGAGACCCTCCTCATCCTTCCTTAATTTCCTCCATAGTTCCCCCATATCAATCAGATAAATTCCTACCCCCAACACACACCCTCACTGTCATTTATCGTCGGAGTTGCAGGTTTTCTACGGTTTTCCTGCAACCTGGAGAACCGATTCTCCAGACAAATGTCCGACGATAGGGAATAATACAGCCGCAGCTGTACCCGCCCACCCCAAATTAGATTAAGAAAAAACAAAAAATAAACAAAAAAAATATATGAAAAAAAACCCAAAAAAATAATAAATAAATAAAAAATTCTTGGATAAAAAAATAACAACCCCGCTAGAAGCAGCCGAGCAAGCACTCCCCAACAAAACATCCACAAACCCAGCCCAGCAGAGGATATAGATCAGGGCCTAAGCAAACATACCTAAATTACCCAAAAAAAAAACCCTCCATCTAAATTCTACCCAACGAATCTCTCTCTCTCTCTCTCTTTGCCGATATAACTTGGATTTTGTATACCTGTTGAATCTCGAAATATTCCACTCAACCAAAATTTTCCTCTTGATTCAGTCTTTCGATTGGTTCAAGTCGAGTGGAAATACGTTTATTAGATTACGAGTTATTCGTCGATAAATCTACGATTTTGTATACGTGTTGAATGTCGAGGAATTCCTCCCAACCTCAACATATAATTAATCAAAATCTTCCTTTCAATCAAATCTTTCGATTGGTTTGAATCATGTGGAAATCCGTCATTCAGTTTACGAATGTGGTGCCCTCTAAGTCAATTATTTTATTCTTTTATATCTCTATCTATGTATACACCCTGTACACTAACTGTTAATTATTTATAACCAGGTCACCTATGTTTTGGTAATATTGTAATTTACTGTTACGTAGGTAAACTATATCGTAATTATGAACCAATATTATGTGTCATCATTCATTGTAAAAAGGAAATTCCAGACTATCAATACAATAGAAAAATAGTGAAGTTGAATCGCTGTTTAATTTCTAGCCCTCGTTATGGCCCAACATTACATGGCGATTGAGATGCTCGTAGTGTACGGGCGCTCGGGAAAGTTCTCAGATGAATGTTAAAAGTGAACTTAACTGACTTTTTTCCAATTCATTGTGGAAGATGACCTTTTGCAAATGCCCACCGACATAAGGGTGCTTATGTACGTTATTACGTTCAGTTTGCTAGTTATAGTAGGACTACAATTTAAGAAAGGGTTGCCGCAAAGGTTTAAAACGAGACATTTCGCGAAGTATGGTTTTAAGATCACAGGCCACTACCGCTGATGTTTAACGGAAGTGTCAGATAGAGAGTGTGGACCAGTAGCAACCGGGGTGGCAATACATCGTACAAGGAGTAGTAGTATACTTAGGTAATAATCCCAGGCAAAAAAAAGAGATGCTACACAACGCAACACTGGAGCTGGTATGTGATTCTATTATTTTTTATGGAACGTTGACGGATGGACAATTTATCACATTTCAGAATTCTTTTTGAACAAATATAGACTATATATAATTAATTAAAATTTATCATATAATATTAGTGCCTGAGCTACATATTTAGTAACGCTCTGTTTTGAAATAAATTTAGGTATCTTTTAAAAATTAGTTACGTTTGTTAGTAGTGCTAGGTTATTTTATTGGGCTTTAGTAGTATTTATATAATTATTTTAATTTATGCCTTCTGATTGGGAGTCGGTCTTTACAAGGTTGTCCGATATAAAAACAATCATAATTAATGAATCTAAGAGAATTTTAAAGACATTAGTCCCCAAATCAAGTAGAGTAAGAAACGAAGTTTTACAAAATTCAATTTATAACTATAATACATTCATTGAGATAGTAAAGAAAATATTCCCGTCATTGGATGATAAACAAAAACAGTTAGTATTGAAACTATTTACAGCCGTTAGAAATAGGGTAGTTAGATCATTTCAAGTTTTACGTATAAATTATAAAATCCCTAGCTCTTGCCTTGAATGTATAAGCCTCGAAATAAAAGACAAAACTATTGAATTTGACTCAGAAGATAGTGACTCAGATCAAGACTTGACGCCTGACAAAGACTCAAAAGACTTAAAAATGTCTACTTCAATTATCGATTTTTTTAACTTAGTAAACTAGTATCGAATGAATTTGACGGAAGTGCAGAAAAGCTACAGACATTTTTAGATGCGCTATCACTGCTCAATGCAAATTTGATAGGTCACGAGGCAACGACGCGACCTTAACCCAAATTATACAAAAACTTTGAGACAATATAAAAACTGAAAGCTCGAAATCAATTAACCATAAACTTCTTAACCTAAAACAAACAAATAAAGATAATGTTAATTACGCCGAAGAAATTGAAATCTTGATAGGTAGTTTAAAAAGAGCTTACATTAGTAAAGGAGTACCCTCTGATATAGCAGGAATATATTGCACTGATGCGGTCGTCAAAGCTATTAAATCTAATACTAGATCCGAAAAAGTCAAATTGATAATGGAAGCAGGCACTTTTTCTAACACTCGTGAAGTACTAACTAAATTCGTTGGAATAGATGTTCAAGACAACGCTAGTGTTCTATACATGGAACGGCAAAATATTAGGGGTCAGTTTTCAGGACACTATAACAATAATCGTAGAAGTTCAAGGGTTTTGCATAATAGTCGTTTTCGTGGCCATCAAAATAGACAACCTCACGATCAATCTTATACTAACAACAACCAATACCAATATAGCAGAAACTGTAGGAGTAATAGTAATAGATTTAACCGTAGTTATTCTAGAGCGAGAGGCACAGGCGGTCAATATATTAGAGCATATGAAGTAGAACCTGACGGCTCTAGGTTTCAGCAGGAAAAATAGAGTTTCCCCAACAGGGTCCCTTGGGGAATCAGTAAATATATTTAATGTGCACCTTTCACTTTTTAATTTCGTAGTTATTGAAACCCAAATGACAGGTAACCGTGATGTTACTTTGCTTATTGACACAGGGGCGGACATATCTATCTTCAAAAGAGACAAAATTAAAACTGAGCAAATAGTCAATAGGACAAATAACATCCGAATAAAAGGGGTTACCAAAGGCTATACAAGTTCCATTGCATCCACCAGTACAAAAGTTTTTCTTAACGGCTTCTCGGTATATCATATTTTTCATGTAGTTGAAAATGATTTTCCGGTCCCTGCAGATGGTATACTAGGAAGGGACTTCATTATTAAATATAAATTTATACTAGATTACGAAAATTGGACTATTTCGGTGCAGATTCATAATAACCAAATAATTTTGCCAATTTTTAATAGCCCATATGACGGTACTCTTATTATTCCACCTCGTTGCGAAGTTATAAGAAAAGCAGAGCAATTATGTAATCTAAAATCGGACGTAGTTATCTCAAACCAAGAATTGGTCCCTGGAGTTTTTATAGCCAGCAGTATTGCGTTACCGAACAGCCTATTTGTTAAAGTCTTAAATACGACATTGGAAAGTGTGACAATTAAAAACTTTAAAATCGAAACTGAAAATCTGCAAAATTTTAACATATTACATGTATCACAGAAGTGTGCCGATAACCAGCGTAATATAAAAGTTATTATTGAAGGAATTACATTGTGAAATTCCTGACTTTGCAAAAGCCGAAACGGTAAATCTAAGTTAGGAATATAAGGATACTTTTTGTTTGGAGAACGATAGTCTAGCAATTAATAATTTTTATAAACAGCAATTTAAATTAACTGACCAAAGTCCAGTTTATGTTGAAAATTATAGAATGCCTCACTCTCAAATTTCAGAGGTAGATAAACAAATGTCAAAAGACTCGATTATCGAACCCTCTATTTCCAATTACGATAGTTCCATTTTACTAGTGCCCAAAAGATCTGATAACGGAGATAAAAAATGGCGACTAGGATAGATGATATTCTAGATCGGTGAAGGGCAAAATATTTCAGCACTTTAGACCTAAAAGCCGGTTTTCATCAAGTTCCAATACAAGAAAATTCTCGCGACATCACTTCATTTAGTACAAATGCGGGATCATTCAGATTTACTAGGTTACCTTTCGGTCTAAAGGTGTAACCCAACTCATTTGCTCGTATGATGAGCATAGCATTTTCGGGAATAACCCCAGAGAAAGCCTTCCTTTACATGGATGACCTCATTGTAATAGGCTGTTCTATAAGTCATCACCTTAGTAACTTAAAAAATGTTTTTGATTTATGCAGAAAATATTGTCTTAAGCTAAACCCAAACAAATGTAAATTCTTTCAAAATATTGTTTCTTATCTAGGTCATACTATTACAAGCGATGGAATCTTACCTGACAAGTCAAAATTCGAAATTATAAACAAATACGCAGTACCTACAAACGTCGATGAGGTCAAAAGGTTCATTGCCTTCTTAAATTATTATCGTCACTTTATTAAAAATTTTGCCGAGTTAGCAGTTCCACTTAACAAATTAACATAAAAGAATTCGAAATATGTTTGGACCGAAGAGTGCCTAAACTCCTTCTTAAAGCTAAAAAGTTACCTTTTAAAACCTCAAATTCTGCAATACCCCGACTTTGGAAAACAATTTATCTTAACCACGGATGCCTCCAAACAGGCCTGTGGAGCAATTCTTTCACAAAATTTTAATGGAGTCGAACTACCAATCGCCTATGCATCGAGGTCTTTTACAAAAGGCGAAATTAACAAGGCCGCAATTGAGAAAGAATTGGCTGCTATACACTGGGCAATTAAGTATTTTAGGCCATATCTTTTTGGCTATAAATTTTTAGTAAGATCGGACTATAAACCACTCGTTTATTTATTTGCTATGGAAGATCCCTCTTCCAAATTAACACGTATGCCTCTAGATTAAGAAGAGTACGACTTTGAGGGAGAATACATTAAAGGTAAGGATAACGTAGGCGCAGATGCCTTATTTCGTATTCACGTCGAACATCTCTGCCACATCTACAAAAATTTTCGCTATAACTCGTTCAATGACAAAGCGTACTCCAGATACAAATTCGACCATTGCCTAAAAAAAATAGATCACAAAATAATAGACCAAAAGTGTTTCAAACCACCGACAATTTTATAACGATTAATATCCCTTATTTAAAATTGACTGTTAAGCCAGATTATCTTAGAGTAATTCTGGGTCAAAAGGACAAAATCAGCGCTATAGAAACAACTTTTCTTTAGGGAAATTGTTGTCTCAGCTTGAAATTCTAGCTAGCAAAAATTACATTAAGAAATTAAAATTAAAAATTAAGGATCGTATATTTACTATGTGCACAATTAATGATTTTAAAGAAAAGGGCGAAACTATGTTAAAAAATTTAAATATGGTACTATATGATGAACCTACAAATAAAGCCGAAAAAGAAAAAATTGTCGCAGAATACCATGATCATCCACTTCTTGGTGGTCAGAAGCGGGCAGAAGCGACTCTTAAAGAAAATTAGGACTAAGTTTCGTTGGAAAAATATGTCTGAGGACGTAGCCAACTATGTCAAATCATGCCAAAAGTGTCACATGAATTAAAGTAAAATTGGCCATAGGGAACATATGGTACTCACACCGAGGCCCCAACGACCATTCAATATTAGGTGTATAGACACCATACTACTATTTCCTAAGACATCGGACGGAAATTTTACGCGGTTACAGCTCAATGCGAATTGACAAAATATGTTGTCATAACACCGACACCCAATAAAGAATGCCTTAACTATCGCAAGGGCCATAGTTGAAAACTTGATTTTAATTTACGATCCTTTGCGCGAGATAAGGAGTGATATGGGAACGGAATACAAAAACGAAGTGTGAGAACAAGTTTGCAGACTACTTAATATCGAACAAAAATTCTCCACCGCGTACCATCCCCAGAGTATAGGTGGTTGTGAAAGAAATCATCGGGTACTCAACGAGTATGTTAGGATGTACGTTAACGATACACACACTAACTGGGACAAATGGATAAAATTTTATAGCTTCTGTTACAATACGACCCCCAGTATATATCATGACTATACACCCTTCGAACTTGTTTTCGGGAGGAGAGCTGAGCTGCCAAACGCCCTGACTGACAAAATTAGGAAACTTGTGGTATTCTGTATGAAAATAAGAAGCTGTTTTTACCCATTAATCTGATTGTCTCTTCCTTTGTGAGGCTCCATATTTAAAGAAGAAAACCGGTGGCTAACTAAAAAATTCAAAGACTAAACGAAACCATCAATTTTCATCGAACTGTAAGAGAGTGTTTGTTTCCTACCAAAATGGAGTAACCGAAGAGATATTTTCGATTGATTGTCTTTGAATCTGTATCCTCTTTTGGTTTCAGAAATTTTCTGCGGAAAAACTTTGTTGCAGACACTTGGTAGCATTACAATTGCATTCATATTGTAAAATGTCTAAAATAGAATCAAACATTTTTATCTTATAAAATATTGCATTCAATTTATCTCAAATGTTTACCACTAATCATTTGAAGAATATAGATTTTATCTATCTTGAGTTAGAAAACCAAATTTACATGTCTATGTTTCTTATATTTTGAATGGTATGTTGGTAACGTTTCAAAAACATTTTTTATTTTTTCGTTAAAATATTAATGTCATAGGAAATTGAATGGCTTTTAGTTTCAATACTGAAGAATAGTGGGGATATGAAGAAGTTCTATCTGTATTATGAACATCAGGATAATATAATATATAGATATTAATATTAAAATACCTTATTTCGATTGTAGTACAAAATAGTTATTATTAGATAAATAAAATGCAGATACCGGATCTGTTCAATAACTTAAAAAAATCTTTCGATTTCTAGTTTTAAAAATGTAATTAATGTTGAAAGTTTTTATTGGAAACTTTGGAAATTTTCAGTATATCGATATAAAATAGTTTTTATTTTAAAATTTTCGTGAAACGGATTGAAAATAAGCTGAACTACCACAAAACCCCACCCAACCTTCCCAGCAGCCCCAAAATACCGAAGCCAATACTCCACAAGCACTCCACAAGCACCAAGATCCCATCAGAAACCCTTATAACATCTCAATCCCAGAATGTTCCCCCCATAAACATAAAAGAAATTCCGCAAAACAGCACCAAACGCAACTACGAGCAAATAATTACGCCTCCTCCTCAAACAGAAGGAATTAAACCAGAGAAACCTAAGAAACCGTCTTACCCCAAACCAAATAGGCCAAGTAAAAAGCCTAAAAATAAACCAGACATCTCTACAGAAATTCTCATGGAACCAATTAGAAAAGTCATTTCAGAACAGAATCCTCCTTTCATATTGGACCACAACCAGATATCTGACCTTTTTGAAAATGTCTACGGCTCATCTGATCCAATTAGTATAATAAAGAACTACACAAATGATTTTACTGGATTAATAGACATGCTAACAAAAATTTACACTTTCTTTTAGCACAGATCTATCAAAAGCAGATGCACTAAACTCAAGAAGAAACTGTTTTCTCACCTACAATTGAACATACCAGAAACGGACCTCTCAGAAACAGAAAGCGAATCATCTCAAACAAATATTAACTAACTGAACCAATAATTTAATTCAATATTTTTCTCCCCGTATTCTCATGGACTTTACATCTATACTACAATGGAATATCAATGGCTTTTATAACAACTTACCAATGTTGCAAACCATCCTATCCAAAGAGAAATGCGAAGTTATTTGTCTTCAAGAAACCAATTTCAAATACAGTAACAACGAACCGCTCAGGCAATTTAACAGCTTCTACAAGAACCAAATAAATGCTGAAATAGCTAGCGGAGTAGTAGCAATATTTGTGGAAAAATCTCTCCACGCTGCAGAAATCACGATCCTTACAAATCTTGAAGCCGTAGCTATCGAACTACACACTAATCCAAAAGTAAATATATGCAATGTATACATCCCTCCAGCATATCAAGTAGTTGCTAAAGAATTAAATGAATTATTGGAACAAATTCCTCAACCTAGAATAATAGTAGGAGACTTCAATGCCCATAATACCTTGTGGTGATCAACATCAATAAACCACAGAGGTCGCTTACTAGGAGATACTCTTGATGAGGCAAATCTCTCCATCTTAAATGATGGGAAGCCAACTAGATTTAACATACAATCAGGACAGGGTTCATGTATTGACCTCACTATCTGTGACCCAACTTTGACTCCAGCTCTTTTCTGGGATCGGCTGGACTATACCTACAACAGTGACCACTATCCAATCGTCATTCATAACAATAGAAAACCAAATCACAATCACGACTTATATCCAAAATGGAACTTGAAAAAAGCAGACTGGGCTCTTTTCAAAACAATTATCACAGAAAGTTTGACAAATTACACAATTATAACAGATATAGACGAAGCTTTAGAAAACCTTATTAGTATTGTTCAGTGAGCAGCAAACATATCAATCGGAAGAACTACACATCTGAAACGACGGAATCCTGTGCCATGGTGGAATAGTGACTGCGAATCAGCAATAAAGAGCAACAAAAAAGCTTTCAATAGATATAAAAGACACAATACATCAGCAAACAAAATCGAATTTTTGAAAACCCGAGCCGAAGCTAGACGTACAATAAAAACTGCTAAACGCAAATCCTGGACAGAATATGTCTCTACAATAAATTCTGAAACACCAATGACGAATGTATGGGAAAGAGTGAGAAAAATATCAGGACTTTATAAGCACCACAATATACCCTTGCTAGAGAAAGACGGACGCACAACCACAGATAACTCCAAAATAGTCTCAATACTAGCTACCACTTACAAAAACCGCTCCATCACACGCAATTCCGATGATACTGTTATTACCCATGAGAGAGAAGAAAAGGATGAGGTAATGATACAATTCGATGAAAACGAACCCATCAATTTGCCTATTACCACTCAAGAATATGATGAAGCTCTTTCAAGCCTGAAAGAAACGTCACCAGGACCAGATGAAATACCAGTTGTCTTCTTGAAACATCTCCCCTTAATTGCCCACGAATACATCCTTAACCTGTTCAATACCATCTGGCTGCAGCATATCTTTCCTGAAAAATGGCGTGAATCCATAATAATTCCTATACTGAAATCACAAACCATTAGAACCCATCCTGAATCCTATAGACCTATATCACTCACATGTGCTATTTGCAAACTAATGGAAAAAATAATAAACAACAGACTGCTCTGGACTCTAGAAAAAAGAAACCTTATTATACCGGAACAAAGCGGATTTAGACAACAAAGATCAGCCCTGGATAACATAATAGACTTGGAAAGTGAAATCAACGAAGCATTTGCCCTAAAAAGCAGCTGTCTAGGTATTTTCTTTGACATTAACAGAGCTTTTGACACTGCAAGACATGATTACATCATAAAAAAATTATACGAATTCAACATACATGGTCACTGCCTGGATTTTATCAAAAACTTCCTGAAAAATCGAATATTTAAAGTTAAAACCAACGGCACCACCTCCGAAAAAACATATTTTAATAATGGTGTACCCCAAGGATCAATCATAAGTCCCACACTTTATCATCGCAATCAACGACATCCTGAAAAACTTAAAGTTACCAGTAAAAGCTCGACTATACGCAGATGACTAAGTTGTTTACTGTAGAGGAAAAAATATTAAAAACCTCTTCTCACAAAGTCAGGCTTTTATCCATAACTTAGAACTGTGGTCACAAAAAACTGGTTTTAATTTTTCAACTACATAGACTCGCTTTGGTCTTTTCTCAAGACAAAAGAACATACCAAACATACCGGTACTAAAACTTTATAATGAAGACATAAAAATGGAAACAACAATAAAATTTCTCGGAATACTATTCGACCACATACTTACTGAAAACGCTAACGAACAAAGAATGGGGTGCAGATCGACAAACATTACTAACATTGTACCGAACACTTATCCGATCAAAACTGGATTATGGATCAATTGTATATATAGAATTTGCACATTTAAGCATTTTGGAAAATAAATACTGCGATTTTAATTATATGAAAATAACACTCAACTGTGTTGAAAATTCGTAAGAAAATTAAATTATCAGTTTAGAATCAATCAATTTTAATACAAATATGAAAAAAATGCTTTAGTTATTCGATTAAGAAATAAGAAGAGAAAAGAATTCTTAGTGTATAAAATGTGAACAGCGATTTTAAACAAATGAAGGGGTGATGACAAAATCTGTGTTAGAAGGAGAGATAATTTTTCATTGAAAAGTCATATTTCCGTCAAACAACCTTCGTTTGTGTATCTTACAGAACGAATTGAGATTATTTCCATATTATTTTATGTATATTAAAAGTGTGTACAAAGAACTGATTCCCCACTAATACAAAATGATGCATTTTTTTGCACCAAATCGAACATCCCCACAGAGCTGCAATAGATAGAAGGTACATTAAACGTCTCAAAAGATCCCCAGTTTGTAAATCCTCGAAACTTAATTATTTTATATTATGTATATATATATATATATATATATATATATATATATATATTATTAATAAATTAGAAAATAATTTTTGAGACTTATATTACGGTAAAAATTTGATAATGAATCCTGCCAAATATGATAGTGAACTATATTTTTTTGGCCAGCTCTGTACAAATTTTAAACCGTCCGAACCCATAATATTTATTACCTTATTATTGTGTTATCTGTACAGTTTGAAAGGGTATTATTCGAAAAATCAATATCTTTACCTACTACAGGCATAAAAACGAGAACAAGCAATAAAACATCTGGTTCACAGATGTGAGAATATTTTTTCAAAACGGCTATAACTATAGAAGCCTACGACATTTTATACAAAGTATTAATATGAAATATAAACTAATCTATTTACTAATTTTAAGAAAAATGAATTTTGATATTGCCATGTCTTGTACTTGTACAACTTGTTTTATAATTTTGCATATACTCATAAGAAATAGTTATTTTCCTAACAAGTGCGGAAAGTGATCCTTTCCCGCACGCAACTGCAGTTGTCCCGAACGACGCGGAGCGGAGTTCGGGCAAGCAGTCAAGTACGGAAAGACACTTTACGCATTAGTTAGGAACAGTCAGTGGAAGACTTCAACAAAATGAAGATGCTCCTGAGCGAGCACAAGGAAATAGAGTGGTACACGTACGCACTCAGAGAAGAGAAAGAAAGGAAGCTAGTGATAAAAGGACTAGCAGTCAACACCTCAGCACCGGAAGTAGAAACCGAGCTGAGGGAAATAGGATTGAAACCTAAAAAAGTATGGCAACTGACGAGCTATACGCAAAAAAACTAAGACAACACAAGAAAATTACTACCAATATAAGGGGTAGTTATCTCTTCCACACGAAAATAAGTGTGGTAGAACAGAAAAAACACGACGAACCTGTACAATGCTACAGGTGCCAAGGTTTCCATCACGGACAGAGCACGTGCGCTGTGTAAGATGCGCAGTAGATCACAGGGCCGCGGACTGCACCCTGAGCAAGATCGAAAAACCAAAATGCATGAACTGCGCAGGAGATCACCCAGCTAACTACAGGAGTTGTCCAAAAAATCCAAAAAAAGAAGAAACAAAAAAACAAACAACAAAAACAACGACCCCAGGAGTTAGCTACGCCCAAACGGCCAAGAAAACGCCGCCAGCCTCAACAGCACAAAAAACACAAGTAACGGGTGACATATTGAGTAGCAGTACTCCCAGATGGTAAAAAAGGCATTATCATAGGAGATCTGAATGCAAAGTCCCCTGCGTGGTACAGAACAAGAAGAAACAGACAAGGAAGAAACTTGGAGAAGATCATAGAAGATCACCCATCCTATCAAGCGATAGGACCAGTAAGACCGACACACTACCCACCAAACGGAGGAAGGCCCGAGATTATAGACATCGCTGTGTTGAGAGACATGACGATGCCTGTAGAAATCGGGACCATAAACGGCGGCGACGTTCACTCACCAATCGTCGTCACCATTGGTAGCGGCAACAGACAAAAAGGAAGAACCGTGAGAAAAACCAACTGGGATAAATTCAGAAGGCTAACAGGACAGCTGTTAGGACCAATCACGGAAATAAAAAGCAAGGAGATGCTAGAAGAACAGATCTGTTTCTTCGAAGAAGCACTATCAGAAGCGATAGAACGGAGTACCACAATCACCGTACCAGACAAATACGGCAGATTCAAAAATATAAGTGACGATCTAAGAAATCTGATTAGGGAGAAAAATCGAATAGCTAGAAGAGCCCAAAGGACACAAAACCCAGAAGAAAGAAGGTGAGTCAGGGAAATGAAACAGGAACACAGGAGTGAAGAATGGAACAGAAGGATAGACGAATTAGACCCGCAATAACCCGGATTATGGAACATATCTAAAGTCATAAGAGAAGAAAACCAATGCCGCCAATACACGGAAGCAACGGGATGGCGTATACACACAAAGAGAAAGCAGAAGAGCTGAAAAACACAATGGAACTTCAGTTTACACTGAACGAACACTCCGACGAAGACATGGACTTCTCAGATATGATAGAAGAAAACATCAACGAATACCTAGAAGACGAGGAGGATCAAGAAACCCTAGGATTTGCAACACCGATGGAAGTGGAGGAATTACTCAGGTTCGCATCAGCAAGGAAGGCTCTGGGAATAGACGGAATCTCAAACAGAGCACTGAAAAACATGCCAAAAAAGGTATGGCATACCTTTCGAACATAATAAGTGGCATGCTAAAGACAAAATACTGCCATGAGTAAAATCGCAGAGAGTGATACTGAGGATTCTGAACGAACAAACAAGAACATTAAACACAATACCAGAGGAACAATTCGGCTTCAGGACAAACCACAGCACCGAACAACAAATCTTGAGACTAGTAGAATATACTACTCAAGGTTTCAACCAGAAAGAATCCACAGGGGTAATCTTCCTAGACGTAAGCAAAGCCTTCGATCGAGTATGGCACGAGGACTTGCTTTACAAGATGAAAGAGGCAGGTTCATAAAACTCCTAAGCACGTACCTCAAAGACAGGAAGTTTCAGGTGAAGGTTGCAAACGAAAAATCGGAGGTCGGAGAGCAGCAGGCATGAGTACCGCAAGGAGCGGTACTATCACCAATGCTGTATAACATATACACAGCAGACATCCCGAAAACGGAGAACACCTTGACAGCGCTGTATGCGGACGACACCGCAATAGCAACGAGGTGCGTTAAGGTGAAAAACATCACGAAAAGACTCCAAAACGCCGCAAAAAAGATTGAATATGGAAAATATGGAAAAGTCAACTGCGAGAAAAGCCAAGCAGTTCTCTTCAAGAAAACAAGGAGCCACCAACCCGACCAGAAAATAAAAATTAACAACGAAGGAATCCAATGGACAAAAAAGGCAAAATACCTAGGCATAACGCTAGACCAAAGTCTCACTTTCAACGAACACGTGGAAAACACTGTTGATAAAGTGAGACAAGCGAGAGCAAGACTATGCGGATTGATCGGTAGAAAAAGCAAGTTAAAGACGGAAACAAGGCTCAGATTTATCAGGAGTATAATAATACCGATTATAACGTACGCCTCTGTTACCTGGGGACACACGTGTAAAACAAACAGAAAGAAACTACAGGCTCAACAAAACATAATGCTAAGACAAGCACTAAATGTTCACTGGACAACAAGTAGCGAGGAAATATACGGAGAAACGGGACCTGAAAAAGTTCTAGACATTATGGACCATAGGGCAGTAAAGCTATTCGAGGAGTTGGCATCGCACCCCAACGAAGAATTAAGGAAAATCACAAAATACAATAAAGAAGACTACAAGAAACACAAGAGGCCCAGAAGACAATTGGATGGATAGGTAAAGTAGGTTAAGTTAGGTTAGTCTAAAAAGTAGAAAAAAAAATAGAAATAAATTAATAAAAAAAACAAAAAAAATATAATAAAAAAAAATAAAATAAAAAAAAATTTCCTATCCACAATCCTAGGTTTTCAGAGACAACCCACAAGAGGACACCCCCCGACACGGTAACTCTGCGTTTCATGAGCAAATGTAGAGTTATACATCGGGGACAGCTATAGAGAAGGCGTAGGACCACTCGGATTATATCTTTTCCAACCGGTTGGAGGTAGGAAGATGTTTACCCGAGGCAGCGAAGCACACACACACACACGAAGACGTCCAGACTAAGAAGCCAAGAGTGTATAGTCAACAGGCTAATCTCTTAACAAAAAGATAAGACAACCCAGAATCTCCCATAGACCTCAGGGGAGAGGAAGTGTTCTACACGCGAAACTGCGACGTGAAAGAGGATGAAGACCTGTCGAAATGACAGGGGGTGGTTGGAATGTTCTTCTTCGCACCCACTCGTAGATTTATCCGGGGGTGGATGCCTAGAGGGACGGGCTCGTCTCAAGAGAAATTGTGTGTGTGTGTGTGTTGTGTGTGTGTGTGTGTGTGTGTGTGTGTGTAACTTCTAGTTGACTCCGAGACTTCGATGAGTGAACAAGTGCGACAATGAAGTGAAGTGAAAGCGGACTCAGGTGAGACACTGATTAAACTTTCTTTATCTCTGCAGGTAGCTGTGCTTTGACACAGCCTTTTATTTATAATGAATTGAAATACTTCTGCATGAAAGAATTGTGTTTGTTAACACAAATTTGATTGTGCGGAATTTATCCGTTTCCAAAACAGCCGTACTTTTCAGTACGGCTTAATAAATTTTTTTCAGGTAATTTACAGGTCATCAAGCAAAAATAGGGAAGCCAAGACAAAAAGTAACAGGCATGGAGCCTAAAAACTCCAAAAACAGGGAGAAACCCTACTACAAAGACTTGTCGTTAAAAAGGCAAACAGAAGAGGTAATGAATCAGTTGTCAGAAATGAAGAAACAACAAATAATTTATTATGAAGTAATTATAAAGACGATGGGACAACAAATTGAATCCCTTGAAAAGACGATTGAAAGATATGAAAAGAGAGAGATTACAAGAAATGAGTATATAGAGACCATAGAGAAAAACAATCACAAACTGGAAGCCAAATACGAAGAATTGGAAAGGAAAATCGAAGAGATGGAAAGAAATCAAACTACGGAAGGAGAAGATAATACGAACTCCCAGAACAGAGTGAACGAAGAAATACAAGACTAACCTATGGAAGGAGATTATACTGAAGTTAAAACTAAGAAAAAAAAAGGATGAAACCATAAAGACAATCATCGGAAGAAGAAGACTTATCAATGGACAAACAAGTCCAGGAGGAATTGGGAAAAATTAGAATTTATATTAACATGCCCTACCAATGAAATTATAGCAAATGCGCAAACGTAGAAGGGCGGAGCCTATTAGAATTACGTATGTTGATATAAAAGAGAGGGACGTAAGTGCTGTAACTTCTTATATAGAGTAAAGAGACTGGGCTGGTTACGGTCCTGTTCAGTTTACGTTGAGTGAACATCTGTAACTGTGTAGTGAAGCGAAAGCGGACGCGGGTAAGACCCAAATAAAACTTTTATTGCAGGTTGTGTCAGTTAGGCACATTTATTTTATAGGCTTTAAGATTTTCTTCGCATGACGAAAGTCCGATAATAAAGCATTTTGATTGCGCGGAGAATTCCGCTATCTAAAGTTTCCGTACACTTTGTACGGACAAATATTTAACTTTTAAATCCCAGGAAATCTTAGGAAATTTAAAAAAAAAGAACTACTAAGAAAAGAGTACAGGCATGGAGCCTGAAATCCCCAACTGTAGGGAAAAACCCTACGATAGGGGAACATCAAAAGATAGGGCAGTGAAACTTCTTGAAGTTACAAATGAAAAATAAAAAAAAACGAGAGAAGAACTGAATAAATCGGAGGAAGAAAACCAAAAAAAGGACCAGGAAATCCTTCTATTGAAAAGAACTGTTGAAACACAACAGGTGGGAATGTTCAACATGAGTGAAACAATGGACGAACTAGAGAAGAAAGTAACAAAACTTATGGAACAAATTGAAAATATGAAAAAAAAAAGGACAACCACAAGCGGAGAACAAAATGTGTGAGAGCCCGACCATAGTAATGGAGGACTCAAACAGCGAAGACTGCCCAATTGAAGAGGAGGATTTCACGCAAGTGAAAAATAAAAGAAAACGTAAGAATGCGAAAAGCAAACCTACGGTAGAAAACAAAAACGACAGCAACGAAAGCAGAAGAGAAATAGAGGAAAAAAAATAAAGAGAGACGAAGAGGAAAAACAAAAAAACCAGAGATGAGGCCAACTCCAATCATACTGAAATCCCCACTGATGTGGACTGTTATCAGGAAACAACTGATACAGAGAAGTATCAACGCCCAATGCAATATGGGCAGCCACACTGGAAAGATCACCACGTAATCAGTGGATGATTTCAATAAAATGAAGATGCTCCTGAGCGAGCACAAAGAAATAGAGTGGTACACGTACGCACTCAAAGAGGAAAAAGAAAGAAAGCTAGTGATTAAAGGACTAGCAGTCAACACCCCAGCTCCGGAAGTAGAAACCGAGCTGAGGGAATTAGGATTGAAACCTAAAAAATTATGGCAACTGACGAGCTATACGCAAAAAAACTAAGACAACACAAGAAAATTACTACCAATATACAAGGTAGTTATCTCTTCCACACGAAAATAAGTGTGGTAGAACAGAAAAAACACGACGAACCTGTACAATGCTACAGGTGCCAAGGTTTCCATCACGGACAGAGCACGTGCAACATGGTCGTGCGCTGTGTAAGATGCGCAGGAGAACACAGGGCCGTGGACTGCACCCTGAGCAAGACCGAGAAACCGAAATGCAGAAACTGGGCAGGAGATCACCCAGCCAACTACAGAGGGTGTCCAAAAAATCCCAAAAAAGAGGAAACCAGAAAACCAACAACAAAAACCACGATCCCAGGAGTCAGCTACGCCCAAACAGCCAAGAAAACGCCGTCAGCCTCAATTCCTCAATAACAACAAGGAACGGGCGAGATATTGAGTATGCTGCAGAACATGCAGGCACTCATAGCGACATTAATAGCTCAACAAGCCAAATAAAATGACACACTTCCTAGTCAAATAAAGATCGGCTCGTGGAACACAGGAGGACTACGAACAAACCAAAACACCATGGGAGTGATATTGGAGGAAGAAGATTACGATATCTTCGCTCTACAAGAAACAAAATTGCCAGGTGACACACACAGATTCACCTGGCCAGGCTACAACGTTTATAGGGACGATATAAACGGACGCTCCGGAAGTACAGCGATCTTAGTAAAAAAAGAGTTGTGTCAACTTCGAATAAACTCACCGGACGGACTACTTAGCATGGAGGCAACAATAGTAGTCATTAAAACATCATACGGCGATATTAGAATAATATCAGCATACGTAAGGCCTGAGACCACAATACACGTGGATGACGTGCTAGCAGTACTCCCAGATGGTAAAAAAGGCATTATCAAAGGAGATCTGAATGCCAAGTCCCCTGCGTGGTACAGCACAAGAAGAAACAGACAAGGAAGAAACTTGGAGAAGATCATAGAATATCACCCATCCTATCAAGCGATAGGACCAGTAAGACCGACACACTACCCACCAAATGGAGGAAGGCCCGAGGTTATAGACATCGCTGTGTTGAGAGACATGACGATGCCTGTAGAAATCCGGACCATAGACGGCGGCGACGCTCACTCACCAATCGTCGTCACCATTGGTGGCGGCAACAGACAAACAGGAAGAACAGTGAGAAAAACTAAATGGGAGAAATTCAGAAGGCTAACAGGACAGCTGTTAGGACCAATCACGGAAATAAAAAGCAAGGAGATGCTAGAAGAACAGGTCTGTTTCTTCGAAGAAGCACTATCAGAAGCGATAGAACGAAGTACCACAATGACCGTACCAGACAAATACGGCAGATTCAAAAATATAAGCGACGATCTGAGAAATCTGATTAAGGAGAAAAACCGAATAGCTAGAAGAGCCCAAAGGACACAAAATCTAGAAGAGAGGAGGAGAGTCGGGGAAATGAAACAGGAAATTCAAGAACAACTACAGGAGCACAGAAGCGAGGAATGGAACAGAAGGATAAACGAACTAGATCCGCAAAAACCCGAATTATGGAACATATCTAAAGTCTTAAGAGAAGAAAGAAAACCAATGCCCCCAATACACGGAAGCAACGTGATGGCGTATACAGACAAAGAGAAAACAGAAGAGCTGAAAAACACGATGGAATTTCAGTTTACACTGAACGAACATCCCGACGAAGATATGGACCTCTCAGACATGATAGAAGAAAACATCAACGAATACCTAGAAGACGAGGACGATCAAGAAACCCTAGGATTCGCAACACCGATGGAAGTGAAAGAACTACTCAGGTTCGCATCAGCAAGGAAGGCTCCGGGAATAGACGGAATCACGAACAGAGCGCTGAAAAACATGCCAAAAAAAGGTATGGCATACCTTTCGAACATAATAAGTGGCATGTTGAAGACAAAACACTTTCCATCGAGATGGAAACAAGCAGACATTATCATGCTGAGAAAACCCGGGAAAGGCCCCACTTTCCCCCAAAACTACAGACCGATAAGTTTGTTACCTGCCATGAGTAAAATCGCAGAGAGAGTGATACTGAGGATTCTGAACGAACAAACAAAGACACTAAATACAATACCAGAGAAACAATTCGGCTTCAGGAAAAACCACAGCACCGAACAACAAATCTTGAGACTAGTAGAATATACTACTCAAGGTTTCAGCCAGAAAGAATCCACAGGGGTAATCTTCCTAGACGTAAGCAAAGCCTTCGACCGAGTATGGCACGAGGGTTTGCTTTACAAGATGAAAGAGGCAAGATACACAAAACCCCTCATAAAACTCCTAAGCACGTACCTCAAAGACAGGAGGTTTCAGGTGAAGGTTGCAAACGAAAAATCGGAGGTTGGAGAGCAGCAAGCGGGAGTACCGCAAGGAGCGGTACTATCACCAATGCTGTATAACATATACACAGCAGACATCCCGAAAACGGAGAACACCTTGACAGCGCTGTATGCGGACGACACTGCAATAGCAACGAGATGGGTTAAGGTGAAAAACATCACGAAAAGACACCAAAGCGCTGCAAAAGAGATTGACGAATGGTACAAAACATGGAAAATACAAGTCAACTGCGAGAAAAGCCAAGCAGTTCTCTTCAAGAAAAAAAGAAGCCACCAACCCGACCGGAAAATAAAAATTAACAACGAAGAAATCCAGTAGACAACAAAGGCCAAATACCTAGGCGTAACGCTAGACCAAAGCCTCACTTTCAACGAACACGTGAAAAACACTGTCGACAAAGTGAGACAAGCGAGAGCAAGACTATGCGGATTAATCGGTAGAAAAAGCAAGTTAAAGACGGAAACAAAGCTCAGATTTATCAGGAGTATAATAATATCGATTATTACGTACGCCTCTGTTGCCTGGGGACATACTTGCAAAACAAACAGAAAGAAACTATAGGCTCAACAAAACATAACGCTGAGACAAGCACTAAATGTACACTGGACAACAAGTAGCGAGGAAATATACGGAGAAACGGGACCCGAAAAAGTATTAGACATCATGGACCAAAGGGCAATAAAGCTATTCGAGGAGTTGGCAACACACCCCAACGACGAATTAAGGAAAATCACAAAATACAATAAAGAAGACTACAAGAAACACAAGAGGCCCAGAAAACAATTGGATGGATAGGTAATGTAGGTTAAGGTAGGTTAGTAGTTTAGGTTAGTATAAAAAAAAATAAAAAACCAAAAAAAAAACAAAAAACAGCAAAAAAAATGTCTATCCAAAATCCTAGGTTTTCAGAGACAACCCACAAGAGGACACCCCCCGACACGGTAACTCCGCATTTCATGAGCAAGTGTAAGTTATACATCGGAGACAGCTATAGAGAAGGCGAAGGACCACTCGGATTAGATCTTTCCGACCGGCTGGAGGTTGGAAAAGGTTTACTGGAGGCCGCGAAACACACACACACGTTATGACGTCCAGACCATGAAGCCAAGAGAGTATAGCCAACAGCCTAATCTCTTAATAAAAAAAGATAGACATCCCAAAATCTCCCATAGAACTAAGGGGAGAGGAAGGATTCTACGCGCGAAACTGCGACGCGAAAGAGGATGAGGACCTGTCGAAATGACAGGGGGTGGTTGGAATGTTCTTCTTCGCATCCACTCGCGGATTTATCCGGGAGTGGATGCTTAGAGGGACGGGCTCGTCTCAAGGGAAATTGTGTGTGTGTGTGTGTTAGGTCAGTAGTATCCCTGTGTATCTCGAGGTGTAAACATCGATTCAAGCAGTGCGTATAACATAGTGAGTTCGAAGTGACAAAATGATTATAAAACGAGATAAAAATTCAGAACTGCGGAAACATCAAACTCGCGACGAATAGGGTCCTAAGACCCCACGGAAAAACGGGAGAGACATGAAAGTGCGTACATCTGTGTACTCAAATAAATTTTGTGAAAAACGGAAAGTGAGTGTGAAGGGGAAAACCCTAAAAACAATTGAAAACCCGAAAGTGAGCGAAATGAACGGCAGCAAGAAGCTCAAAGCTACTCCAGCAGCACCATGGAAGAAGATCTAGAAATGATGAACACCAACATCCCTACGAAAAACAAGTTTGGTGTTCTCAATAACGAGAATTTAGACCAAATAGGAGAAACCTCAAGCAGCGCGCCTATAAGACGCGAAAAAACCCTGCCACCCCTGGTTTTACTAGGCACCATACCTAAATATGATGAGATCGTGAAAGAAATCACCCATATCATAGGATCCAGAGATTTTCGCCTGATCATCAACAGGAATAGACGTGAAACGAAAATTCACTTAAAAAACAAGGATCATTATGATAAAGTAAAGAGTGAACTGAAGCAGTCACAAAGTGAGTTTTTCTCATACACTGATAGGGAGGAAATCTTGAAAAAATTAGTAATGGAGGCAGCACCAGGCCTAAGTCTGGAGGCAATTAGAGAAGAAATGTTGAGTGAATATCACATCAACGTAGAAAGAATAATTGCCATGAAGTCAAGAAAACAAAATGTTGAAAGCCACAGCTACCTCCTCACTTCCTCCACTTCAAAAAAGAAGTGAATTTGAAAGACGTTAAAAATATAAGAGGTATTCAGAATATTGGCGTTAAATGGGAAATGTATATGAGAAAAATACAGTCTCCCAATGCTTCAGATGCCAACACTTCGGGCACTCCCAAGCAAATTGTTACGCACAACCTAACTGCGTGAAGTGCGGTAAACAGCATGATACCAAGGCATGCGATAAAACCAGAGATGAAACACCAACATGCGTGAACTGTGGCGGTCAACACACCGCCAACTACACACAATGTGAGAAATACATTGAATACGTGGACAAAATAGAGAGGCAAAAGGAAAACAGGCATAAGCCCTAGGTACCTACAACAAAAAGGACATTTGTTAGTTCCAGAATAAAAGCAAATATTAGCTTTGCTGAAGCTACCGCCGGCCCCACCTCTACAACGAGACAACCACCTAAGTACGTAAATAGCAACAACATAAAGGACAATACGAGCGAGCTAAGCGAACTTATGAGAGAAATAAATGAAATATGCGACATAGATGAAATGATAAGTATATTGACAAATATGAAACAAGAGCTCCTAGGAGCAAGAAACTTTCTTGAAAAAGCTCAGATATTTATGAAATACGAAAACATATATAATGGACCATAAACAAATGAACAAGAGAATAAAAATTATGTAATGGAACGCAAATAGCATAAGGAAAAAAATATACCAACTAAGAGAATTAGCCAATAGGAGAAAACCTGACATAATAATAGTGACGGAAACAAAATGCAAAGGTAACAATACACCTCCTTCTATTCCAAACTATTCACTAACTTACAAAAATAACGAAAACAAGGCCGAAGACGGTGTAGCTATATATACAAAGACGAACATTGAATATAATAAAATAGAAACGCAGACACAATCATTAGTAACGACAGGCATCAGAATCGGCAACACAGACATTTATGCAGTATACAGGAAACCAACAGCAAGGAATTCAGTAGACAACTTAAAAAGACAAGAAATCGAAAGCCTAATGGAGGGAAATCAAAGTGTCATAATGGCGGGTGACATGAACTCTTGGCATACCGAATGGGGCGTGAACAATAAATGCACCCCCATAGGCAAGAAACTAGACAAGATTGCAGAAGACAACGGATATGTTATCTACGCCTTTGACGAGGCTACTCGAGTCAGTGGAGTGACAGGACATTCGAACTCAACAATCGACATATTCATGACAAATAACATAACGCTCCAAAACACAAAAGCACTTGACGAACTAAACTCAGACCATAAACCTGTGGAAACGGAAACGACAAATAACGTCAAATATATCGAAATACCAGACAATGACATATACGACTACAAGAACGCCAGATGGGATAACTTTCGACAACATTTAAACAAAAACATTAACATGAACCGTTTCATTGACGACGCAGAAACAATAGACAAAGAAATAACAAAATTGACAAAAACAATACAAAAAGCAATGACAGACCATATACCACTAATAAAGTATAAGACAAAAAACAACAAAATCAACGAGGAGACAAAAGACATGATAACATGATCAGTACGGATTAATAAATTTTTTTCAGGTAATTTACAGGTCATCAAGCAAAATAGGAAAACCAAGACAGAAAGTAACAGGCATGGAGCCTAAAAACTCCAAAAACAGGGAGAAACCCTACGATAGAGACTCGTCGTTAAAACGACAAAAAGAAGAGGCAATGATTGAGTTGTCAGAAATGATAAAAAAACAAAATACTGAATATGAAGCAATGATGAAGACGATGGGAGAACAAATTAAAATCTTTGAAGAGAAGATTAAAGATTATGAAGAGAGAGAGAGAGAGATTGCAAGAAATAACCTTATTGAAGCCCTAAAGCCCCTAAAGCAATAGACTTCGACGAGTGAACAAGTGCGAGAGTGAAGTGAAGTGAAAACGGACTCAGGTGAGACACTGATTAAACTTTCTTTATTGCAGGTGCTTTGACACAGCCTTTTATTCATAATGATAGAAAATACTTCCGCATGAAAGAACTGTGTTTGTTAACACAAATTTGATTGTGCGGAATTTTTCCGTTTTCGAAACAGCCGTACTTCTCAGCATGACTTAACATTTTATTTTTAGGTAATTTCAAGGAAATTGTAGGAAATTTAAAAAAAAAGGGAATTACTAAGACAAGAGTACATGCATGGAGCCTGAAAACCCTACGATAGGGGAACATGGAAAGATTGCAAACTTGAAACCACAAATGAAAAACTGAAAAGACAGAAAGAAGAACTGAAGGAAGAAAATAAGAAATTGAAAACAACAATTGAAACATATCTGGTAAAAATGGACAACATGAAGGAAACAATGAAAGCACTAGAGGACAAAGTAACAAAACTGTTAGAACAAAATGAAAATAACCAAAAAAAAGGACAACCTCAAACGGAAAACAAAATGTGGGAAAGGAAATGCGAGAGCCCGACCATAGTAATGGAGGAATCAAACAGCGAAGACTGCCCAATGGAAGAGGAGGATTTCACGCAAGTGAAAAACAAAAGAAAACGAAAAAAAGCGAAAAGCAAACCTACGGAAAAAAACAAAAACGAAAGTAATGAAAGTGGAAAAGAAATAGAGGAAGAACTAAGAAAATAAAGAGAGACGAGAAAGAAAAACAGAAAAACCAGAGAGGAGGCCAACTCCAATCATATTGAAATCCCCACTGATGTGGACTGTTATCAGAAAACAACTGATACAGAGAAATATTAACGCCCAATGCAAAATGGGCAGTTTTACAGGAAAGATCACCACGCAGTCAGTGGATGACTTCAACAAAATGAAGATGCTCCTGAGCGAGCACAAAGAAATAGAGTGGTATACGTACGCACTCAAAGAAGAGAAAGAAAGGAAGCTAGTGATAAAAGGACTAGCAGTCAACACCTCAGCACCGGAAGTAGAAACCGAGCTGAGGGAAATAGGATTGAAACCTAAAAAAGTATGGCAACTGACGAGCTATACACAAAAAAACCAAGATAACACAAGAAAATTACTACCAATATACATGGCAGTTATCGAGCCTGCAGAAGAGCAGGCATACAAAAACTTGAGATATCTCTGCCATGCGAAGATAAGTGTGGTAGAACAGAAGAAACACGACGGACCTGTACAATGCTACAGGTGCCAAGGTTTCCATCATGGACAGAGCACGTGCAACATGGACGTGCGCTGTGTAAGATGCGCAGGATATCACAGTGCCGCGGACTGCACCCTGAGCAAAACGGAAAAACCAAAATGCAGAAACTGCGCAGCAGATCACCCAGCCAACTACAGGGGGTGTCCAAAAAATCCAAAAAAAGAAGAAACAAGAAAACAAACAACAAAAACAACGACCCCAGGAGTTAGCTACGCCCAAACGGCCAAGAAAAAGCCGTCAGCCTCAACTTCACAAAAACCACAAGGAGCGGGGGAGATATTGAGTATGCTGCAGAACATGCAGGCACTCATAGCGACATTAATAGCCCAACAAGCCAAATAAAATGACAAACAACCTTCCTAGTCAAATAAAGATCGTCTCGTGGAACACAGGAGTACTACGAACAAACCAAAACACCATGGGAGTGATCTTGGAGGAAGAAGATTACGATATCTTCGCACTACAAGAATCGAAATTGCCAGGTGACACACACAGATTCACCTGGCCAGGCTACAACGTTTATAGGGTCGATATAAACGGACGCTCCGGTGGTACAGCGATCTTGGTGAAAAAAGAGTTGTGTCAGCATTAAAACATCATACGGCGATATTAGAATAATATCAGCATACGTACGGCCTGACACCACAATACACGAGGAAGACGTGTTAGCAGTACTCCCAGATGGTAAAAAAGGCATTATTTTAGGAGATCTGAATGAAAAGTCCCCTGCGTGGTACAGCATAAGAAGAAACAGACAAGGAAGAAACTTGGAGAAGATCATAGAAGATCACCCATCCTATCAAGCGATAGGACCAGTAAGACCAGCACTTTCCTCATTATTTGATAGCTGTATTGGTGCAAAAAACTTTTTATATATTTAGGAAACAAATTTCACTCATTCGTGTACTATGTCACGTCCAAACAATTAAAAAGTATGTTCAGTTGAACATTTAATAGTTTCATGAATAAATAAAATCGAATAATTTTAGATCCTGACAGAGAGCAGAAGTTAGTAAGTTATACATTCAACTGCGGTAACACATTGAATATGATTATTAATAACTATGGAAAAATTATGATGAAAGATACATTTTTATTGAGAAATATTTACAAAGTTGGTAACATTGTTGGCTTATATCCTTCTAAAACTGGCAATATATTCATACAATCAATAATACTGATAAGCTCGAATATATTTACTTGAACTTCAGTTTATGATTTCATAATGCAGGACATAACCACATCAGAAAACTATCAGATTTTTGAATGGTTTCACGCAGGTTTATACTCTTTCATGAATATCGGTTTATTCTCATCATTAATTCTTAGCATAGAAAATTGGAAGAAATACTTCCAACATTTTTCAAGCTTAAACAGAAACTTGGGGAGTTGTTACATTTCGAGATATACTATTATATTTAGGAGTCTTTTGTGGGCCTTATTTTTGCTTATTGGACTTGGAACTTATATTCCTCTTTTTGAAAAAGCTTCCATAAGTGCATTGTTCATATGGATGAGTATGTATGTTGTCATAGTGATAAATACTTCTTTTGTATTAGAAAGTTCAACAATTGTGAGACATGGATTTATGGAATGTTGTGGAAATCTACAGATTGAACGCATTTACAGAGATATTTACTTTATCGTTGAAACTCTGAATCACACTTTTGGATTTCATATTTTGTTAATATTGATATACGATTTTATCGAGACGCTTGCTGTTATAAATTATAATTTAGAACATCCTACAAATATATCAAGATCATGGGATTACCTGTATTTATGCATAGTTTTTGTAAGGATGAAAAACCGCCTAATTTTACGGTTGACAATAATAAAATTTGATAAAACACAAATATGGAAAGTAGAGCTTAGGATAAAGATCTAAATATAAAGGATTTCGATAACTGAAATGAATACTCACCTGATATAAGTTCTATGGCGTCGTAATCATATCTTAACTGGTCATAATAAAGTCATAGTTCCAGAAACGACTGTGGACTTGGTCATCACGTGCTGATCATTTAGTTAGTAAAATGGCCACCTTCTTATTTTTCGGTTACAACTCATATTAGACGAAAGTTGATCAAAATTGTCCACCTCTCCTTTGGTTTGACAATAATCATTGGTTTACGATTTTCTTCGGAAATATCCGCCCTCTCATGCAGTGTGGGGAGCAATAATACACTTTTATGTTTTCTTGACTTGTACAAGACCAATGTTTTATTTTGTTTAAAACAAAACATTCAAGATTTAGTATTTCTGCCTTTCATTTGTAATAACTCTGGAGGTACCTTTCTCTTTTTTTTCTTACTTTTCCTAAGATAGTAAGTTTATATAGCTTCTGACTTTTACTGTGTCAAAAAATGATTGATATTTCTAATAGTTATTCTGTTATTACTTGAAGGTAACTCAGCCGACCATTTATGGCCGTTTTCTTCCTTGAGTTTATTTGAAATTGACGAAATTATGCTCGCCATTTTACGAGGAATTTTAGGTAATGATATATCATCTTCTACCGAACCTCGCATCAGCAGTATTTTTGACAGAATTTGGAATTCCCTGTGTAAATTATGGCACGACTTCTAAATTATCTTCTTTCTAATCATCTCCGCTATTACCATCTGGTTTTGAAATACTTTCTCCCTCATTCATAATTCGTTAAACTTCTCTTTGCCACTGCAGTTCGGACAAAGTGATGATAAGAAGTGATACATTTTTACAAATAAATCTACTACCTACTGTTGACAGCGTGGAATATGTCTGGAACTATTGTTTCCCAAGTATAAACGTTAACATTATTCCGTCGTTCACGTATAGATCAGGATCAGAACTGGTCAGGAAGGTACTGAGAACTTCGGAACGGCTAGTTCGTCGATAGGACCTAAAATTATTAAATATGACCGACCACGGTAAGTTTCGCGAACGAATAGTATTCTAGGGTTAAAAGAAATAAAATTACGGGCATTGACATTTGCACAGATGATGCTCCTGCTTTGACCGGAGCTATGAATGGATTTGCGGCAAATAGAGGAGAAAAAAATACAAATATATATGTTACTCATCGGTTTTTGCATCGGGAATCATTTATTAAAGAATAATTAACATTAGAATCCAAAACAATGCTGGAAGAATATTTTAAAATAATAATGATATCGCTGATCTGTTAAATGACAAAATATGGTTTGCCAAGCTAGCTCACTAATTTGTTATTGCTGACTAAAATGTTATTTTTGATAACATAAATATAAGTATGCAAAGACCAAAAGAGAATATTTCTGCCTCTATGTATAAATTATTATGATTTCAAAAAAATTACTTTATGAAAGAATAAAGCACAAGAAAATAGTTTAGAAAAGTTTCAATTAGTCCAAATGTTGATTATTCAAGAATACTGAAGCAATGGTGTTCGAGAATTATATTCTCAAACCAATGAATGATCATTAGATTTTAGAATCGATGATCTTTCAAAAATGATTAATAAATTTACGACCACCTGATCTCAAGAAAAAAAAGAAAATGGGAGTCAGTTGTGAGTTGTCAGTGCATTTAAAAATGAAAAGTCAAATCAATTTCTCTTGATGAATTAATATAGTTCTTTTATTCAATTTACGTTTCAAGTGTTATTTGCTGTATTTGGGCGCAGGACAAGTTTTGTGTTTAACATTTTGTGTAGTGTAGTCATATTTTATTATAACTTTTTATCCTGAAAGTGTCTCAATTTATATCGACAGAAGTCAATAAGGCACCAACTACTGTAGCTTTACGACCTAAAGTAGTTGCTAAATAAAAGATTATTCATAGTGGCGTATGTCTTTTAGCCTTATACTAAAATACCGTTTTGTGCTACCAAAAATCAGCAACTGCTACAGTCTAAGTGCTGTACAGTTAACAAGTACGTGCAGCGCTCCTCACGCTTAGATATAAATAGGCGTGTGGATAAAGTAGTTGAAGAACACGGTCATTTTCCAACCAAATGGATTAGTGACATGATATATGACTTAACCTTGAAAGAAGGGGAAGAACTAGTTTTGGTGTGTAATTTAATTCCAAAACAATCAAAATAATCAATTAATTTACTCTGGATTAATTTTAGCTTGAATTACTTGACAATATCTCAAAAAGGTTTCTACAATTTTCTACATGTTATTTGTGCTAGTTCGGGTTTTCTTACTTTGACAAATATATAAACGAAAAAAGATCCAGGCTTTAAAATTTAGATCATGAAATGAGAGTAGCCTTATCGTTTTTATGCCTAAATATGAATGAAATTATCAGAAAACACCGACTTCATATCAAAATTTCTTAACTTTTTAATGCTATTTTACTTTATATTCTTTTAAAAATTATCATCGCTATTGTTACAAACCATATCGTATAATAAGAATAATAATTAATTAACTTTGTTTTTTAATCTGCCTAGTTGTTAGTGTGCGCCAAGTTTTTAAGTTATTAAAAGTGCGCCAGGATGAAAAAAGGTTGAGAATTACTTATCTAGACTCTATACAAATTCCAAATTAAATGATATATATTATAATAGTGATATATAGATTCCGTATCATACCAGAAGCGTGTTAAGAGTCATCAGAAATTGAAGCTCTTGATCCTTCTCCCGGTTCAATCGGTGATAAAGTTCTTAAACGCACAGAGAATTTTGACAATCATCAGCTCTGCCGGGTCTACGAGCCTAATATTATCAAATGGTACGTTGCTGGTATAAGGATTTTTCTAATGATTATCAAATTGTCCATAATAAAGAACGCAGTGGGCCAACATCTCTTATCAATGATAATCTTATGAGAATATGTTACTGGAAATGTTAGTTTTTATTTGATAGAAAAACTTACTTTCTCCATCATTGGTTTCCAAACGTTTTTGTTTCGTAGACAATCAAAATTTGGCTGAAAGTGAAGGTAGGATCTATATATGGAAAGCATTTCTAAAAATTCTATAGAAACAGTTACAGACTCATAATGTAAATAGAGCACAAAACATTAAAATAGCCGGCCCATACGACAAATTTTATGAGTGAGTTCGTAACAGTGATCACAATTATTTTGTTTAACTATACAAACTCATCAATAAATTTTATAATGATGTGAAAGACATATTTGATTCACTTACCTGTCATATTTGAAGAGAAGAATGTATAAAGAATTCTATCACATTATCGACTATACCACTCACAATATAAACTGAATTTTTACTACGGATTCTATTTAAAGACACAGGTTTGATACAAACCAAAGAAAATTTTTGAATTGAGTATTTGATGAAATTAAAAATTGAATGCAAGTAGCGATCAACGAACAATTCTCTATAAACAGTTATATTTTTTATTCAGATTTTTATACACAAGTTATTTAGTGCTTTTTCACATCAAACTTCTTCTAGGCTATGTGCGTCATGTTAGCGATTGCAGGGGACAATATCGAGAGAGCAGGAATATTATCAAGAATTGCTACATTCTGCAGACCGAAGTTGAAGAAATATCTAGAAAGGAATCATTACAAGATCTTTCCGTGTTTTTAGAAGACTTGCGACCCGCGCTGACCGTTGGAGGCTTCATTCATCTAAATAGAAATGTCGTTCCTCTATTATTTTCCTGTATTTTATCTTATACTATCATACTAATACAATTTAAATATCAATAATCTACTAAATAATAGCTTATAGACTGATTTTTCACTGGGATTGTTTCCTTTACTCAGAGTACTTTAACCGATATATTGTTAGATCAACCGCTTGATTATGAATTAATAGAACTTCTATAGGTGAAATACAGGGTCTTGCATAAAAGTTTCCAGGATTTTAAATCTATATGTAAGTCGTGCTATACTGGAATCTTTATTTTAATAAAAAAGCCACAAGGTATGTCATATTTCTAGTTCGCCATAAAAAATGAGCTCCGCTTCCCGCTTATGAGAAATCTAGCGCTTGTCGACTTTCCGCCAAGTATTTTGAAACTTTTCATGGAACAAAGTTAGACAAGTACTTTGTAACAGAACAATTCTATTCTCGCCGCTACTGCTGAAAGCAGAATATCAAATCGTGAATTAATGGTTACATACAAGTAGTTCTCTCAGATAATCTATAATATGTTTTATTAGTAATTTCTAAGTTTTGAATGATCGTTCAGTTCGTTGTTAAGTAACATAAAAGAACGTATAGAAGTTTTTTTCCTGTTACTTGACAACGAGCTGTATTATAGATTATCTAAGAGAACTACTTGTATGCAACTATTGTTACACGTTATGATATTCTGCATTGGCAGCGAGAATAGAATTGTTCTGATACAAATTTATGTAAATTAGCAATGATCGTACAAATGATAAGTTTCTTGACATGACCCCAAAAAGCGTGAGCGGTGGACTCGTTCGGCCCATATAAGTCTGGACGATCAGACGAGATCCTGCCGATCATGTTGCAGAAAGCTTTGGGTGAGATTATGGAATTTCTTATTGAGATCTTCTCAGATTGCCTACAGCTCGGACATGTTCCGAGAAGGTGGAGGAAAGTAAAGGTTGTCTTCATACCCAAATCCGGTAAGCCAAGCAACACCAAACCAAAGAACTACAGACGCATAAGCTTATCATCGTTCCTGCAAAAGACACTAGAAAGACTACTGGATCAAGTGTCAAAGAAGATACAAAAATAGAAAAGCTGTGCATAACTCAACACACGACATGGAGGGAGCATTCAACAACGTCAAAACGGAATCAATCAGGAGAGCTCTGGAGTATGACAAGGTTGACGATACCATCTCAAACTGGCTGGTATGAATGTTGGAGAGCAGGTAGATCAGTTCGGAAATGGGAGAAATCATAACCGAAAAGAGGACTACCAGAGGCGCACCACAGGGTGGTGTAATATCCCTATTATTGTGGTTAATAGTAATTGAGGAAATCCTGAGAAAACTCAGGAGTAAATAGAATAGCATATGCCGATGATGTCGTGTTACTCGTCACGGGCAAGCACCCACAGACGCTAAGCGATTTGATGGAGGCATCTCTCAAGGAAATCATCAATTGGGCAGAATACAATGAACTTGGGATCAACCCCGAAAAGAAATACAAGATACCTAATTTTTGGCTACCAAAATTGAAGGGGCAAAATCTGACCCTCTCGGAGGCGACAGATCTGGGATTAATCCTAGACTCAAACAGAAGAGACCTAAAAATTTGGAAGAATAAATATATACATATATAAGGCTCGATTTGAAACCTTCACAAAACCAGCATAAAAAAAACTACGTTCGCGGTAAATGTCATTATATTTTAATTTGATATATTATCACACTAGTTATGCACTCAATTATAAATAAACAATATTAGTGTGGTTAGATTCTAAATCGAAGTGACTGCACTTCTTAAAGAGTGTCTGACGTAGCTTCTATACCTTTCTGCGGGCGTTATACATGCCCCAAGCTTCTCTTAGTGTGAGGTGGACTCGCCAGTCCAGCCTAATTCTCTACCTCTCTCCCCTCCGTTATTGACAAATAGACTTGCCTGTCCGCCCTGCTATGAGTCCCATGAGTGCAGCGCTCAGTCAGTAGTAGTCTAGTCTTTACAATGTGATCGTGCGCGCTTGCACACACAATCTACTCTCATTTCTCTCTTTTTAAGTTATTTATGTTAGTTTTGTTTCAGTGTTTGAAGAAATTGATTAATCTATGTGAGAGTGAATGTTGTGAGATGAAATGAATAAAAGCTTACTGACAAAGACTTAAACGGACTAACTAGTAACTGACCACGAATTGTGCGAATCCGAGTAAAACGTCCGCCCCAGGTGAGCTGTTGTCGTGTGATTTATGCGGACCATTCGATCCAAATTTCAGTGATCGTCGCTACTTGATCGTGATCATTTTTCAAAATATCGTTATCACTTTATTGCAAGGGAAAAATCTGCCGTCAAAGAGGCGTTACGTGAAGTAGTAGCAAAAGCTCTTACACTTGACCATCATGTTAAGGAGTTTCTAAGTTATAATGATGGTGAACTTGACAACTTTGAACCTTGAGAAATTCTGTAAGGATATGGCGTTACACAACATTTGACGGCACCCCATACGCCGGAACAAAATGACCTGGTAAAGCGTGAAAATAGAACTATCGTAAAAATGACACGAACCTTCAAGTATGCAAATCCTGACGTAAAATTTCCCTCCGCACATAGATCGTTTTTCAGGCTTTATGCGGCCAAAATTATTTTATGTGATATTTATTTTACAAAATTTGTTGGTGCACAGTGGTTAGGTGCACCTACTTGTGATTTTTTATCAAAAAATATTTTATTCGAGATCGTAGTTGATTTCAAAGTGTTTTTTAATATTATATTAAAAATACATATGACATACTCACGGCTTTCCCCAAAGAGGGACAGCTGTCTACGTTTTAGTAATACTTTCAGGTATGTATTATTAAATAAAACAAAGTTTATTTTGTTCTAATAAGTAAGTAAATATATTATATTATTAAAAGGATCTTTACATTCGTTATACAATATTAAAGTTGCATAAGCTAAATAGATAATCACTAAAAATAATCAATCATACATTAGAGACCTATTCATCTACATTTAAATTTTCGCCGCTTTCATCAATTTCCATGGGTCGGTTTGGCTCAGGAGGAATTAATCTTCCGAAAGTTGCCCTATCGGTAACAACGAATTTTCTATTACTGAGGCCCCATGAATTAAGACCTTATACATCGTTGGACTCATAGGATGCCAGCCATATAACTTAACAAATAGTTTCGCAGTTTCCATGGCGTATTCATCATATTTTGCTACGTCAATCTTATGGCCGCTTGATATGGCTTCTAATATCACTTTTAATCTAATAATCAAGACATAACTTATCCCAGTGATTTCTGCAGCCAATTCAGGGTAGCAGATAGCAAACAAGACAAGTTGCTATTTTTGACTTCCGTGATGTTAGAACTTCAATGACGATATGTAATTATATTGTGCATATAGGAATGAGAGGGGGCCATCTTTGATAAGAGTTTTAAAGGAATTA
The DNA here is from genome assembly GCA_026230145.1 of Diorhabda elongata. Lineage (NCBI taxonomy): Eukaryota > Metazoa > Arthropoda > Insecta > Coleoptera > Chrysomelidae > Diorhabda > Diorhabda elongata. Next base: position 320,452 of record JAOVVJ010000038.1, read on the forward strand.
ACTGGATCAATAATTAAAGTTTCGGCTAATAAATTTAAATCTATATGTAATACGTGTCTATGGTACTGTGAAATTTCTTTAGATTTTCCTAATTCTTCGACATAATATACGTTATTCGGAATATTCCGGATCTTGAGTGGATGTCCCTGGAATAGGATTATCCTGCAAAGAAGTTGTGACATGTATCTTTTTGTCAGTCAATTGTCGTATTTTTTTTAACAAACTTCAGGTGGGTACTATTGTATTTTTGGTTTCCGGTTTTTCCAATGATTTTGGTTTTTTCTTGTTTCTTTGGGTGTATAGTTGTATTAGGAGATTGTAATTTTGCGCAGTCTTTTTTCTTAGATACATAGAAGGTTTCAGAAAGGTTTATCTCTGGTATACTTTAGGAGTTTTTTTGTTCATTCAAAATTTGTTCTCTTTTTTCTATTTCTTCAGCGTATGGACCATATAATATTGAAAAGGGTAATTTTTGGCAGAATGGATAGATTGATTATAAATCAATACAGCATTTTCCTTGGGGTAGTTATGATGTAAAAAATAGTGCCGTAGTTTGCTTAATATTGATATTGCTGTTTTATCAGGTATTTTATAGCATTGTCCATACTTTGAGAATGACTCTAGAATTATCAAAATGTAGGTTTCTTTTACAGTGGAACAAATCTATATGTAGAATGTTAGAAAGCTTATATGAGTGTCTTTCGTATTTATTTTTTAAGCACATTTCGCATTTATTAATGAAATTAGAGATAGTTGTTTGCATAGAGATTTACGACATCAATTTTATTGATGTCGTAAATCGATATTTCTTTACGCATTCTATTTGTTTCTGTTCATCTTCAATGTCTTGTAATATTGATGTACAAAAAATAGCTTTAATTGTTGAATTAAAAGTAGTTACAAAGTCTAAATTCGTGATTTATTTTTCTTGTAAATTTCTAATTTGGTCGTAAAATTTCTTTAAAAACATTTACTATTTCAGATTGAAAAATTCTGAGTTATATTTATTGTGTATATATGTTTATTAAAAATTTTTTTTCATTTATATCATGATTTTGCGATTCAGTTATGAAAATTATTCGATTTCTCCATGAATTAATAGGTACTTCGGAAATTAAGATTTCTGTGATAGGTTTTTCTGTTGAAGTACGTTGTGTATTGTCAGAAGATTGGTGCTTATCAAATTCATCTAAAAATTCGTCAATGTCAGAAATATCGTCTGAAAGTTCAGCGCAGTTTGAGCGTAAGTGCAATTATGTGTACTCTAGAACGAGAATCGGCTACTTGATTTTCTTTTCCTACTTCATATTTTACTTCGAAATTATAATCTTTTACTTTGAGTCTCCAACGTGTTAATCTAGAAGTGGGGTCTTTGATTTTATAGATCCAGGGAGAGAGCTTTGATCTGTTTCGATTAAAATTTTTTGACCATAGATAAGGACGGAAATGCTTACAAGAATCTACGATTGCAAGGAGTTCCTTCTCTATGGTGGAGTAGTTTTGTTCTGCTGAGCTTAGAGTTTTGGAATAATAGGTGATAGAGTGATTGTCTTATGGAAGTACAGATCCAATGGCTATATTCGAGTCGTCTGTAGTTAGAGCAAATGATTTTGAAAAATCGGGATACTGGAGTACAGGAGCGTTAACTGTTTGCATTTTTCAAAACAATCAAAATAGTTAGGATTAGTGGGGTCTATTATTGCTCCTTTTCGAGTGTATCTGGGGATGTGATTTTAGCGAAGTTTGGTGTGAATCTCCGATAATATCCTAATAATCCTAGGAATGATTTAATGTCTTTAACAGTAAATTTTGGTTTGATACCATCGACGGTTACTAAATGTCCAAGGAAAGCAATCTCTTTCTTAAAAAATTTGGATTTGTCCAATTGAATTTTTAAATTATTTTTCCTAATAACTTCAAAAATAACGGCAATATGAACGAGATCCATCTATACAAAGCAGGACTTACATAGGAAGGGTCTCAAAATATTGTCCACTAATCTTTCTAATGTCGCTGTTTTTCAGTCCCATTGGAAGTTTCGTATATTCGAAATGACCATATGGTACAGTAAAGCTGCTTTTTCAATAAAATTGGATGGAGTTCAATTTGATGGAATCCCTGTACTAAATCGAGAGTTGTGAAATAAGTAGCTTCATCTGGAGGAATCGACTTTTTTTGGTGCATTACTTTAGGGTGTCTATAACTTCTAACGCAAATCGGATTTTCGTTTTTTGTTTTAATTTCATGTTTAATGGCGAAAGTAAACGTTAAACTTGTTTTATCATCATAAAATTTGTCTTTAAACTTTTTACACAACTTTAAAATCTTCTGTTTTTCCTCAGAATTCAAATGTTCTGTGCGAATAACTAACTTGTCAAAATTTCCTTGTGGATATGTTATCCTATAATTTTTTAAGTTACTACTACTACACGTTTTATGTTAACAGGTGTTTGTGAAATAATATCATCTATAAAACCATGTCTTACCGTGTGAATAGACTCTGAAATTCTTATGTTATCAAAAACAGTTTTTGGGAGTAATATTTCACCATTACTTATAGTAACAGGAATTTTATTATATAATGTTTCAAACGGAATTGTAATCTTTCAATAAGTTTATTGTTGACTAAATATGAACATATAATAATTATAAAACTCCTAATTTTGATGTATAAAAATTAATTGATAAAATTACCCAAAATTCCCAAACAACAGAGCGAAAAAAAAAACATCTAAAGGGTTCTTCGAAAAGTTTGCTGCCTTTCTAACGATTGCGTTCAAAGGTTTTCATATTTAAATAATTTCATACAAATTTGCGTCCTATAAAAACCAAATTGTCTCGCATCATTTATTACAATACATATAAAAATATTTCAAGTACCTCAAAAAGGCATCCGACACAACCAACTTCTTAATTTAATAATTTAAAACTTTTTCGTTCTACGAATCTGCCAAATATGAAAAAAATCTTATAAAATAACTCAAAATACAATTAATCATCAGAAATTACTTAGAAAACTGTCGAGTTAGTAGGTGCAGGTTTCTACGTGGTACCTTTTTGATGTAGCACATCTAATTATTACCCCAATATCCATAAGAGAGTGAAAAAAACTGGATTCATGGTATTTTAAGTAAATTTCTAAAAGTCGTTGTTTTTATCTTATAATCTAAAATTTCCAAGTAAAATATAAAAATTTTCACTTAAGGGGGCAATTCGAGCGTCAATAAATTCGTTTGTTATATTCGTCAAATAAGGGTGTATTGATGTTAGAGCTGGATTTACGAGTTAGCTTTATGGAAGTATAAATAGTTTATGATAAATATCATCGTCATGATCATCGTGTAGAAGGCGTAGCGCCTGTTCAGTTCCGGTTTCTCTTCAGTAGTTCCTGTGAGGTTGATTGCCAACTGTCCCGCCATCGTTTTGGTGGTCGTCCAACAGGTCTTCTTCCGTGTGGGATGTTGTTACGTACGATTTTTGCTATTCTATCTGTGGTCATTCTGTTGACATGCTGGTTCCATTCTCTTCTTCTTTTTCTCACCCATCTGACAATGTCGTCTGTTTCGCATTTTTTCCTTATGTCGGTATTTATTTGTCTGACATTCACTGTGTAACCCATTATAGTCCTTAGCGTTTTCATTTCCGTTGTTCTTAGTATCCTCTGTGTTACCGATACTGTAGCTGCTTTGTTCACTTGTCGCCTAACTTCATCTTCAAGGAATCTTGTGCTTGTTATTTTGCATCCTAAGTATTCTAAATACATGATTTGGTCTATAGTGGTGTTGTCTATTGTTAACTTGCAGCGCAGAGGTTCCTTAACTATAGTCATTCATTTTGTCTTGCTTGTTGAAATTTCCATATTTAAATTTTCTGCGCGTTTACTAAAAGCGTGTAACATTCTTTGTAGGTCGTCTTTTGATTCTGCAATGAGTGTAAAGATTTTTGAAGTATTTTTCCCATGTTTCGTTCGTGATTGTTTTCAGTTGCATAGTTTCATTAGTGCCCTTTTTCATACCCCTTAATAATTTCCAAATTCGTTTTTGCGCTCCGTATATATCCGCTTCCATTTCAACACTAAATGTCTGCCAGTATTCTTCTTTAATTTTCCGAACTCTGTTATTCACCCTATTTCTTATTTCTATGTATGTGTTTCGGTTCTCTGGTGTCGGATGGTTCTTATACTTTAGATATATTTGTTTTTTCTCCTTTGTAATGTTTTTGACTTCAGTGGTAAACCAGGGTTTATTGTTAGATTTACCATTCTGTGATACCGTGCGGGTTCCCAAGGCCTCTGTAGTACCCTTATATATGTTTTCTTTTAGTTTGAGCCATGCTATATTGGGGGTATCTTGCTGCATTATTGGATTAAGAGTTATATGCTGTTTACAACGGTTTGAGTTGCTTTGTGCTCTCATTGTTGAGTGATTCAACGTTGATTTTTCAGTTTTTACAGTTGGTGTTTTCTTTTTTTATTGAGTTGTCATCTTCAGTTTCCCTAGGACAAGCTTGTGGTCTGTCCCGATGTTAGCTGATGTCAAAACTCTTACATCTACGATTTGTTGGGGTAGAAACATTCGGTTATTGATAATGTAATCGATTATGGATTTGTTGTTTCAGTTATCGTAGAAAGTATATTTGTGCTGTTCTTTGTGGGGGAAAAATATGTTAATTCGCAACTCGTTATGTGCACAAAATTCCGTTAACATTTCGCCGTTTCTGTTGATTACGTCTTCGTTATATTTTTGTTTTACCCCGTCTACAACTTCATTACCTACTCTAGCGTTGAGGTCTCCTAATATGATTATATTTTCATTGTTTGGTATTTTATCTAGTTGTGATTTCATAAAAATCTACCGCCGCTTCTTCTAGTTTGCTTATATCAGGTGGGTATACTGATAGGATATGTAGCGGACGGTCGCACGACATTGTTACTTTCAGGATTCTATTGCTAACATATTCTACGTTGACCATATTTTCTTCTATGATAAATAAGAGATTTGTTAAAATATGTTGCAGCTTCCGGAGAGATTATGATATTAGATCACTTACAAAAGGATGATCACTAATTATTTCCTCAGCATGTTCTTCCCTCTGTTCCCAGGTTCGGTGAATTCTCGTCAAACAATTGAAATTGACTAAGAAACGGGTGGCTTCAGTACGAGAATCCTGGTCGCAGCGCCAGAAATGTCGTTTGAAATACTTGTCACTTTTTAAAAAATGATTTTATTTTTAAAAATACACTTATTACAAACTTTATAGTACTTAAATAAATTTTACTACAACATAACAAAGGTTATAATAAAGATCTTACTATAAAAAAGTCGTGAAAAAACATTTTTCAAACGAAAGATGAGAGTTGACGTTTCGACTTTTCTTCAAGTTTTTATCAAAAGACAATATTGACATCAACAATTTGCGTATTTATATTAATCAAGAGACCACCTTCATCATGAATATTGGAATAAGAACAAAACTTTTATCTTTCTTCTGAAAATTATTGAAAAAACTAATTTTAAAACAGAAGAGATCTAAACTCAGGAACATTTAGATGCATCTATATACAGGGTGTCGACTGTTACTTTTTTATTTTAAATTGAACATCCTGTACAGTTTTGAAATTTACGTAAAATTTTAGTATACTTTTGTCTGAAAACTTTTTTGGAAAAATGCTTATGCATATTTTTTTCGTGAAAAATTTGACCGTTGCAGAACCTTATGAATTATTTTTTTACGAGGATGATACCCTTAAAGATATGAAAATGGTTTTTATTCGGTTGTTCAAAGTTTAACTTCATAATTATTAAATTTCTCTATTTTTTTCAATAGAACCACCCGGTTTTTTCTATTTTTAGGCATTCAGGGGTAAAAAATAAGGCAAATTCATATACACTTTCCTCTACCCAAACCTAAATGTTTTCCGTAAATTTTTAGAGATGCAGGTGTGGTCTAAATTTTATTTAGTTTATTAGTTTACATTTTATATTTTTCATATTATCTTTGTAGGATTTATGGCCTGGGTTGAAAATTGTTCATGGTAGGCATAGTTGAAGTCAAGGTAGCGTCGAACGTGCAAATCAAGACATACAAAATATGCTGATAGGCTGGATGAAAGATGATAATTGCATTAAATGGAGTGTAGTGGAATTAAGAGAAGTTCGTATGAGGCAATGTTTGGATGACCATCTCAAGTCGGACTGACCTCTATCAACATTGCTCCTGAAATTCATAAAACTCTAGAAGATGAAGATAGCTTAGCAAAAGCTTTGGGTGAAGATGAAAATGAAAGCAGATCGACAGACGTTGAAAACTCTCAAGCTGACAACGTCGCTGATACAAACACTCATTGTATTGACTGCAACAAGGTATACTTCGAGGATAGTATTTGTAGCACTGCCATTGCATAATTTATATTCGAAAAAATATAATGGTAAAGACGTATTGTGCACATTATGTTTTTGCAAATAGACTATTGATAGGGAGCGCGAAGATGCCTTTACAAACTTAGAAAAGCAAGCAAAGAAGATGAAATTTTATTCTGATTGTAAAAATAACGAAATGTCTGTAGGTATTACACTAAGAATACCAGTGCCAGATGATGATAGAGGTAAAGGTGATACTCGAAATTTATTGGCAATTGTTTTAGAGAAAACGTCTGATCACTTTTATCGGATAAGTACAAGAAATGGCAGAATTGAAAATTTATTTTCTCGTTCGCAATTCAATGTTTGTCAAGAAAAGTTAATTCGTGTTGACGAAGTTCCGGTCACAGAAACTTCGGTATATTCAGTAGCTACGGCTCAAAGTTCAGGAACGGGTCAGGGTATTCAGAAGTGTAATTCGTGGGCTGAGAACCAGAGGGTTCCAAGCGCCAAATTCAAAATTGTTCAGAAAATCGATATTATTGTTTGGCATTCTTAAAAATGTGTCAAACAAAGTAATTATTTAATTTTGAAAGTTTTAATTCTTTATTCGGTTATTTGTTGAGTTGCTGGTACTTATACATTTTCATATACACTTGACTGTACTTAGAACCTTGTGACAACTTAAATGTAGAGAACCAGAAGGTTCCAAGCGACTGTTTAATAATAATGAAGTTACTTTTTCAAGAAATATTTATGAAAATAAACACCTCAGTTAAGAGAAAAGCTTTTATTTAAATATGCATAAATACAATTCAAACATTATTTAATTAAACTCGAACAACACAGCTTAAAAAATTTAGTGAAATAAAGAAAATGAAGTTATTTTTTTCAAACTCTGAAATGAGGGCTTTCATATATGTTTTGTCTTCAAGTGGCATCCACTTATACGCAAACTCGATTGCATCGATTTTTTGGTTTGTAAAACTCTTCGTTTTGAAATTTTTTACTTGCTCGATTTTAAAAGAAGCATCCAGGTTTTGTTCTTCAGGTGTAATTTTGTTACCTTTTCTAGTTTTCGTTTCTTTCTTCACATTCGTTCTTATGAAGTGTGAAGAATGGTTTTCTATTTTATAGTGAACCTCAAGTGGATTACCCTGAAAAAACTTTAATTGGCAGACTTTGTTGTATGGAACATTGCCATAATTTGAACAATCTGTACTTTTTTTGTAATCAAAAAAATGTTTGGGCCTCATGTTCATGATGCAAAAAGGCTTCTTTCTATCGGTCTTTAGCAAAAGTTTTGTGACTGGAAGTGGGGACCATATATCTTGTACTCGCATAAATTTTCTCGCTACGGGAATGAATGTTGTCAACAACCTGTATACAGGAATGCCCGGGTAAAGAATATTTCATTGCAATTTGTTTAATGTGTTGGTGCTTCTGTAAGAAATTGGCTACAGCTAAGGAAATTAAACTGTTCCTATTTTGAGGAACACAGCTGTCCCTCCAGGTTATTATTTCCGTTATGTTGAGATTGTTTGAAACAATTTTTTAAAGAATTTGCATTAATGCGCTTGCCAAGTCATTGCCTGATCTTGAACATGTAGTTTCTGGCCAAACAGCGCAATAACATTGCTTGTCATAGGAATTATATGCAGTTAAGTTATATACATTAATTTTTTGCTTGTAAAAGAGGACTGAAACCTCTGATTTTGGTACATTTATAACATTTTGTAAATCAAAACAGACGAAAGCACAGTTAAAATCTGTATTTTTACCATCCTGTTCTCGCTCTGTTCTCATTATATTTATCTTTAAAATGTGCTGCCTATTTGACAATTCCAGTTCTTCACTCATTCTATTTTCCCGCTGGGCAATTTTATACTCTTCACTTTTTGGTTTGAGAAAATTTAGATTATATTCATAGTTAAAAATGTGTCTGTACAACGAAACAGGAGGAATTTGTTTTTCTAAACAAGATTTAACATATAAGTCATACATTTTGTTAATATTTTTTTATTTCTTCCCTTTGCTCAGATGAAAAATTTTTTCTACACTGAAATCTGCAGCTTTCAGGGCAATATTTATTTTCGTCAATCTTTTTTGAAGGTTTTAATTCTCCTTTGGTGTTTATATAGCTTTCTCCCTTTTGATACTTTTCCGAAGTCTAATATTTCTTTTTCACTTACGAGTCCTGGTCTTCGCCTTCATTGAGGTTTTTTCTTCTGATGATTGAGATGTTTCAGAATCAGTATAATTGACAATACGTTTATCAGCACAATAAGTGTTATTGTCGTCCTGATCAGTTCTACAAAGAAAAAATGTAAAAAATATTCTAGTACTGATTTCAATATTCTATACTTGACTATCGAGCCATGATCCTCTGGTATTGGAACATTCTTATTTACTGAGTTTGAGGCCTCCCCAATCTCCGGAAAAAGTCTGCAATAATTTATAAACATTAAACATAAGGAAGTTTTTTTTCTAAAATTTTATTTTTATCAAAAACTATTGTACCTTCTTACTCCTGCTACACCCTTTGCTTTTAGGTGAGAAAGAGATTCTTCATGCTCTGAATATTCGCTCTCCAAGCTGCTGTTGCTTGACTGCAATAAGTTTCTAAAAACATTGAGGTTAAAAATCTGTAAATCTATAGATTCATAAACAAACCGTTTTTTAACTTCATAGTCTGGCACATATTCTGATCCAGAGCTTGAAAAGTCTTCAAAAGACCCTTCTTCTGAAGTACGTGACATATTATACCGCGTAAAACAGGCACCAACAGGCACAAACTTTGAACTTGACACATAAACGATTACTTGGTTGATGATTCTTAATAATGACGTTGACTGTCGTTTGGAACTGTCTTGACAATTAAATATTGGCGCCATCTTTGAGAATGGGCTCAAAGTTTGTATAGCAAACGATGCAGGTTTCTATGGATCTTATTTTCTTACAAAAAAACGTATTTTAAAATAAATGTCGCTTGGAACCCTCTGGTTCTCAACCCACGAATTGTCAAACTAAATGTTCGTCAAACATATGTGCTTGTTTTAAAAATGAAGGATTGTGGAATTCGCGGTGCCATCATAGTACTGCTGTACCTGCTGTAATAAATAGTTGATCAAAAAGTTTCCTTATTACAGTAAGAGCTGGCCTTCTCTCTTCTATTCGAATCGTTGAACTGTTAACATCGATTACACTGTTGTCAGATTGAACCCATTGTAATATTAATTTTCGAATTGTTTTTTTTTTTTTTAATTAATAAAGTTAGTGAGGTTTCACTCGTGGTACTTTTTCTCAACTCTAATCAAGACATTACAGTTGGCGACGAGGTAAAATGGAAACGCGTATATTAGTTTTTGGTTGAGAAATTGTCCGGAAGTTTCGAGCACGTGGCACCTGGTTATCGTCGGCATGGCAAAACAAAATCCTTCTACTCCTGCTACATCTTCAGCCATTGGTAAGCTAAGAGAGTTTTCGGCCAAAGACCCTGATTGGTCGATTTTTAGCGCCAGGCTAGAGCAATATTTTATTGCAAACGGCATTACGGATTAAGAAGTAAAACATGCTCTTCTGCTGAATGCATGCGACGAAGATGCCTACAGATTGATTTATAGCCTGTGCGTTCCAAATAAGCCCGAAACGAAGACCTACGAGGACTTAATTAATTTTTTCGTTAAACATTTTAAAACAACAACCAGTGCCTTTGCAGCACGAAGTTTTATGAAGCCACGAAGAGTCGTGCAGAAACGGCCGCAAGATTACGTAACCTGGCTTCGAAATGTGATTTCGGAACTGAATTAGAAGCGTTGCTCAGAGACAAGTTCATCATGGGGATGGGATGGGGATACCAAGGTCCTGGAGAGACTATTTGAAGAAAAGGTGACAATTTCCCTCGACAGAGCAATGGAGATAGCCAGTATTGTAAGAAATCAACATGACGTAACCGTGAAAGAAGAAATTTTCTATCAAGACCATTTGCATCAACGAGGAAGAAAAGAATTTGGCAACAGGGGGTCGGCGCCGCCGCAGCGAAGACCACGTCAGTTTCCTGTACTACAAAATTGAAGCTACCGACAGCAACCCAAGTTTGAGCGGAGCTCGCAAGATGGAGCCGGCTCAAGTCGACGCCAACCTGTCAACGGGTCAAATGTCAATCAGGTCAGCTGCCAGGTCTGCGAAAAAACAGGACATAACAAAGATAAGTGTGTTTTTAAAAATTATTTTTGTAATTTTTGTAATGAAAAAGGCCACTTAGCCAATATTTGCCAGAAAAAACTTAAGAGAGGTAATTATTTTTTAGATTATTTTTTAGATAAATACGGATTGTATACAAGTGAAGATAAAGTTAGAGCGATTGTTGAAGCTCCAGTACCTCAAAATATTACTCAACTTAGATCATTTTTGGGGTTTGTGAATTTTTATAATAAATTTATACCTAACGCGGCCTCAGTACTTCAGCCTTTGTACAATTTATTGAAGAAAAATGTTGAGTTTATTTGGTCTGAACAATGTACAATGGCATATAATAAAATTAAAAATATAATTAGCTCTGCTCCCATTTTGGAGCATTATGACCCAAATTTACCAGTAAAGTTAACTGTTGATAGTTCTTATTATGGTGTTGGAGCTATGATTTCACATGCCATTAATAATGCAGAAAAACTCATTAGTTTTGCATCTTTAACACTTTCTAGTAGTTAACAAAAATATTCTCAAGTAGAAAAAAGAAGCTTTAGCCATTGTTTTTGGTGTGAAGAAGTTTTATCATCATGAGATTGAGAGTTCTTACTTAAACTTTATTGCCTCAAATACTGATTTGCCGATTGTTTGAGAACAGATCAAGACGGAAACTCAACATGATAAAATGTTATCACAAATTTGTAAATATGTTAAAATGGGGTGGCCTAAAAAGATACCACAGTTATGTAAACCATGTCTTAATTATAAAAACAATTTTAGTGTTGTCGATGGTTGTTTGATGCTGGGCCACAAAGTCGTAATTCCTTGTAATTTAAAAGGAAATATTTTAAAACAACTACATTCTCCTCATTTTGGAATGGTCAAAACTAAAAGCTTGGCTCGTTCTTATGTATGGTGGCCGCAAATTAGTTATGATATTGAAAATGTAATTAAATCTTGCGAATATTGTTTAAAAACTAAAAGTGATCCTCCCAAAACACCATTAAAAAATGGGATTTTCCTGATAGACCATGGGAAAGAATTCATATTGATTTTTCAGGTTCAATTCTTGATAAATATATTTTAGTGTTAGTTGATGCTCATACAAAATGGCTAGAAGCTGTTGTCACTTCAAACACTAAATCTAGTGCAACAGTAAATATTTTTTCTAGAATTGGCTTACCTTTTGCTTTAGTTTCTGACAACGCTACTACTTTTAAATCTAATGAATTCCAAACATTTTTAAGTAAAAACAACATAGAATTGAAAGAAATTACACCTTTTCATCCAGCATCTAATGATCAAGCTGAAATGCGGTTAAAACAGTTGAACAAGCACTACTTAAGATTTTAAAAAGGAGTTCATTGTCAGAACTTAACCGTAATTTAAACAATTTTCTTTTATCTTATCGACTTACATCACACTGTTCTACAGGAAAATCTCCAGCCACTTTAATGTTTCAAAGAAACATAAGAAGTGTTTATGATTTTTTGAATAACAATGTAACTATGGTAAATCATACAGCTATTGATGTAACAGACTTTAGTATTAGTAAACAAAATGTAAAAGTAGATCTTAGTCAAATATCTAAAAGTCAGGACAATCAATGTAAATATTTCAAAGGTAGTAGAAATAAGTCTTCTTGGGTAAAGGGAATAATTCATAAGAAGGTAGGTTCAAAAACTTATTTTGTATTTATACCTAGTCTAGATAAAACATGGAGGAGGCACATAAATCAAATAGTAGATTTTGAATTTTCAGTTGACGTACAATCTTCTGACCATAACATGTGTAATGAACCTACCAAAAATATCAGTCCAATAAATGAAAACAAAAATTGTCAAGTATCTGATGAAGATAATAATTGTAAATCTGCTTAACCTGTTATATCTAATTTAATACCTGATGTCTGTACTCCAAGAAGAAGTAAAAGGAAACTTAAATCAATGAAATACTTTTAAGTAATTAATTTATTTTATTTTATTTTTAGTTTTTGTTTTTTTTTAGAGAGGGAAAGGGTAATGTATCCCACATTAAATATTAAATTTGTTCCAATAAGCATAGACAACCCTTATTACTTCTTCTTAATACGATATTTCGAATATTTAACGCAGGCGTTTAAGAGTTATTTTTTATTGTATGCATGTATGGTTTCCTTATTGTAGTAGGAGTTCGCCTCTCTCTTCTATTCGAATCGTTGAACTGTTAACATCGATTACACTGTTGTCAGATTGAACCCATTGTAATATTAATTTTCGAATTGATTTTTTTTTAATTAATAAAGTTAGTGAGTTTTCACTCGTGGTACTTTTTCTCAACTCTAATCAAAACATTACAGTTATAAATATCTAATTTTAAATTATACACTTATTACAATTAGAATCTTTGAAAAACAGACAGCTTCACTTTTACTCCAGAATTGCCTTCCTTATAAACTAAGATCATTACTATGATCTCAAATAATTCTTTAAAGGCTATATCTGCGTGACTTCCAATCCAATTTTCATAGTAATCGAAATCTGAACCCTCCACATCAACTCCTACCCTACATTCCGAATTTAACCCGATCACGATTTGTCCGATCAACCAGTGTCCTATTAACTGAGGCACCAATTGTTATTTAAAGTGTGCTTGAACAAAAAAGAAAACAGTTGCTTTCTTAGAGCGCTACGAGAAGGTCGTTTATTTGTATCTTGTATCTTGATCTAAAATAACTTCATGTATTGACAATATGTTTATTTGTAGTTTTGTATATGAGAGAAGTTTTTTATTTTTGTAATGTGATCGTAATTGCATAAGAATTCTGTAGTCACTTCTCCAAAACTCTTACTTGTTAGTGGAAACAATTAATGAAATTGCTCATAGGGAATACCAAAGTACGTAGGTTGCAACAGTACAAAAAGAGAAATCTATATAACAGTGCTTAAAAGAAAATGTTATGTCTCGTATAAACAACTCCAATTACATGCCTACAATATTCATCTGATGAGCATTGATAATACAGATTCTGTTATAAAATTAGCGCTGATGAAAGCTATTTTGACAACAATCTATTCAGCAGTCGAATGGTTGTGTGGATCAATCTATCACACAATCACAAAATTCCATTAATTATTCGTTCATCGTGAAGAAGTGTATGTTTCTTTGAGTTGAAAAAATTGAAGGAGTTAAATTATTATCTGTATACCTGGTAAGAACTGGTATATCCATAATCAAAACGAGTAAGCACTTTTGCATGGAAATTTGTTCTTGAAATATTTATTCTACTAGTCAAAAATAAATGTATATTGCCTAAAGGACTTGAAATTTATATGTTGATTGATAAAATCAAATTTAACTCATAATTAACAAAATAACCAGTTCTGAAGTGAAAAACACACATTAGGGCACGCCACACATCAATAAAAACAAAATTTCGATTGATCTTTTAGTAATAACCTAAATTAAGTTTTCAATTTCATTTTGTAATATTAAGGAAATCGCCATTGTTAGTATTTTTCTCAAGTAATTAGAACTTTGTAATACCATAAATAGTGTAGGTATGAATTTGTTCAGATTAAAACATTAACAGGTAATAATGGGCCCAGAGGGTAAGGCATTTCCGCCGACTTATTGGCAACTAGCGTTTTTCTCTCTCGATTGAGCATATAATGGACGAATTGGAAAAACTCCTCAATTCAAATGCTAAACCTCCTGTAGAAAATGACGATGACGAAACAGTACACTCAGCACCAGAGAATCCAATAGTAGGTATACTGTATAACGAAAATATAAATAATTCTTACAACAATCAATTAATAATCAAGCAAAATGAACATAAAGTTTTTAACATAACCAAACAGACTTCATTTGACTCAAAAACGCGTATTTCAATCAATTTGACAAATAAATTCGAAAAAGAAATCATACATGTATTCAAAAACTTTATAGATCCGAAAAAACTTTATTGTTTACATATTCCTCAGCCGATTCAATCCCAAAATTAATAACTACTCTCCAGAAAACTTTTAAAAATCACGCATTTAATTTAGTAGTTTCACGAAAATTTGTTAGAGATGTAGAAACCGCCGATGAACACAAAGAAATTTCACAGTATCATCACGAAACTGAAACATTCCACAGAGGAATCAACGAAACTCTAGAAGCTTTAAAATCAAAATACTATTGGCCTCCATTTATCAAATATTCACTCACACTCACTCCCACAAAACCATTCGAAATTATTCACATTGATGTATTTCAGATGAAAACAAAATTCTATCAAGCATCAATTAGAACTTCAGACATCGTTAAAATTCAACCTTATCGACCACTATAACAGAACTGTTCTAAGCCTAAACAAAAATCAATAAAATCATACCAAAAAAACTCTCTACAGAATTAAGTAATTTTACCGAAGATATATATATATATATATATATATATATATATATATATATATATATATATATATATATATATATATATGATGTAAGATTTTCCAACGCTATAGATCAAATAGATCAGGAGTTCTACATACTTCAATAATACCAATTAGCGAACTACTAAAATTAGTACATCATTTAAGTAAAATCTACGGAGAAAACAAAATCATTTGATTCAATAATCCATTTTATTATTATGAAGTAGCTGGTATACAAACTGTAATCCGAGAAACTAATATAATCTTTGCAATACACTCACCTATCTTAAAAGACAATAATTACCAAAACTTTCATCTTATCAGCCTCTCCTATCATAATTCCATGATTATTCCCGAAAAACCCTTTTTAATACTGGGTACAAGCAGCCACCAGTATGAAGACATCCTGTGTCCGAAGCTGAGTAGCCTCTACTTGTGCCAAAATCATGAAGACATCAGTGAAAACTCCTGTATCATTCCATTATTGAAAGCCGAAAAACCCACCTGTCAAGCAAGCCCATCCACTGATTGAAAGAATTGACGAAAAGTTTATACTAGCATTTCCATCCACCGTCCCAGTCAAAATCGAATCAAACTGCGAGAAGAGACGCATACTATTGATTAAACAAAATACCCGAATCAAAATTCTTACAGGTTATCAAAGCAATACGGAAAATTCCACGTTTAGTAATACTCAAGAAACAACCGCTGTAAGCCCTCTGATACTTCCAAAATTTGATTGGGAATTCGCTGGAACAGAAAGCATACAAAATAACCCATTAAACTAGAAACAATCGACCTTCAATCAATTAAGGATTCGGAGCTCCAAGCTGAAATAACGAAACCAATACAAAATCAAACAGCACACCCCGCAATATGGAATATTTTCAGACTTTTACTATTCATAATAACAGCCATAGTAATCTGGATATTTTGGAGACATTTCAAACTAAAGAAGATGAAAAAAGCCAACCAACAACCCTTTTGACGGTGTCGTTTTAACTTAAGGAGGGAGGAGTTATGTGGAGTTATTTCGCTCACTTTATATAAAAATATCTGTGTCAGCTTTTAACGATGAAAGAACTTTATATTATCATGATTATTCATCTCACTCTCATTATTTTTGTAACTCTGAAACTGTAAACTTGTATTAAATAAAGTTTTTTTTTTAAAGATATTTCTCGTACAAAAAATCTTAACTCACGTATTGTAAGGAAAAATGTTTTGTTTCTTAATTGATTATAGTATCTGTTTATCCTTTTTCAATGCAGTTTTTGCTTTTTGAACAGCTAAGCATCTTAATTAAGGATCTGATAGTTGGATACATCTATCAGCCAAACTTATTATCACTGATCTTCTTTGTGAGATAAAATGAAACGAATTAAAGTTCGAATATCTTGAGGACCAAGTTGGTTTCGTATACCATTCTGTTTTCATTAGACTGAGCATTAGAGGTAAGAGTTACGTCAATGAACATTGTTTATTAAGCTTTATTGTATAACGCCGACGAGGCACTTTGTAAAACATATAAATATTGTAAACTTGTAATAGTATCAGATTCTGTTTTGTCAATGTATTGAATAAACATTTCTCAACGTGTAATTCGTTTTTAAAAACGCCTTCTCGAAGTTCAGTAACGTAATTGGCGCAGTCAGTAGGATATTTCGGAAATTTAACGTATCGCACGGAAAATTTTTCGTTTCAACGATTAACCGAAATATTCGGATTTGAGTTCGGAAACTGTGAATTCGAGTGCATATCGAAGAACTGCAAATAGTTCGAGTGGACATCGAGCAATTCCGGCGGTTCCAGTGGACGACACCAGTGAAGAACTTCAGAAGAGCTAGAAAACGAGGACCACGATTTTCCTGGGCTAAGAACTAACATCGTTCCAACCTTTAGGACCCCTAGAATATGATAGCTTTAGTTGTAACGTAAGTGCTCATTATTATTTCCTTTTTCCACATCCAATAATTTAGTAGTTATATAAATATATAATCGTTAGTATATTTTGATGAGCTAATTTGAAGTAGAAAACATAAGTATATTATTTGAAAGCATTTTAAGTTTTCGACCAAGCGAGGATACAAATTTTGAAAATAGTTTAGAAAATATAGATTTAAAAATGACTACATCAGGTACGAACTACCAACTACTTAAATTATATTTAGATTCAATTCCAAATTTTGATGGAAACCCTCATACGCCTAATATATTCGTAGGTAATTGTGAAAGTTTTATTTCTGCGTTTGCTAGTAATTCAGATAATGCGTTAAACACATTTTTACTTAGAGCTATTATTGGAAAATTAACAGGTAGAGCTCAAATATTAATTGGTTCGCGCACAGAATTAGAAACATGGGATGAAATCAAACAAGCTTTAAATTTAAGTTTTGGAGATCAACGAGACATTGACTGTTTAATTCAAGATCTCATTAACCTAAAACCATTTAAGAATGAAACCCCTTATAATTTTGGTATGCGATGCCAAGATTCTAGAAGCCTCATTATTTCTAAATTAAACACTTTACATTTAGACTCAAGTGAAAAACGCTTACATCTCAGGAACTACGATAATTAAGCTTTAAAAACTTTTGTTCATGGTTTACCTTCACCTATACAAACTAACATACGTTTACGATCACCTGACAGTCTAGAAAAGGCAATGAGCTTAGTTGTAGAAGAAGAAAACTTTTTGTACTCTACCCAAAGATCAAGTAATTTGAATCCAAATGTGTCATTCAAACCTAGTTTGAGAGTTACACCTACTAGAACACGAAATATCAACCATTATCCCACAAATCATAACAATGTACAACCATTTCAACCACCCCGTCCAATAATTCCACCTAATTCAATATTCAATAACTCATCCTCCAGCATCATACCCATCAAGGTATACACAACATTCTCCTACAAATCCGTCTTACAGTAATTGGCGTCCAAATAACAATTATCCAACTCAACGTCATCCATTTTTCACAAACCAAAACTACAACCCGATACGAAGACCCTCACAACCCATTCGAGACCCAAATTCACATGTGCAGAACTTCTAAACAATCAATCTGTAGATAATTCTGATTCTCATGATCAATTTTATTCGGAAAATCCAAACTATTATGAAAATATCGACGACGCTGATATAAACAATTATTATACACAGGAAACAGAACATTCTTATGTAGATAATCCGACGAATTCCAAAGATTTTTACACAGATGCTCACATTACAGAAATATCAAATAATCAGACTCAGGATTTTCATACTCTCACGAGCCCAAGCAAGGTAACTTAATATATGTGAACGCATTAAAAACAAATCTGCCATTTATAGAAATTCCAGAAATAAATGCAAAATTTTTAGTTGACACAGGAAGCTCAAAGTCACTTATAAATCCGAAACTAGCTTATAAATTTTATGCGAATTATATATTTAATGAAAATTTTAATATTCAAACTGCTCATAATATTAGTTATCACGACGAGGTAGCGTATATTCCATTATTCAATATTTTTAATTTACAAGAGTTTCACAAATTTTATGTTTTCAAGTTTAGTGAAAAATTTGATGGAATCATAGGCATAGATTTACTTAAACAATTAAATGCTAGAGTTAACCTCAGTAAAAAGCAAATTATTACTCCTAATACAATTATTCCTCTAATATTTGGTACAGAAGCTGATAATAATATAATAAGTTATTCTCTAATAATACCAGGTCGTACTCAAGAAGTTGTAAAATTACCAGTTAATCATAAAAATGGCATTGGAATATTAAATTACGAAAAGTTAGGTAATGGCCTTGAAACACCAAAAGCATTAGTAAATATAGTCAATAATTTTGGTAGTAATTTAGGTAATTCCAATGACAATAAGTTGAAAGAAAATTTAAAAAATATAAAATTAGATCATTGCAATAGAGAAGAAAAGGTAGCGTTAAGAAAACTTTGTTATGAATATAGAGATATTTTTTATTGCGAGGGTATTCCTTTGAGTTTTACGAACGATATCAAACATAAAATTAAGTTAACCGACAATAGTCCAATATACACTAAAACTTATCGGTTCCCGGAAATTCATCGAGAGGAAGTGAAAAAACAAATAAGAAAAATGCTGCACGAAGGTATTATAGAAGAATCTACTTCACCGTTTTCTGCACCCATTTGGATCGTACCAAAACGATCAGATGCTTCCGGCAAGAAAAAATGGAGATTGGTAATAGATTACCGCGAACTAAATGAAAAAACAATTCAAAACCGTTATCCAATCCCAAGAATAAGTGAGATTATGGACAGACTAGGAAGAGCTAACTATTTTACATCCTTGGATTTAGCTAGTGGCTTCCACCAAATCGAAGTTGACCCTGAAGACGTACCCAAAACTGCCTTTAGTACACCACAAGGTCACTTTCAATTCAAGAGAATGCCTTTTGGACTCAAGAATGCCCCATCCACATTTCAAAGCGTAATGGACAATGTATTACGAGGACTTACTGACGAAACCTGTATCGTTTACCTTGACGACATCCTAATTTACAGTACTTCTCTTCAAGAACACATACAAAGAGTTAAACAAATATTTGACAGACTGAGAAAATTTAACTTAAAGATACAACTTGACAAATCCGAATTCCTTCAAAAATCAATAGTATACTTAGGTCATATAATTACCCCCGAAGGTGTAAAACCTAATAGTCTAAGAGCCAGTGAAAAGCTACCTGTATGTATTTGACCAGACCTGGGCTTTTGTACATTGAGACCCCTATACCTACCATACATGAGATGGGGACTCACTAAGCCCAGAGTGATGGACGCGGCGGGCGCTCAGGTAAGACAGGTAGTGATTTTTAGCAAATTTTAAATTCATTTGACCACGTCTGCCATTTAGAAATTTAAAAATATATTAATATTATTATCGAAAAATAACAATGGCAGATCATTATCACGCGTTAAACATTATGGCAGACAGGTATGAAAGTACTAAAAAAAATAAAATTTACAAAGTAGTTGACCAGATCTGCCATTGATATATTTTTTTTAATAGGGTCTTAAAAACCTATATTCGCCACAGCAGACGTTTTCATTGAGTACACACTCCAGCAGATAACAAAACTTAGTCACTACACGGTCAGAGATGTATGCATAGACTGTCTATGTAGCTATCTTTTTTTTCCCCTATGTATTACTATTGTACTCATTCTAGCCTACAGTATTTTCTTTGATAGTTATTAGCATTCAAAGAATTCAAAATTTATACCTGAGAGGGCTCTGTTAAGTTCCCACCCTAACGGTTTTTGTCAGATGTTTTTAGTATAGTTGTGAACTCCCATCCAAATGCTTCGTGTTTGGGAATGTAATAAAATATAAAGTGTTGCTTTATTTATTTTCGTTAATTTTGCGTTCATTGAATTAATTTATTTTACATAATGTCGAATGAAAAAGAGAAATTGAAGTGTGTATTTTGTAGTGCCGTAAACACTGATAAATTAATATTATTTTCTGAAGCCCATGTCAAAATGCCGAAAAATTTTGAGGTTAAGGAAATTTCATGACTTAAAGTATAAAGATATTATTTTACCGGACGAAATGTTTGACGCTGCATATCATAGTAGTTGTTATAAGACATTTACAGCACTGAAAAGGAAATTTTTTTCGACAGATGTTCAAAAAAACTTCCTTCACAGCCCAATACATCTTCGTCTGGAATTCAACAACCATCTACATCATCTGATAACTTAATAATTAGTGATAATGTCGCACATGATTCCCTGGTAGAAGATGTGAGTGTTACTGAAACAGAAGAAGCTGGAAAAGAAATTGAGGCTGAAGCAGAACAGCCGTTGGAGGAAGGAACATCTGAAGTTTTAGTGGAAGCATCAACTGTTCAGACTTCCGATCCTGCTGTTTCAACAAACCCAAACTTTTGTTTTTTTTGTAACAAAAAAAAGAAGCAAAAGCGGTCTAAAAATGAACCATTACGCATTTCAGAGAAAGAAGAATTTGAAAAAAGTATTTTATCAAAATTGAAGCTAGATACCGAAATTTACAATGAAACTTTAGTCAAAATACAAAGTATTCCCTCTTGTCAAATATACTATCATGATGTTTGTCGACAAAATTTCAGAAACCAGAAGAGATCACTCGTCAAAAGTCCTGTCCGTACTTCATGGCACATTCACCGAGAAATACATGCAACAGTTTATACAGAAATTTGTCATTTAATTGAGGAAAATGTAATTAATGGAGGACGTTGTTATTTTCTAAGTTATTTGCATAAAGAGTATCTCGAAATGTTTAAAGATTTAAGTGGAGGCTCTGATCCAACATCAATATTTACAACGCATTACTTGGAAGAAAAGATTTACAAAAAATTTGCTGATAAAATTCAAATTTTGGTATGTAACAAAAAAAAAGTTGTTGCCCCTAAAGGCATTTCAACAATTGACGATTCGTTATTTGCCCACTTGAAGGTCCAAGATATATTGCAAGAAGCCGCAGCCATTTTGCGAGCGGAAATTTTTGGGCATAAAAAGAAAAAAATCACCTGATTTTTTAACTGGTGAACGCCTAATAAAAGGTGAATCTTCAACACCACCCATGGTTTCCGATTTTTTCTCATCTATTCTTGGAAGTTACAATCGTAAGCGGCGGAATTGCGATACTTTTCAACATTATGTATCATCTTTGTCTCAAGACTTGGTATATATGACTCACAATGGAAACATTAAGATTTCGAAACACATCTGCTTAGGCATAACTTAAAGAGTATCACGAGCAGTCGTAAGGTTATCGATATAATAAATCGTTTCGGTCATTGTATAAGTTACACCGCAATCGAAGAGCTAGAAACAGAAGCAACGTTTTCAACAGTTTCACGAACCGGAATATGTCCAGAGGTTATTAATAAAGATAAGAATCTTGCAGCAGGTATGGCATATGACAATTATGACCGATTCGTTGAAACCAAGGATGGAAAAGACACTCTTCATGATACAGTTGGAATAATGTATCAAAATATTGACCCCGATTTCGTAGACGACAATGTAGATGAAGAAGATGATAGAGAAGAAACTGTAGTTAGTGGACGTAGAAGACGATCTTTTGCAGACATTGATGTTGAGTTACCACAATGTGCTAAAAAACTCAAAAAAACTACTAATATTCAAGCTGAAAGTCAGGAACAGAATAATATAATCGTGCATGGAAGTCTTTACAATCGGATTGATAATATTTTTCTGCTAAATCATGCTTTGGGATTGTTAAATACCCCTATGTGGATTGGTTTTAACAGTAGGATAATGACCACCAACAAACAATGCAGTCGTTTTTCGGCAACTATGCAACAATGCTTGTCAGCCTTGCAAGAGTTAAATCAAGAATACATGCAAGTGACTTATGATTTAGCTTTTGCAAAGATTGCACTCCAAATTCAAGCGACAGAAAGTAATACTTTCAAAAAATTATTTATACATTTGGGTGCGTTTCATATAATGATGTCGTATTTCAAGGCAATCGGAAAAGTTATAAATGATTGCGGTTTATCAACCATCATGGTTGAAAGCGAAATGCTTGCTAGTGGATCTGTTTCAAGTTTCATTGAAGGCAAACATTTTAATCGCTGTAAAAGATTACATCCAATGATGGCTTTAGGATTACAAATAATGCATTTTAGATCTTTTCTAACACATAAAAATATTCAAATTTCCGAAGATATCATTGAAGAGATTGAACGATTACAGAGTTGTCAGACACATTCATTTTTCATTCACAATGAAAGCTTGAAAGAGATTATGATTATGATTATGCTATTTACGAGCAACAAACATTAAATGGTGAATATGGTAAAACAGCTCAATTTTATATGATTTATATCAAACTCGTTCATCATTATTTACAACTGAGCAGGAGCATTCGTGCTGGTGACTATCAATTGTATCTTAATACTTTACCGAAAATTACAAATTTATTTTTTGTATGTAATCATGAAAATTATGCAAAATGGACGGTCCAATACCATTACAATTTAATTAAAGTTCCTACTACTCATCCAGGCTTAGAACAGGACTTTCAAAATGGATTTTTTGGAATCAAGCGTACCAGTAAGCCGTTTTCAAGACAGCCTATTGATCTTACATTAGAGCAGACTATTAATGCAGATGCTGCGAGAACGCTTACTGATTTTTCACATCTGACTCACTCGATTTCAGCTCGTCAAAGGTGGGCGAGAAGTCACGACATTCGCTCAAGTATAATTACACACGTGTTGGATGAGTTAGGAATAACTAGAAAAAAAGATATTTCAGTAGAGTTGCAACCACATAATATTAAGAAAAGTGTTCAACAACTCAAAAACTTTATCAATTCATTTCATCAATATGTAAATCCCTTCAGCTCAGATTTACTGCCTGATCAATTATTTAACATAAGTTCAGGGAAAGCTGCATCAACTCAAGTGGAAGGATTTCTCTTAAATATCCAAAATATTGGTGAAGAGCTACGAACATGTTTTATATCTGAATGTGCATCTGATCCGAAAAGATTTGAGAAAGCCATCAAGAAAACACCACTACACAATTTTTCAAGTCTACTTGTAAAGAAAAAATCTGTTAAAATTGGAGGTAAACAGCAAGAGATCAAGTTACAGCGAGATTTATTCGGACGTTTGTTGGGAATTTCGATGGATCACCAAATTGATGTTCTCAAAATTTTAGCGTATCCAATATCTCCTGTACCTCTCGCTTTATGTCACCTAGACGGTGGTTTCTGTAAAACTGATAAATCTGTACTAACAAAGTGCCTTGAACCCAATATTGATCAGGAACCACCACCTAATACAGATGTATTCTTAATTGATGGATTTTTCATTCTGCATTCTATGAAAGAAGTTCCCAAAATATTCGGAAGTATTTCTAAGAAATTTTTACAAATGGTATCAAAATATTCCACTCGGAGAATTGATGTAATCTTTGATCAATATTTATTTCCATCAATAAAAGATAATGAAAGGTGTTTACGTCATGAAGCATCGTTGATTGATTACACAATATCAGGGCCTGAACAGGTGCAACCATCAGATTTTGCAAAAGAATTGAAGAATACTAAATTTAAGGAAGCTTTGGTAGATTTTTTTACAAATCATTGGTGTACTGAGGAAATGAAATCATTTTTGGGTAACCGACAAATTTTTTTAAATTTTCGAAATATAAAGTTATTGATGACAAAATTCAATCAAGTGTTGTTGAAAATTTATGTTGTCCTTTACATGAAGAAGCTGACACCAAGATTATTTATCATGCTTGCAATATCACTGACCAGTCGAATATTGTTATTAGATCTTCTGATACCGATATTTTAATTATAATGATTGGGAATATGAAACAATTACAAAATTCTAATTCTAATATTTGGATGCTCAATGGAACAGGAAATAACGAAAGATATATTGACGTCACAAAAATTTATAACGAGCTTGGTGAATTGTTAGCCAAAAGCTTAATCGGCTTCCATGCGTTCACTGGGTGTGATTTTAATCCGGCTTTCTTTAATAAAGGAAAGAAAAGACCTTTCACTTTGCTGAAAAAAAATGTAGAATTCCAACAAGCATTTGCTACTCTTGGTGAAGAAAATTTGACTGAGGATCAGTTAAACGAGGTGTTTAACAGTATTCAGAAGTTTACCTGCCAGCTCTACAATACGAAAAAATCAGTTGATGAAAGGTACCAACTTTTCATCAGCAATTATAAAGCTTCGGATGTTAATGAAAATTTTAGCAAGAAAATTCAGAATTTTGATGCAAGCTCAATACCACCGTGTAAGAGTGAGCTTTACCAACAATTTCTAAGAGCAAATTATATTTCATCTGTTTGGAAAAATGCTTACAAAAAGCAACCTACTACGTTGGATCCATTAGAGTATGGTTGGATGGAACAAGATGATAAGTTTGTATTTAAATGGTTCGAAGGAGACCAACTTCCTACATCTGTGAGTGACTTAATCACCAAAATCCCTGGTAAGTTTATACTAATTAATTCTTTACCCAATATATTGAACCAAGGAACTCATTATTTTTATTCTATTATTTACGTTTTATTTTTTCAGAATCCGATTCAAAGGATGATGAAGACGAGTTAGACAACGTCATATGTGACTCCGACGATGACGAATGAAGATTCAAATCAATAGAAAAATATATATATATATTTTGTGATGCATGATTTCTTTTTTTAATCTATTTTTATTGTTTTAAATGAATAAAAAAAACAAAATAATATAAATGTTAAAATAATTATTTGTTATCTGTAATCAACCTAAATGTATGAGATTCATTCAAAATGGGTTTACTTTTTAATTATTAAACTTATAAATTTTATTCCACAATTAACAAAATTCAATATTAATTACTATAAAAACATTGATAAAGTTGATCATTGATGTAAAACATAGACAGTCTATGCATACATCTCTGACCGTGTAGTGACTAAGTTTTGTTATCTGCTGGAGTGTGTACTCAATGAAAATGTCTGCTGTGGCGAATTACAGGTTTTTAAGATCCTATTAAACAAAATATATCAATGGCAGATCTGGTCAACTACTTTGAAAGTTTTATTTTTTTTAGTACTTTCATACCTGTCTGCCACAATGTTAAGCGCGTGATAATAATCTGCCATTATTATTTTGCGATAATAATAATAATAATAAATTTTTAAATTTCTAAACGGCAGACGTGGTCAAATGAATTTAAAATTTGCTGAAAATCACTACCTGTCTTACCTGAGCGCCCGCCGCGTCCACCACTCTGGGCTTAGTGAGTCCCCATCTCATGTATGGTAGGTATAGGGGTCTCAATGTACAAAAGCCCAGGTCTGGTCAAATACATACAGGTAGCTTTTCACTGGCTCTTAGACTATAATCCTGAGAAAATTTCTGTAATCAAAAACTTCCCGATTCCCAAAACCCAAACCGAAATCAAAAGTTTCCTTGGACTTCTTGGATATTACCGCCGCTTCATACCAAATTTTGCCAAACTGACCAAACCCATGACTAAATGCTTGAAAAAAGGAATGCGAATAATTCATGACAAGGAATTCATAAACTCTTTCCAAAATTGCAAAGAAATTTTAACAAATGATCCTATATTACAATATCCAGACTTTTCCAAACCAATGATTCTAACAACCGATAGTAGTAACTATTCCCTTGGAGCAGTATTATCACAAGGTACCGTTCCAAATGACAAACCTATAGCTTACGCCTCACGAACCCTGAACGATTAGAAATCAATTACTCTACGATTGAAAAGGAATTACTTGCAATCGTATGGGCTTGCAAACACTTTCGACCCTATTTGTACGGACGACAATTTCACATATATACTGACCACAAACCCCTAACCTGGCTTTTCAAGTTGAAAGAACGGAATCATGACTCGAAGTCGGTAGGTGAATATCGAAAGTCGTGTAAAAATCAGCTCTCGTCGATTAATCATTTTACAAGTGTAAATATAGTTATTTAGTGAAAAAATTATCGCAATCATTACCCCCATATATATCATCTCAAAGTAAGCAAATTTAAAATCTTCATAACGAATTTAACATTTGAATGCTAACAATCAAACACGATTGTTGTTAGTCAAGGTACAAAACATGTTGCCGCTTATCAGCAAAACAACATTTAGAAACCAGTACCGGTTTAAGTACCAATATGTTAATTAGATTCAAAGAAGATGGATGAAAACAGCACAAACAATTTTACTTTTACCCTACCAACCCTCCACAATCTTATTCATCCATTACAAGCCAACAAAAAACAATTTTTCCAACGAAACAACAAGCAATAGTAATTAGCTCACTAAATGGAGTAAAATTAGAAGAATACCTGATAGCCGTAGGCACTATTATCAATCCCAGCAAAATTATATTTTCATCAAGAATAACCAATAATAGAATATGCATATATCTAACTAAAAAAGAAGACGTGGACGAATTCTTAAAAAAATGCAATGGAAAAATCAAAGTGAACAACGAAATTCTTTCTGTACGTCGACTTATAACACCTAGTGAAAGATTACTACTATCGAACGTCTGTCCAACTATACCTCATACAATTATCGAAAAGGAACTCAGACAATTGGGCCGTCTTCCATAACATTCCTCAAAATCGGTACTTCTAACCCAAACTTTAGACACATTCTAAGCTTTCGCCGTATTGTTTACATATCTCCCACACAAATTACAATACCTACCTCGATTCTTATTAATTTTGAAGATACTACATACCGAATCTTCTTAACGCATGATAGCCATTTGTGTTCTTTATGCAACGGATCAGGACATAACTCTAATAATTGTCAGAACACATCAATAAGCACTACATCCGACAATACATCATTACCTATGGACACTAATACAACAAGATCAACAAACATCGTCAATCAAATCTACAACACACCTTCAGATTCGAACTCGACCACAACAAACCTAACAAATGTGAATAATCAAACAGAAGACATACCATCACATATAGCTCCTACCAACCTCAAACATACCACTCAATCCACAACCGATAGCAGAAATTCTAAAAAACTAACCATATCAGCAGAAATACACATGGATACAGATACAACGAATACATAACGCACCTTATCTGAGATCACAACTCCACCTTCACCTACACCACAAACAAAGGATACATTTAATAAACCAAACGAACAAACAATTAAGAAAGCGAAAAAGATAGTAAACAACAAATCAAATACACAAACAAGTACTTTCTACAAATTAATGGAGTCAGCACTATAAATATTTGAAAACGAAAGCCAAATCTTAACTTTCGCGGAAGCCGTTGATTTCTTCGAAAATGCAATAGGAACAAAAGATCCATTAAGTATATCAAAAATATATACAGAAGATACAAAAAGCTTCTTAAAACTACTCGCACACATGCATCCATATTTTACAAACAAAAAATGAAAAGCATCAGTACAAGAATCAGGAAAAAAATCATGGGACAACTAAATTTACACCCGTCAACTATCGCACAAGAAATAGAAGACTACTCTGAATCATCAATTGAATCATCGCAGGAATAATGACTAATAATAACTCAATTTTACAGTGGAATCTAAGAGGATCCTACAGAAGATTCGAAATGCTTAAAAACCTACTCTCCGAACTATCACCAAACATAATATGCTTACAAGAAACCAATTTTAAAAATCAACATTATTACAACTTGAAAAACTACACCTGCTTCTACAAAAATAGAACGTACAATGGAAAGGCATCTGGAGGTGTAGCAATATACGTCCACAATAAATATAACACACAACAAATCATTTCTATATCAAACAATATTGAATTAATAACTGTAGCAGCTGATATACCACAAAGAATATATATATATATATCCTCTCTATACATACCCCCAGACCAAAATATCGATACGTCAGAACTTGAACATGTTCTAAAAACTATTCCAAGTCCTCGATTGATTTTAGGTGATTTTAACGCTCACAATACACTATGGGGATCAAACTATATCACAGCCCGAGGCAAAACAATTGACAACATGATAAATTCCCTAAATCTTAACATCTTAAATGACGGAAGACCAACAAGAATTGACATACACACAGGAACATGCTCAGCCATTGATATCACCCTGTGTGAACCAGTCCTGACTCCCACATTAACTTGGGATGTAATACCATATTTATTTGGAAGCGATCATTATCCTATAAAGATTTCATATACATCAAAACTCTCTGAGAATAATAGCTTACCAAACCCAAAATGGAATCTAAAAAATGCTAATTGGGAAAAATTTAACATCAACATTACAAAAGACCAGCCAATTTTAAATGTAGAAAATCTCGTAGAAACCTTCACATCTATAATCGTAGATGCTGCCAAAACACACATAGGATATACTAAAATATTATTAAACCATAAACCACTACCTTGGTGGAACAAAGACTGTCAAAACGCAATCAGAATTTATAAGTCCTCTTTTAACAAGTTTAAACGGAAGAATACTGTAGAAAATTTAATTGAATATAACAAACAAAGAGCCCGAGCGAGATATATTATGAAGAAGAGTAGACAGGAGTCATGGATTAAATTCGTATCTACAATAACATCCTCAACTCCACCATCCTTAGTTTGGCAAAATATTCGGAAGATGTCTGAAATAAAACAATCCCCAAGAATTCCATTTTTAGTTAAAAATAACACTCTGATCACAAATTCAAGTGAAATAGCGGAAGCATTAGCTTCACAATACGAATGTAACTCTAATGATTCAAACTATGATACAAAGTTCATAAAGAACATAAAAAATATCGAAGAAGAAATTTTGGAAGATTTTAGTGAAGAACAATCAAATCCTATTAACTGCGCGTTCAGCCAAATAGAACTTTATGAAGCTCTGAAATCACAAAAACACACTGCCCCTGGTCCAGATCAAATACCAGTAGTATTCCTACAAAAACTTTCAGATAGCACCAAAAAGTACCTATTAAAACTGTATAACTACATTTGGACTAATAAAGTCTTTCCTTCAAGCTGGCGCGAAGCTGTGATCCCACTTATGAAACCTGACAAAATAAGAACAAAACCAGAGTCTTACCGGCCAATATCCTTAACGAACATCCTATGCAAGATTATGGAGAAAATGGTTAATCGTAGACTACTCTGGGCACTAGAACAAAATAATTTATTGCCACCAGAACAAAGCGGATTTCGCCAAAATAGGTGCACAGCTGATAACCTGATAGACCTAGAATCCGAAATAAGCGAAGGTTTTGCCAATAAACAAGAATGCATAGCCGTATATATGGATATCACCAAGGCATATGACATGGTTTGGAAACACAATATAACCTCAAAACTACAAAAGTGGGGTCTAGGAGGGAACATTCTACACTTCATAAAAAATTTCCTGACAGACAGATACTTCCAAGTGAGAGTAGACAGAAGCCTATCAGCTAAAAAACTACAGAAGAATGGGATTCCACAAGGGTCTACAATAAGTACCACTCTATTCCTGATTGCTATCACCGATATTCTTGACAAATGCTCTCCGCTAGTCAAAGGAAGATTATACGCCGATGATTTAGTACTATTTGCAAAAGGGAAAAATATAACCACTATCCAAATGCATTTACAAACCGTACTCAATAACCTAAGCAACTGGTCTAACACCAACGGATTGAAATTCTCGGAAACTAAAACAAAATGTATTCTCTTCTCCAGAAAGTACATACAAGAAAAACCTTAATCTTGAATAGTCAAAATTTAGAGTTCGTAGATTATATAAAATTTTTGGGCATAACTTTTGATAAAAAACTCACCTGGAAACAACATATTGACTACCTTAAGAAAGTCTGTCAAAATGGTCTGAATCTATTGAAAACAATTGCCAGCCATAAATGGGGCGCTGATTCCACCTGTCTGATAAATCTATATAAGACTCTTATAAGATCAAGGATCGACTATGGCTCCATAGTTTATGTATCATGCGAGAAAACACAACTCAAGCAACTTGACGTATTAGAAAACACTGCACTAAGAATCGCCACCGGCGCATTTCGAACAACACCGATAGAGAGTCTCCACTGTCTAACTGGAGAACCACCCCTTCGACTACGAAGAATGCAACTTAGCATAACCTACGCAACATCAGTACTATCAAATAGAAATAATCCAGTAAATTACAACATCAAAACAGATCGCTTTAAAAATTTATTCGGAAACAAACAAACAACGATTCCCTTCTACGAAAGAATTCGCCAATACACAAACATCTTGACAATCGAACTACCAGTTTTCTTTCCAACCAATATAAAAACTCCTCCCCCTTGGATGATCCCTATTCCTAATTTGAGTTACTACAAAAAAGAGGAAACAAACCACCCCCTGATAGTTCAATTATTTCGCACCCTCGTTGAAGAAAACCTCAAAGAATACCTTATGTACACTGACGCATCCAAAACACCTAATGGCG
This sequence comes from Diorhabda elongata, assembly GCA_026230145.1. Taxonomy (NCBI): domain Eukaryota; kingdom Metazoa; phylum Arthropoda; class Insecta; order Coleoptera; family Chrysomelidae; genus Diorhabda; species Diorhabda elongata. Next base: position 351,405 of record JAOVVJ010000038.1, read on the forward strand.
TAGGAGCAGCAGTTATACTAGCAAACGAAAATTTTGCATTAACAATCGCCAGTAGATATGAACATAAAAAAATTGCAGTAATTACTGATTCTATGAGCTCCATCAACACCATTAAACAACTCTTTCCCAAACACCCACTAGGTTCCCTCATTAAAACCTAACTATACCTCCTCCACCAATCCAAAGCGTGCGTCCAAATTATCTGGGTCCCATCGCACACCAATATCCCAGGAAACCAAAAAGCGGATCAATACGCCAGAGAAGCAGCAGATAACAACAAAGCAACAATTGTGCGCGAAGTGATGGTCAGTGATTTCAAAGCGGTAATAAAAGCGAAAGCTCAGTGTAAGTGGCAAAGTGAGTGGAACAAGTCGCAGTCAATATTGAAAACCATCAAACCATACGTTAAACCATGGAAAGGTAGCCCAAAAAGTCGCTCAGATCAAATAAAAATCGATCGCTTAAGGCTGGGTCACACTAAAGCAACACACTCCCATCTATTTAATAGAGAAAACCCACCGATATGTGAAACTTGTAACGAGAACCTTAATGTTGAACATTTATTGTTAAACTGTCGAAAGTACAGAAATGAAAGAATACTTAACAATTTTCCAGACAATATAACCACCTTACTCAATGAAAATTGTAATAATGCAAACATAATTAAGTATTTGAAAGACACCAAATTATATCACAAACTATAATTGACATGTCGCTAATAACCTTTGAGTTGAAAGAACCCAACTCAAAATTAGTGAGATAGCGTTTGAAATTAGAAGAATACGACTATAAAATATTTTGCAAACGCGGATCTTCAAATGTTGTGTCTGACTGTCTAAGTAGAATACAAATTAACGCTTTAGAAACTGATCCAATTATTAATAACCCCGGTGACACGAATGACGAAATTTTAGAATTCTTACGAGATTTCGAAAACTCTTTAGAACGAGAAAACAATTCTATCAATGAACGAAATCAATCAAAAGTAAATATTATCTCAGACGTACAAATACCGCCTCCCAAAAATACCACTAATATACCTCCAAATTTACGAGACGAACTCAATACACCTGAACCTAACTGGACGAAACCTTCTACCCCTAAATCCAATTCCTCAACTATTCATTCAGATTTTGAAACCACTAACCAAGGAATTCCTATATTAGATGAAATTATTAATAACAAAGTTCACCAAATTTATATCAAAAACTAGACATCACTCACGATAAATACGAAAATCACAAGATTACGAAAGTTAAAATTCCAGAAAATGACAACGAACGTTTTATATTCGAATTTTTAGTAGAAAACACAGATCTTAACAACACATTCTATCTCTATTTTAACAAAGACAACATGTATCATGATTTTAACAGAGTTTATTTGAAACATTTCTCTTCAAATCAGCCAAGACTTATCAAATGCACTAAATTAGTTAATACGGTATCAGATAAAGAAGAACAGATCCTTTTATTCAGAAATTACCACGAAAGCAAAACCACACACAGAGGAATTCAAGAAACCTTCGAAAAATTAAAAATAAATTACTATTGGAAAAATATGCAAAAATCGATTACTAACTACATTAATTCTTGCGAAATTTGTCAGAAAAATAAATATGCTAGAGAAAAACCTTATGTTCCGCTAATGTTAACCGAAACTGCATCAAAACCATTTCAAATTATACACATCGACGTTTTTGTTTACAACGGAAAATCTCATCTAACAGATGCATTCACAAAATTCGCACAAGCAATGGACATTCCTTCTAAAACAGCTCTTATTAGAAGTAAAGCTCTAATAAAATATTTTACATCATTCGGAGTACCTCAATTAATTGTTTTAGATAAAGGTACAGAATTCCATAATGATACTATTAAAGAACTTTTGGCATTACACAAAATTAAAATACATTTCACCACAACTGGTCATCATGAATCCAACTCCATAGCTGAAAGAGTTCCTTCAACCTTGATTGAACATCTTAGAATACTACGAGAACTTTACCCCGACGAAGATGATTTGATGGGTTACGCAATAATAGGGTACAATAATTCTATACACAGTTCTACAAATTTCACTCCTTTTGAACTTACCTTTGGTCATACAGATTCTAGAAACCCAAACGAAATTTTTATACCCCAAACTGTCTATAATGACTATGTAGACAATCATCGAACAAAGTTACATTATGTTTATAAAGATGTACAAGAAAAATTAAAAGCAAATAAGGAAAAAATTTTACAAAAACGAAATACTAACGGTGATTCGAATAGTGAATTCAAAATTGGTCAAATTGTATACAAACATAATCCCAAAAAACGAAATAAAAAAGACAAACGTTTCCTAGGTCCTTTCGAAATTACTCGAATACTTGATAGAAATCGTGTTGAAATTTCTGGAAAATTACTTAAACATAAAAAACTTAAAGCACATAAAGAAATTGTTCACATAAATGAACTAAAAAAACCTCCCGTTTCAGTTTCCTCTTTTGGACGCTGAAGGAAGACTAGATGCACCCAAATTCCATAACCTAAACGATAATCCTGGCCTCCTACCATTACGACTAGGCACTGCTCATATACAAACCGACTTTTGGACTTTCATACATGTTTATGACATTACAAATATAACTGATCACTTTCTAAATTTAAAGGACCAATATGATAACCTATACGACTATTTTTCAAGTCATCCCAGCATGTTCAACTTCACAGAGTACTTTGATAACTCCTACCACATAATTCGAATAATAGAAAATAAAATTACTTTACAAATAGAACAATTAAACCCATTATGGAGAAAATATGCGAAACGATCTCTTTTTGACGGAATTGGCTCAGCAATAAAATTTATAACAGGTAATTTAGATCAAGAAGATGCAATCCGATATGACGAAGCTATTAAAACCCTATCTAATAATCAGAATAATGTCAAAACATTACTTACACATCAAATTACATTACTAGAATCATCTATTAAATCATTCGAAAATAATTCCAGAATACTATCCCGCAATCAAGAAATATTGAGCTCACCTATTAATGATTTACAAGAAGAATTAAGGAATATGAGAACAGAAATGATAGAAACTTACCATTTCTTTTCAATTGAACAAATTGTTTCCCAATTTTCGACTAGTTTTCGAATCATTTATGACAGAATAGAAGTGGTTATAAGCTTCGCAAAAATGAATACTTTCCACAATTCTATAGCAAATCCAAACGAAATACTTTCAGAGATAATATCAGTCAAGAAAAATATTGATGGAAATAACAAGTTTCCATTTGAAACATCCTTGAATAATATTTTATTATATGAAAAAGTTATCAAAATTAAAAGTTACAGTAAATATAATAGTATTACTTTTATATTAGAAATACCGATTGTAGAGTTTCTTGAATATAACTACTATCACCTTTACCCCTTACCTACACCTTCAAACCAAAATTTCAAACTCATACTACCCCAATCCAAATTTCTCCTTTTAAATGAGCACAACTATGCCTCTACGAACTCTGAATGTCAAGAAATAATTAAAGAAGAATTCATCTGCCGAGGACTACAAAGAAGAGCAATATCAAGTAACTCTCCTTGCGAAGTCCAGTTATTGCCGAGATATCGCGTCTACCATTAGTGAAGTCAAAATTCAGAGATTAGAAACCGACCATTGGATTGTGATTACCCCCTATAGTGTTATAGTCAAACAAAACTGCAACAAAGACATTACGAACTTTCCTGTGAACGGTAGTTATCTAATCGAACTTAACAACGATTGTGACATTTTAATAAACAACTTTCATCTAAAAACTTTTAAATCCAGAGTGCCGAAATATAAAAACATTGATTTACCCAAATTAAATATTCATACAAAAAATTTTACTCCAGATAGTGCTAACCTGAAACCTGTGCATTTGGATTCAATCGATCTTAACGAAATGAACAATATCATGAGTGCTATTCAAGAAGATAAAAAGTCAGCTGAGAAGATAAACTCGTTACCCATTCATTTTCAAAGTATAAGTTTTTATTCAATTTTATTATATCTTATAGTTATAGCCTGCGTTATATATCTAATAATTAGAATAAGAAGAAAGAAGAACCAACCCGAAAGGGAGACAACAAACGAATAAGATGTTTTGAAAAATTTTCCTCTAATGCCGAACTCTGGTCCATCCCCATAGTTCCCTCTTAGGGCGGAGGAGTTACGTCAATGAACATTGTTTATTAAGCTTATTGTATAACGCCGACGAGGCACTTTGTGAAACAATATAAATATTGTGAACTTGCAATAGTATCAGATTCTGTTTTGTCAATGTATTGAATAAACGTTTCTCAACGTGTAATTCGTTTTTAAAAACGCCTTCTCGAAGTTCAGTAACGTAATTTAAGTGAGTATGCATTTTGTGAGTACCGAAATTCGGATTTAAGTGAAGAAAAGGTCAAAGAATAATGTGGATCTTGCAGGTTAATTTTTTGGTTCATTTTTTTTCACCCCTCTTCTCTATTTTAGTGAAGTAAAAAGAATGAATTGAGTACATGATACTTCCGTAATAATTTCTTTCTGATGCTGAAAGTGATGATGGTTTCTCAAATAACAAAAAGAAACAAAAGTGAAAGTAATGAATAAAATAAAATTTATATATGAAAAATCAGGGAATTTAAGCATAAATGTACTTGAAGTAGGTAAAAAATTACTCATTTTTATTTTGACATTTGTTATTGATGTATTTACATAATGAAATACAAAACAATTCTGATTTTTTTGCAATCACAAGAGATTGTGCGACAATTTGCAGTACATTCACATGGTGAAATTATTGACTGGTAAAGACGGCTTCGTCATTTGCCGTTGACGTACGTCACCGTTGTGCTTTTCATAACCAAATAAATAATAACTAATGGGTGGTAGTTGTGTTTGTTGAGCAGTTTTCCACATAAATGTTTGTACTGTAGCTCTTAATAAGTGCAAATGCAAAGCATCTGAAGTGCATATCTCTCATCAAATTGAAATTGAAATCTATATTATGAGCAGCAGATAATTTTCTGTTTGTAAATAAATATATGCAAACTACTTCTAACTGTTTGAATTGCTCATTATTTAGGTCAAGCTTTCCTAAAGGCATGAGAGTAGAACATTGTCAGACGCAGCTTTCAACCATTGCACTTTACTACCAAGTCTACTACAACTACTACAACCACTTACAGCATGTAATGCTGGAAAAATATTGCATAATTTTTCTCCCAAGGATTCAGCAGCCACACCACATCCTACAAAACATTTTATTTGTGAGAACCGTCAAACCAGAGACCGATACAATATTTGCTAAGCTAACATTCTTGAATGAGCTTTTAAATGATTTGATTGTACCTCACAAATTAAAGATCCTTACAACTGGAAATATTTAGTTGGATCGTCGAATCCACCACAAATATACATCCCGTAGTTTTCTTTCACTTTGAAACACTTAATGATACTGACAACATCATTTCATCAGTATTAATTCTCTAATGCATAACCTACACTATCCACTCTTCTAAACTTTTTACAAGAGACCAAAAAAGTGATTTTGGGAAATCCAATATTTGTAATAAACGACTTTTAAGAAACAGCACATGACTTTCTTCACTTCAAACGAAATTAAATTATAACAAATACTTCGAGATTTATTTACCAGTAAAATATGCATAGTAACGGGTTTGCATTTAAGCTCTGGATAGAGGCGGAACTGTACTTCATTTATTAGGATAGAATCATTTCTGTCCACTACTGTCAACATAGTTGGGTTTATCCAAGACATGTGCAATACAAGTACCGCGAGTTTACAATTTGGGGCGAACTATTCGTTTCATTATAATTTGTGTCAAACAACATGAAATCAAAAATTGAACAATTGTTTTTATTTTTAGCCTTTACAAAAGTAAAATAATGAAATGTCCCGAAAAAAAAATTTTGTGAGCACACATTGTAATTAGAATAGAATTTTTATCTTTCAAGCCGTCAGCATCTGCCATAAGTCTTACTTTTTTAATATTTGTTAAGTCAACTTGTGTCGTTAGCTGATAAAATATTGCTATGATGAGAGTATTCACCATCCAAGCATACTACATTTTTTTTGATATTTTATTAATACTAGAATTGCAAAATTATGCATGTATGATTGACGATTGTGATAGGCTATCTGGTCAGGAACCTGTGGAACGACTTGATTCTTCTGACAATCAATTGATAAAAACAAATATTCAATAAAACATTTGTGTATTCGCAAATCTTTCATTAGGCTCACTTTTGTCGCCTCATCATTTTGAGTTACTGATCTTTTTATTTTTCCTGATTTTAGTACATTTACTGCAGACATCCAGTCTTTGTGTATTGAAACCAATATATAATATTACTATGAACGGCTTCTGAGTTATGGCCGAGAGCCATTCTGATTGGGATACCCGGTACAAAAGAACTTTGTTTTCTAATTTGAGTACAATTTAAACAAAGAATCAACATCAATTTTGTGTTAATGTGTGGACAGGAATAGTGGGTCATAATTTAGAAGATCCACAAGTTATGCGTTGTTCCTCTAAACGTTCGCAGAGACATGTGATTCATGCACGATGGAGCCACTTCCCACTTTCTGCATGATCTAAAAAATCATCTTAATAGCATACCTAATAGGTGGATTGGTCGGGGAGCTCCATTTGCATATCTATCACGTTCTCCTAAATTGAACAGAATGAGGATATCTTAAAAGCTAAAAGAATGAACTTCTCGTTGCGACGCTATCGGGTTTTGTACATTTTTATTTTGTTTTCTTTGGTTATGTTTTTGTTTTTTAGTAGGTTCTTGTTTCTTCCATAGGCTTGATAGCCCTTTTGTATCCTATCCTTGATCCTCTCTCTGGCTGTTTGTCCCAACATTATTCTTAGATAGTTAAATGTCGATACTGTTTCATAATTGTATTTGCTAGTTTTCAGTTGTTTTGCTCTCTGTTCTGGTTTTCCTCCTATTTTCATATATTTTGTTTTTTCTGCATTTATTTCCAGTCCTTGATTTCTTGCTTCTTCTTCTAATTTGTTGATAGATTTTATTAATTGCCTCTGTCCATTTGGTATGATCGTTACATCATCTGCTTACGCTACTATCTGTATTGCATTTGTTCTTATTTTGTAGTCCTGCGGTTCTCACAATGCCTTCTAGAATTATATTGAATAGCGTTGTTGACATTGGTGTGGTCTCCCTGCTTAACGCCTGTACCATTGTATTCTTTTTGCTGTAATTGTATTTACTATATCCTCATTTTCCAATATATTCTTAATTTCATAGTTCATTAGTCTTCTATAGTCATTATTTTCAACTTTTACTCCATGAATTTTCCTAATTATTCTCCTCTTATATATCTTCAGTTGTCCTTTGTTTTGTCTCGTTTTCTGTGTCATTTTTGTTGCTTATTATTGTTCCTAAGTACTTAAAGGTGTCGACTACTTCGAAGATGAGGTCATTTATGTTCACTGTTTCCTGTTTGCGAATTTCCTTTCTTCTTTCAATTCCCATATATTTTGTCTTCTGATTTATTTTGAATCCTCTTTTTCCTTCCTCTCTTACAATTTTCTCTAATGTGTTCTCTAGACTATTTCGGTCTCTTGTTATTAGTGTCAAATCATCAGCATATGCTATTACTTGTATTGATTTATTAATGATATTTCCATTGTTATTATATTCTCTTATTATGCCTTCAACTGCAATGTTAAACATTACCGCTAAGAGTCCGTCACCCTGTCTTACCTTAGAATTTATTCTAAATTCCTCAGCTGGTCCGTTTTTTGTTATTACCCTTGACCTAGAATTTAGCATTGCCATTTTCACCAATCGTATCAACTTTTGGGGTAATTTTAGTTTTTCCACGTCCTTTATAATCGTCCTCCATTTCAGACTGTCAAATGCTTGTTTGAAGTTGATGAATAAATAGCATTTGCATATTAATTTTGTGCTCACAGCTTTTTTCGACCACTTGCTTTATAGTATGTACGGCATCTACTGTAGATTTTCCTTGCGTAAAACCTTTTTGATATTCTCCTATTTCTGGTTCCACTACCTTTTACAGTCTATCATTTATTAATGTTGTTAGTATTTTGTATACGGTATTAAGCAAACTAATACCTCTATAATTACTACATATGTTGGGATTTTCTCCCTGCACTATTGGTATAATCAATCCAGTATTGTGTTTCAATTTGTCTATGATATTATTACATTCTGCTTCCGTCGGCTTTTCTTCATTGTCTTATATGGTACCATTGTCACGTATATCATCTTCTTCGTATTCATTGTCTTCTTCTGTTAATAATTCTTTGAAATACTGACTTCATTCTCTTTCATTAATATTTGTTGTATTTTGTTTTCTATTTTGTTTCTTTATATGTTGATATAATTACACATTATTTTTATTGTCATTTTCTAAGTTGTAAATACTATCATTTAGCCATTTTATTCTCTTTTTATTAACTTGGTGCTCTCTTTTCTTATTTTTCTATATATATTATAATCATCTTGTTTCATAGTTCTCAGCAATTTCAATCTCATCTAAATCGCTTTTCTATTTCTTTTTTGTATTCTTCCTCCCTCTTTTTCAGTTTCGGCACATTCCATTTTCTGCTTTTTATCGCCTTGTTCACTATATTTATCATTCTTAATTTAATTTTGATAATTACTAAGTGATGATCAGTCTCAGCACCTGTTCCTCTGTATGATCTTACATCTTATACCATTTTTTATCTCCTTTTTGATATTAATAAGTGATCTATTTGATTTCCCTTACTACCTAGTATCATCCACGTAATTTTATGTTCTGTCTTATCTTTAAAGCTAGTGCTACTAATATACATATTGAATTCCTCAGCTAGACTGCATATACACCCTCCATTATTGTTAGTTGTTTCGTGTAGGGTGTGTTTTCCCGCCACACTTCTTAAGTAGTCTTCTTTTTCTATTTTTGCATTTATATTTCCAATAATTAATAATGTATCATATCTTGTGACGTACCATTCTCACTACATGCTTCCATTTGTTTTTCTTCTATTTACCTTTAGCCATTATCCATTCCATTGCGTTGTCGACATCCAATATATCAATACTCTTTTCTCTAGTTACTAGTTTTTTGACTCCATCTCTTTATTCCTCTTTCCATTTTCTGGGTAAAGATCGGTGGCCGCACGTTTCTTGTCGTCATTTTTTGTCGACTTTTCCTCCATACATCCCTCTTCTCCATATATTTTGTTATTTACAATTAGTTTGTTATATTTGAGCATTGCGTTGTGTCTTTGTTCTCTGGCTAATTTCACCTTAGGTTACAACTTTTTCCTTACTATTTGCACTTTCTTTGAGTAGTCTTCATTAATGCATATATTGGTACCTTTCAGTTTTTTAGCTTGGTTCATAATTTCTAATTTTTTGTTCCAATTTTTGATTTTAACTATAATCGGTCTCTTTTTGTTTATTTTAAATACTCCTATTCTGTAATATTCTACTAAATCAGCTTCCAGGTCGACTTCTACCTCTATTCTCCCCAATATGAATTGGATTTTTTCTTTTTTGTTGACTTTCATTTTCTCCATCTTCGATTCCTTGAATTATTATATTATTGAGCCTCATTTCTCCTCCTACATTTTCCAGTCTTTCCTCTTGTTCGGCTGTTATTTGATTAAGCCTTTGATTTTCTTCTTTTAATTTATCTATAATATGGGCATTTCTGTCTATTTTTTCTTCCATGCTCTTGAGACTACCTTTTATGTGTAAGAACATTACTTTTATTGTTTCCAAATCGTCCTTTTCATTTTTATCATTCATTTTCTTTAATTTTGTTTAACACAGTTCCACGTCCCATTCAGATTCGCTAGGCACCTACTCAATTCAGCCCCCAACACTTACCCGGTCTGGTAAAACTCGTTTAGCTACGTTACTGTGGATTAATTTTGCTATTCTATTTGGATTTAGTCCAGGTATGTATGTTTATCAGTTTGGATTTCTATTTTTATTGATTTTTAACGATATTTGTTTATAACTTTTTTGTTGATAATAATCAATAGTTGGATTATCGGTATTAATAATCTTGATTTGTTTTATATCTAGTTTTTTCTTATATTAATGTTTCGGAATTACTCACCAGTAATATATGATAACTTGCACAATATATTCCTGAGCTTTCTGGTAATTATAGATTATTACTTAATTCTCAATTTCATTTTATCATTCATTTCCTTTCTTAAATATTGGTGTCATTATGCCTGTGCTCCACTCGTCTGGGATTTTGTTTGGTTTCTATATCTACTCCATTAGTTGATGAATATGTTTACTTAGTTTTTCTCCACCATATTTATAAGTTTCGGTTCTATTCCATCATCTCCCGGGGTTTTTTACCTCTTCATCTTCTTTCTCTGTTAACATTATTTCTTTATTTGCTTTGATTTTTTTCTTTCTCGTTAAGTCTTTCTCAATAGTACTATTTCCATATATTTCCCATCTCTTGTGGGCGGTGTTCTGTTCTACCGTCTCTCGCTTTTATCCCTCTTGTTTTTATTAATGGTTTATAGTTTTGATATTTTATCTTTTTGTAGAATTGTCTTAAGTTATTTGTATTTCCATTATTGTTCATTTCTTCTAACATCCTATTGAACCATTCGTTTTTTTTTTCTTATATAAATTGCATTTGCTCAATTCCTTTTCCTTTCGTATTCGTCCCTACTTTGTTCATCTTTTTTTATCATTTTGTACTCGCTTTGTTTTTTTGTTCTCTTGCCTCCTCATACTCTTGGTCGTACCATCCGGCTTTATCTCTATTTTTTTCCTTTCTCCCTGTTTAGTGTCTCTTCTGCCGTTTTTGTAATATTGGTTTTTATTTTCCTCCATGTTTCATTAACGTCTTTTTTGTCTATTAAGTAATTTTTTGTGATTCTCGAATATTCTTCTTGATATTTTATATGTTTCTTCTTTTTTAGTTTTCCTACTGCCCTGTGTGAGACAATAATTGCCACTCTAAAAACAAAGGAGGTTCATCACATTCTGACATTCGCATTCTCTAGTTGGTTAACCATTTTTCCAGTTGTTCATTAAGTTTATTTGGCTACCTAAGACTTCCTGTCTATCGTCTGCAAGCGTAGCAAAGGATGTATTATCCATTGTTAAAAAGTCTACTGTAAAGTATAGGAATGGATCTAGGACCTTATACAATCCTGTTTCACACTTGATTTCATGGGGTTGTTGACAGAGGTTCCACGATTGAATTTTGTTTGGATGTAGCGATCACTAGGATTGAATAGTAATTTGGATGGATTTTTTTAGTTTAGAAAGTAACCCTTAGTACCAGACACAGTCGAATGCTTGCTCCACGCCAGAAATGCTGTAGTACTTACTTTTTTCTCCTCAAGATTTTTTATGATTCCATTTGACAACAGGGCTGGAAACATGTTTTGTCAATTATGATTTCTGACACCATTGCAACCGAAACTGATTTTCTATCCTTTACATTAGTGACTAACTTCCTTCTTCCGACATAGCAAATAATCACGCAAACTTGTTCTCGGGAATTGCAAAATCTAAATTGGTTAATTAATAGAATAGAGAAAATATATATTGATCATTCGAAATAACCAGTATATTTTATTGATGTTTTTGTTTTTTATTTATTTAGATATATCTCATGTACAAATATGAACTTTATGGATCATTAATTTTTGTTATAATATTCACATGTATAAATCGAGTCACGTAATAACAACTGGAAAATATGTGAATATTTTATAGTTTCATGAGTGAATTGAACAATGAATAAAAACACGAAAAATAATGATAATAATATTATGCGTGCGAGCTGGCTGATACGGAGACCGGAGAGACCTACGGCGTCGTCACATTAGTACTTTTGTAACAAGGAGGACTGGTTTCAAGACAAAGCCTTTGTGAATTTACATCAAACATTATTAAAAATAAAAATATATTGAATGAAGATTCAAACAAATGAAATTGTTTTATTTCGTCTTGATAATAAAATTATATTATAGTATATATCACTTTACCAAAATTGATAAAAATAATAGAATGTAAAAATAGGAGATACTATTTATCAAACTGTAAATAGTTTTGACGAATAATCACTATCGATTCGTTTTGAACGAAATTATCCACCCTTACAGTGCTGCAATCTTTTACCTCTTCAAACTTAAGATTTCTTGAAGAGCTCCCAATCAAAATCGTCCCCACTTACCGCAAAATGCCTTTCAGAATTAGTTTCGTAAAGAAACCTTTCTTCACTTGAACCTTCATTCAATTCCATAATTAAGTTGTCGATTACCTGATTAAGAGGTGGTTCTTTCTCTATATATTCTTTCTCAAACATTTTAGTATGATCACAACGTGATATTCAGTCATCGACTGAAAAGTTATTGAAAAAATCGTAGCAGTATTGGATAACCTCATTAAATTTGAATGAAACATTTTTATCTGCTACATACTGTTTTCCATCATCCACCATTTTACTTTCTTTAGATATAGAAATGTGAAAGGTCTCCGACACTGCCACACGACCAGCAGATTCCAAAGTGCAATAAACAATATTCACATAGTCAGCGGATTCCAAAATACGTATCAAATAAATATAAGTTCATTGCATTAAATTACAGTTCATTCATTGCTTTGTTACTGTTCGTTGTTAAAATATTGATTTGTCTGTAAAGTTATTTACTGTAAAAATTATAAGTCGTTTATTGTAAATAAAAATACTTTTTAAAAAAGTTAAAAGTGTCTCAAAGAACATTTCTGGCGCTGCGAATCAAATTCGTACAGAAACACAAGTTTTCCTGGTTAACTTTAGTTGTTAAACGAGACGATCCATCGAACCAAGGCGAGAAAAACGTAGTGTGCAGAAGACAACACCAGTGATCATCCTCTTGTAAGTACAACGTTCCTTTTCACCTCATTTATGAGCACTTTTAGCGATATTTCTGAAAGTAACTTAGATTTATTATTGTCAAATCTCTCTATAAACCCTTTGGACAGTTCTACTCCAGGTAATAGTTCTCGATTTTCTAAAAATCAAATTTTAAAAGTTCAAAACACTGATAGCTTGAATATGTCTCTTCAAAACAATGATATCTCCAGCCTCTGTGCCACTGTACCTGAAATTAGTTCGAAAGATAATCATTAATAAAATCGGTAGATAACTTAATTACGTTCCTTCGGTCACAGAATCTCACTCAACCTCAAGAATTCATATTAAATACCAATATTATTTCTCGTATAAAAGGTGAACCTAGAGATTTTTTAAACTACTCAAATTTAACACTTTGGACTGATGCGCGTCCAGCAATTATCTACAACAGTTCAGTACGATAATGAGACGTATGACCAATATCACCAAAGAATCTATAATAATTTAAATGATTTGCTTCAACACATGGCTCTTAATGATAATATAGAAACTGTAAATTTCAAAACCTTATACTTTAAAAATATTGCTCTCAAAACGTTTTGCACTGGCATTAACGAGCCATATTGTGAATATTTATCACATTTTCAAATAAATTCTCTCGATGAAGCCCTGCAAAAATGTATCTCCTACGATAATCATAAAAATCAACAATTATATATGAACTTTTTGAGGAGTCAACAAAATAGAAGACTACCCTCTATCCAAAAATCAAAACAAAATTCTATTCTTTCAAACCACAATAGATTTAATCAAACTTTCTCGCGAAACCCTATTATTAACCCAATTCCCCCACGAAATAACTCTTTTTCAAATATCCCTATTTCTCCCATAAATAGAATCCAAAATAACCACCCACTTAGAAATAACCAAAGTTTCACTAGATCTCAGCCTAATAATACTTTTGGTAATAACCATACATTTAATAATCCATCTACCAACAATTCTTTTGGAAATAGTCCAAACCCCCTTGCTCCACAACACCAAAGAAATTCTCTAACTACTCGAAATGTCCCACAACCAATGAGTGGTGTACAAACTATTTCTAGTAGAAATCAACCAATGAGTACTTCCACGAGAAAAACTTTTAATTTTAATGTTGATTCCCATCAAAATGAAAACTTCAACCCTAACGATACTTTAGACATTGACGATACAAATGACAATTTTGAAAACGAAAATTCTCATCCAGACATCCAGATCGAAAATTTTTACGAAGCCACTCACGAAGCACCAATTCAATAAATCTTAATAATATCCGTAACAACCCCCAACTACCATACTTCATTGTGCCAGAATCAAAATTAAAATTTTAATTGATACAGGAGGTTCAGATACAATTATATCTCCTAAAACTTGTACCTTTTTCAACTCAAATCACATTTATAATAAGTCCTTCACGTTGACTTCCATGAAAATAACACGGAAGTATAACTCCAATATTAAAACACCCTTGCTCGAAGAACTTAACATTTTAGAACCCATCGACGCTAGAATTGCCGATTGGAGTAAAGACTTCGACATACTATTAGGAAATTACGACCTAGAACGCTTGCATGCTTTGATAGATTATCAAAGTAAATTACTTACATTAAAACGTCTTAATATTACTATTCCTTTTGACACCTTGCATAATAAAATTCCTGTAGACATCTTCAATGGCGACATTCTCCTACCCGAAACTATAATAAATAACATTAAAATGCCTGAATCTATCCATACTGTTGCCAACGGTTACATTAACGATATCTATTTACCAACTCCTTTGCCCTTAGAACCTATACATACGTCGAGCATTTAGATAAATACGAAATATGTAACGGCCCAAGTAAATTCGATCCTTCATTAATTCGTACTCAGCATTTGAACCAAGAAGAAAAGGAAAAAATTTTGAAACTTTGTAACAAATATAAGGATATTTTCTATGACGATAATTCTGATTTCACTTTTACTTCGGTCATTAAGTACGAAATAAGAATAAAAGACGAAAACCCAATTTACGTCAAAGGCTTCCGACATCCGAAAGCAATGCAAGAAGAAATTTCCAGACAGATTAATCAATTACTCGATAAAAAAATTATTAGACCATCAATGTCTCCTTACTCCGCCCCTGTTTGGGTTGTACCGAAAAAAAACCGATGCTTCCGGCAAGAAAAAATTCCGTATGGTTATTGACTACCGCAAACTAAACGAAAACACCGTTGAAGGTAAGTATAACCTTCCCAATATAGAAGACATTTTAGATAATCTAGGAAAAGCTACATATTTTACTACCCTTGATCTAGCCCAAGGCTTCCATCAAATTGAAGTCCACCCAAATTCAATCGAAAAAACAGCTTTTTCCGTACCACATGGTCACTACGAGTTTTTACGAATGCCATTTGGTCTTGAAAAACTCTCGAAAAATTGATGGATAACATTCTCCGACCTTTTCTCCACAAATGTTGTTTCGTCTATATGGACGACGTCATAATTTTCTCTAAGTCCCTTCAAGAACACTTGATTCATATTGCTGCAACCTTTGAAACATTCCGAAAGGCAAATTTGAAAATTCAATTAGACAAATCTGAATTTCTGACGAAAGAAGTCGCTTTCCTTGGTCGCATTGTGACTCCTAAAGGCATTAAGCCCAATCCTAGTAAAATAGAGGCCATTAAAAACTTCCCTATTCCAAAGACTGTGAAAGAAGTGAGATCATTCTTAGGACTCATTGGATATTACAGAAGATTCATCCCAAATTTTGCAAGAATAACATCACCCTTTTCTCGATGCACTCGTAAAGGAGCTATCATAGACTTAACGAATGTCAATTACAAAGAATGCTTTGAGAAGTGCAAACAACTTTTATACAATGCCCCAGTTCTGCAGTACCCAAATTTTTCAAAATCTTTTGTTTTGACAACCGACGCTTCCAATATTGCCATTGGCTCTGTATTATCACAAAACAACCATCCCATTTCGTATTACTCCCGAACTTTGAACTCCGCCGAGCAAAATTATTCAACTATCGAGAGAGAACTTCTAGCAATCTTAGATTCCTGTAAACATTTCCGCCCGTATTTCTATGGTCAAAAATTCACTGTCGAAAGCGACAACAATTCTCTAGTATGGATTTGCAAAATTGAAGACCCCAAATCTCGGTTAGCCCGATGGAGACTGAAACTGGAAGATTACAATTTCGATGTAAAGTACCGTAAAGGCAAAGAAAACCAGGTAGCCGACCTGTCCAGAGTACAGGTCAACGCACTTTCAAATTCTTCTATTTGTGCCGAACCCCCTGATCCTCACGATCTAGACGAATTCCTTGAAGAATTCGACAAAAATCAATCTCTCAGCGAGAATACCAAACACACCGCAACCGAAAACCCGATTTCCGGAATTCCTATATCTGAAGATCCAATCAATTCAGCAACAAATCCAATTATTATTGTCCCTAAATCTAGAGAATATGACATTATTTATAAGAAACCTTTCAAAAAACATAGATATATCGTAAACCTCACTGATAATTGGATAACAGAAATACCTGATGCTCTCAAAAAAATACTTAGACCAAATGAAAAATTCGCGATACATGTACCCCATGAATTTCGACCCTTCATCTGTGATTACTTTAAGAAAACTTTTGACTCGACCGTAGAAGGAGAACAAAGACAAATAGACTGTGTAAAAAAATATCATACCGAAAATCACAACGGCATAGTCGAAACTTATAAACATTTGAAAAATCAATTTTATTGGCCAGTCATGCAAACTACTATTTCTAATTTAATAAATCAATGCGAGATTTGCTTAAAAAACAAATATGAGCGACACCCTTATAAATTACCTCAGTTAGGCCCATTATTAGGACAAAAACCTTTCGACATAATTCACATTGACTTGTTCCATTGTAACAAAAATTATTACCTAACGATTCATTTAGCAAATATGCTATAAAATCTCCGATAAAACTTCCGTATCAATTCTTAGCAAGCTAAGACATTTTTTTCCCACCACAATTACCCGAAAAACATTGTTTGCGATAATGGCACTGAATTTAATTCTGCTGTAATTAAGGAATTCATGAAACTCCACAAAATTTAAATACATTTCACAACGGTCAATAACTCATCTTCTAATTCCCCTGTTGAACGATTCCATTCAACCCTTCTAGAAAAACTTAGAACACTACGAGACCAAAATCCAGATGATCCCTTAGATGATACTTTCACACATGCAATTCTAATTTATAATCAATCAATTCACAGTTCCACTAACTTCTCACCTTTTTCAATTCTTTATGGCCCCTATGCCGAAGAAATACATTTCGATTTTGATCTTCCGCTATACGAAACATACAACCAAAGACATAAAGACGAACTCCAACAATTCATAATAGACTTATATAATGAACAAAAAGCAAAACGACAGAAAATTATAGACAAACAAAATGAAAATACTGAACCAATTCCTGTAATCGATCCAACTAGTTCTGTCTACGTAACTAAGAAAAAACATCGACCTAAACTAAGCTCTCCATATTTTAAATTACATCCAAAAAAACAACTCAAAACTAAAATTGTTGGTAAGACCGACAAAGAAAACACCACAAGTACTCACTTAAAATTCGCAAAACGACTTCGTAACGTAAAGAAAAAGAATATCTCAGATAGACCTTCTTTACAGGACGACCCTATCCCTGGGACATCCGCTCAAGATACAAGAAATCCCCAATAACGGCTATTATGCAGAAGACATAGGCAAATCAAACGAAATAAATCATTATCATAGACATATTTTACAAATTAATTTAGAAAAATTAACTGATACTTTAGAAACGAACCCTAATGACCTTTTCGATTCACCTTTAGAAAATGGACCTTTAGCCCCTTTGAAATTTCAATATAATCACCTTTTAAACGAAGCAAAAGATAATCTTCATAAAATTACCCGTAAACATAAAAGAGGTTTGTTCAACTTCCTCGGAACAACTATTAAATATATATCTGGAAACCCTGATGATTATGACTTGTAATTATTGAAATAACGAATTAAAGAAAATAAAGAAAATGAAATCATTAACAATCTTAATGAAGAGATATCTTTTGGACACTCTATTGATACGAGATTTAATAATCTTCTGAATTTGATAAATAATAATAGTAAAATAATTGTGGCTGCAGTAAACAAGTTATCATCCGATTTCAATGGATACGTTGCACTTCATAATGAAATTCTAAACCTTCAAACTATGAACGAATTCCTTTTGAAACTGATTCGAACTATAACTTTATCCCAACAAGACCTTTCGAATATTGAGCTCTTTACTTTAGATGAACTGGAAACTTTAAAACAAGAATTATTAGAAACATATTCTCGGAATGCCCTTTTAATCAGTGACGAACATCCCTATCAATTTGTTGCGATTCAACATACTGTAAATACCATAATCGTTGAGACTTTCACAATTTTATGAATTTTCAGACAATGACAAATGTCCAATGTCCTTTGTACCTTTAAACCCCTAATAAATAACTCTCTCTCTCTCCGCAAGAGAACAATCGTTAAATTTCTAAAGTGTCACTAATAAATTTCTCCCAAATAAACACAAAAGCAATTACTATTGAAAACTTTTGAAAACCTTCATTACACTTTTACAAACTATTCCAAGTCCATCTGGTTAACCCTTATACAAACAAAAGAGAAATTTCAAAAAATCTGTTTGAAAAATATAGATTCTTTTTATTGCTTCACGGCAATTAACACAAAATATTACCACGATATTGGGATACTTTTAACCCCTATTTTAGCCCATATAAATAAAATTTAACATTCATGCACGACACAGAAGAGAGCAGAAAGTAACACAGTACAGAACAGTGAGAAACAAGAATCCACAGTAAACAGAAACTAAACATACAGTGCGCGTTAAAACTAACGAACTATATCTAAATCAACTTAACGATTCTTTCTCACTTATCAACTCATAAAAAGTCTTAACCTTACAAACGGGCACAATTACGATTTACCTGAATAATCAAAATATTTCTCGCGTTACGACGCAACATAAAACGTGCAATTTTCTGTTACTTCGTTCAAGAATAACCGGAAAAATATACATATAAACTTCGCTATCTTTTGTAACCAACTATATATCACTGTGGACATTCTTGTTGATTTATCTTGTTGCTTATTTTGTACATCGATTTACGTGTAATATTGTCGTATTTAAGTGTTTTTATTAAACGTTACTTAAACTTACGACTGGTCCTTCATTCCGCAACCTCGTCGAAGAAAACAACACATCTACTTAAGTGCTGTAGTGAACGACAAACACGACAGTCCACTTCATCCAACTAGTTTATTACAATCCCCCAAGATTGGTCCTTCGAGCCGGATCTACACCAGTGCAACTCTAAACTAAACAAAATCTCATACACGTAAATCAAAGTGAACTCTCTCGCCAAGCAAAGTGCAAGAAAGTGAAAAGAACAAGTCATCAAGTGTGCCATCAGAAACATACAACCGATCGAATCATCTATAAACTCACACCTGTAGGCAAGAAACCACAGGTATTTCTCATCGCTGGATTGGAAAAGGTCAGTTTATTCCAATTTTATTACTCATCAACGTTTCGCTCAAGAAAACTTAAGAAAGAGACATTTATCTTTAAACTCTGTTGAAAAATTGCTTGCAATATTATTCAATTTTATATCTATATATTTAATTGTAAAAACACTGATTCATATAAAGCATTCCCAGCATCTGATTATATCCGATAAAAATATCATTAACTTTTTCGCTCTTAAACTTAAAATAAACAAACAACAATGGATTTAAAACATTTAATCAGCGAACGTGAATGTATTAAAGGTGAAATCACCAGAATAACCGAACAATTAGAATCAGAATTAAATAGTTTAGATGTCTTTGATCTGGAAATTCTACAAGAGGAAATTATCAAAAACTTTGAACAGTATAAAATCACACAAAATAAAATAGAAAGTTATACACCAAAAAAAAAATGAAAAAGAAATTCCAGATCAAGAAGATAGGAACAAAGTAGAAATTTATTATCGTAAAACTAGGAGTCAATTAGCTAGAGCAATCAAAAATTTAACTATATCTGAAAGTAGCTGTAATGAGTCAGTTAGGGAAAAAAGATTAGATTCAAACCACAACTCAGTTACTAGATTACCTGAAATAAAAATAAAAAAGTTTTCAGGAAATCACACTGAATGGGAAAATTTTTACAACTTGTTCAAAACTAGTGTTCTCGAAAATCCGCAACTAAAATCAGATGCTGAGAAATTATATTATTTAAAAAGCTATTTAGAAAGTGATGCACTACATATTGTAGACGTTTTACAAGTGAACGATAGAAACTTGCAAGTAGCTATAAACTTGTTAAGAGAAACTTATGAAAACAAAACAAAAATTGTACATGTATATTTCTCCGAATTATTGAATATACCGCAGTTAATTAAGCACAATCCTACCGAACTTTCAAAATTTGCTACTATCTGTAAGCGTAACTGGACACTCCTACAGAATCTTGAGCTTGATCACAAAGTTTTATTAGAGGCATTAATAACTTATCTTTATCAACAAAAATTAGATTATGGTTTCAAAAAAGAGTTTGAAAAATGCAGAACAGGGATACCTTACCAACAGTAGATGAATTTTTACAATTTCTTAAAGAGGAAATTGAAATACTCGACAATGCCACTGGTAAAACTAGCCAATCGCAAACTCCGCAAAACTCATTTTCGCACAAGAGGCCACAAAGTAAAGTAGCGTTTCATTCGCAATCACAACCAAAGTTCAATAAAAACTCAAACAATCAATCATCTCATCTTAAGAATAATTCGATTAAACAAAATCAAAACATGGACGGATGCGTTATGTGTTCAGACACTGCACATAAAATTTATACCTGTGAAACATTCCTATCGTTGCCCATTACTAAGCGTAATGAATTTGCCAAAACCAAAACATTGTGTGTAAACTGCTTAGGCACTAGACACAGTGCTGAAACCTGTCTGTCACAGAAGTCATACTCCCATTGTCATAAAAGACATCATTCTCTTTTACATTTCCAAAACTCACGCAATGTAGAACAAAGATATTCGTGCAATAACAATTTCAATCCACATAGTAACTCTGACAATTCTCGGTCGCTAAATTCGAATTTCCAACAAAACCCTCAAACTTTTAATTTGGAAAGTCCTACTCAAATTCAGGACAGGCCGTCCACATCTCAAAGCATCCAAGAAAATCAAACACGTCCAAATTCGTCTAGTCTATCAGCTCTCTCAATAAAAAACAACTTAGTGTTGTTAGCAACCGCACAAGCAACAATTTATAATCGACAGAATCAACCTGTTAAGGTAAGAATTCTTCTGGATAATGGAAGTCAGAATTCCTTTATCAGCAAAGAACTTGTACAAAAACTCAACTACACCCCGTATAAGAAAATCTTAAACATTTCAGGTATATCTGAAACTAGTACTTTGTCTAACGAAATGTTGGACATAGTGCTACACTCAAATGTTGACCCCTCGAAGAACTTCTAAATCTCTTGTGCTGTACTCGAAAAAATTACCACGACTATTCCGCAAGAAAAAGTGAATGTAGATCACATAACAATTCCTTCGCGGATTGTGAACAAATTAGCTGACAAAACTTTTGCCACACCCGGTAAAATAGATCTGTTAATAGGAGCAGATGTTTATTATAACTTATGGTCTCATCAAACTAGGTGACGGCCTACCTACTCTCTTTAATACCCATTTGGGTTACGTTATCTCGGGAAGACTGAACTTCCAACAAGAATCAAAAAACCCACACGCTATCTCGCATCATGTAGCCAGTGAAACCGAAGACCCTAACCCGGACACTGAATTACAAACACTCTCTGCAAATTCTGGGAGATCGAAGAACTCCCAAACCTAAAATCTCTATCAACCGAAGATGAACTGTCAGAATTCATCTTCAATACCACAACTAAAATTCTCCCGAACGGACATTTCCAAGTGGATATTCCGTTAAAGTCCGTCACAGAACACAAAAAGTTAGGTGACTCCCTCGCAGTTGCCAAAAGGAGATTTTTCTCTTTAGAAAAACGCTTACAACAAAATCCCGACCTCTATTCGGAATATAAGAAATTTATTCATGAATACTTATCTCTAGGATATGCGAAATATGTACCACTATCGTCGCAAAATTCACGTTGCGAAAACAAATATTTTATCCCTCACTTGTTAGTTTATCGACAAGACCGAGTTACGACTAAGCTGCGAGTCGTATTTGATGCTTCTTGTAAAACCAACTCTGGTTATTCATTAAACGACATTTGTCTCAAAGGTTACCAAACTCAACCCAACATATACGACATATTGTGTAGGTTCAGAACCTTCAAATACGCGTTAATAGTTGATTTGGAGAAAATGTTCAGACAAATTCGAATAAATCCCAAAGACCTATTCCTCCAAAATATTTTGTGGAGAGACTCAGCAAAAGAACCATTAAAATGCATTGAATTACAAACAATAACTTACGGTATGAATTGTAGTCCATTCCTCTCAACGAGAGTTCTGAATGAGATTGCAAGTACCAATAAAAATCTCCCTCTAGCCTCCGATGCTGTTCTTACGCAGACGTATGTAGACGACATTTTAACAGGGTGTGATTCAACCGAATCCCTTGAAAAACTCTATTTGGAACTTAAATCAATGCTTGAACCAGCTGGTTTCCACTTGCACAAGTGGGGATCTGACTCTCAAACCTTTCTAAAAAAGATATCGCAGAGTCGAATAACTGAATTTGACATAAATTTATATCAATCTCCGTCTAAAGTCTTAGGCGTAAAATTGAATCCCATAAGTGATGAGTTCCAAATATCGGTACCCACTGAACTCGTCAGTGAGGACAATATCACCAAGAGAAATATCTTATCACACATTTCACAGTGCTACGATCCTCTGGGGTTTGTAAACCCCGCTATCGTTAAGGGAAAAATGCTAATGCAGATCTGGAAATTAAAGTGCAACTGGGATGATAACATCACCCACAAAGAAATAAATAGGAAATGGCAAGAATTTCTAAGCACCATCTGCCAAATCAAGGACTTAAAAATTCCTCGTCTTATCTTCAATAACAAAGAAATAAGCAAAATCGAACTTCATTCCTTTTCAGATGCGAGTACTGAAGCGTACGGCGCATGTGTCTACATTAGAACTATCTACACTGATAAAACAGTTTCATGTGTGCTGATATCAGCAAAATCACGCGTCGCACCTCTGAAAACTATCACAATTCCCAGACTTGAACTCTGTGGAATGCTATTATCCGCGAACCTGACTCAAGGAGTCAAAAACATTTTGGAACCTAAAGTCGACGTAAACTCAGTTAACTTATGGACGGACTCTCAAATTGCACTGTGTTGGTGCAAAAGCCACCCAAGTCGATGGTCGACATTCGTATCAAACAGAGTAGCGAAAATACAAGCGCTAACAACAAATTTCCAATGGCGGCACGTAGGATCAAGCGATAATCCCGCTGACCTGCTGTCGCGTGGAACATTCACACCTGAAATCTACTCCATGTGGTTTAATGGATCCAAATTCCTCAATGAGTTCAGTACAGGTTTCCCCCAATACGAGATTAATAAGAATCTCGTCAACGTACCTGAGGAAAGAAAGGTATCCCTGACAACCATTTCGAACAATGTAACTTTTGGCAAAACATCTTTTCAAGCTTCTCTTCATTTTCCAAATTACATCGCACAGTGGCGTACGTCCTACGATTTACACACAATTCGAGAAACAAAGAATCAATTCAAAGGACCTCTGTCAGTCAGGGAACTAAATTCATCATTAAACAAGTTCAAAATCAGTCCTTTTCAACAGAAATAGCGGAACTTTCAAAAAATAAAAACTTATCAAATAAACAACTTATATCCTTAAAACCATTTCTAGATACATCCGGCTATCTCCGTGTCGGAGGTAGACTGGAAAACGCTGAAATATCCTTTGACCAAAAACACCCTATCTTATTACCTTCAAAAAATCATATAACTTCCCTTATTCTCAAACAACAGCACGTTCGTTTAGGGCATGCTGGCGGACAAAACGTCTTATCTAATGTGCGATTGCGCTACTGGCCTCTTAATGGTTTAAGGCAAATCAAACAAATAATTAGAGATTGCAAGGTTTGCTACCGCTTGAATGCGCAGACAGCTCGACAGATAATGGCCGACCTTCCGAAAGATAGGGTCACATACTCGCGTCCTTTTCAAAAGGTTGGTGTCGATTTTGGAGGCCCTTTCTTCATAAAATCTTCTACCCCACGCAAAGCTCCCGTAACTAAATGTTACATAGCAATTTTCGTATGCATGGCGACCAAAGCCGTGCATATTGAACTAGTATCCAACCTCACTACGGACGCATTTATAGCCGCTTTAGAAGGATTTAACACATGCACCAGAAAACAGACTTAAATTTTGGCAGCAATGTGCGAAAACTCAGCAACTGTTTGGGTGCTGTAGTGAACGACAAACACGACAGTCCACTTCATCCAACTAGTTCATTACAATCCCCCAAGACAATTAATTGAAGCTTCTTAATCATTAGTTTGCGTTACCACCAAGACCATGCTCATAATACTGAAAATACCCATCCTTTATCCTCATTCTTACCCTACATCTAGAATCTACCCAATTCCCAATAATGATCCTGCCACCCGCACATTACTACGCAAATAATAAATGGTACGAAATCTGCACCAGCTTAGCTGAACACATCATCTGTACGAAACCTATAAGATCGCAATGCAAAATCCCGAATATAGAGAATTGCACCAAGTCAATCATAACAGAGAACTTTTCACAAGAAACCAGCAAAGTAATTCTATTAGGAATAGTTCATCCAACCATAATTCAAAACCAAGAAATTAGGAGAAGTAGCATCTTAATGACAAACGAGCAAATTACTATAGAAGGAATACGATACAATAAGAAAATTGTTCAAGAAATTACAGTGCCGCAAGTAGTCCCAATCAAGCTGCATCCGAAGCACGAAATTATGCTAGAAAAACTCCAAATTCCAGAGACGCGCGGACAAGTTCCACCCATTGAACCAATCCCACTCCTGCTGCAATTTTCCGCAGGACTCAGTATTGTTTCTTTAATTACAATTTTGATTATTTTAGCCATTTTAATAACAGTCTCTGTAAAGAAACGAAAAAGAATTTCCAGATTCTTATATGGTCCCAAACTACAATCCACTCAAATCCAGATTCTCCAAGATTTGTTCTCAGAGACTTCGAGGACGAAGTCAACACCAAAGGAGAGAGGAGAAATGTGAAAGGTCCCCGACACTGCCACACGACCAGCGGATTCCAAAGTGCAATAAACAATATTCACATAGTCAGCGGATTCCAAAATACGTATCAAATAAATATAAGTTCATTGCATTAAATTTGAGTTCATTCATTGCTTTGTTACTGTTCGTTGTTAAAATATTGATTTGTCTGTAAAGTTATTTTCTGTAGAAATTATAAGTCGTTTATTGTAAATAAAAGTACTTTTTAAAAAAGTTAAAAGTGTCTCAAAGAACATTTCTACATACAAAGTACGGTGCATCGGCTTATACCTAAAGCAGCTAAAACACGTTCAGTAACCTTAAATATGAACATAATATGAATTAATATTTTTCCGCAGTTCTTTGTGTTCAACGACTTGACAATAGAAAACAGTGTTTTTGTGAAACTTCTTGAATGCTTACAAAAAAAAAGTTTCAATAAGAATTTAGACACATTAGCCTCAAGCCTGAAGTCTTAAATAGGATAAGCAAGTTTTAAAATTAAACACATTCCTACACGGCCCTTTGTCAAAGTTATATTCTTTGCATCACCAGGAGTTGCTATAAAAATTGTTATAAATAGAACTAAACAGGAAATAATCTATTCTAATTCTGACATAGAAGAGATATAACTCAACTTCCTACCTTGTCGCTTGCTCTTTTAAGAATTTTAGGAGATAACTCACTAGTTCCCGACTCTGACTACACAAAACTTTATTTTTTAATTCACTTCTCCACTTTGAATAAAATGTATAAGAGTACAACAAAAATAAATAATTTCACGCCCAAATTTTTGCTACGGCACTGGAATAGCTACGAAGTGTACAGCACGACTTACTGGCACAAAATGAGCTCTCGATATATTCCGACTCGCATGACTATCGCGCATCCAAAATTCAAGTCTCAAGCTGAACTGGTCGATGTATATGTCGTAGGTCAGGATAATAGGCAGTTGGTTGATGGCGCGCCACGCGTGCCTATTCTCCCGGAGTATTTGCTAAATGCCGGACAATAGATTATTCGTCGAAAAATAACAAAGCGTTTGTCTATTCTCCTGGGACTTAAGCTAAAAACGGATAACAGACTATTGGGTTTACAAAATAAGAGAAATAGGATAAAAGAAGTCTTATTTATTTATTTTTTGCATTTCAATCAATCATTTATTGCAACACGTGGAGGTTTGGTGACATAGTGATTTACATTTTATTATATTTTTAAAACAAGAACACTGAACACATTGTTTATTTGCGGACTTGAATCCACATTTTTTAAACTACTGTCCTCTCTCGAGTAACACAGAAACTCTCCTTCCCGATCGGTCATCATTTTCAATGGAAAATTTACCTCTTTTGAGCTTGCAGTCCAATTTTTCACGAAGGACATTGATACCCAAGGGTATTAAGCACATCTTCATAAATCTGCTTACCTCTTAATCCTTTTTAATATAGGTTCTTGATGATGGCTCGATACTCCAATTTTTCGATTTTCGCAGTTTCGGTGGACATCTTTTTTCTTTTAATTTATTGCGTAACTCTGGTTTACTTTATGACGTCAAACTTTAGAGTATATTCAGTTTACGTAAAGTGAACATCTGTGACAGTGTAGTGAAGCGAAGGCGGACGCGGGTAAGACCCAAATAAAACTTTTATTTCAGGTTGTGTCAGTTAGGCACATTTATTTACACTTTCAAGATTTTCTTCGCATGAGGAAAGTCTGATAAAAAAGCAGTTTTGATTGCGCGGAGAATTCCGTTATTTAAAGTGGCCGTACACTTAGTACGGACAAATTACAAGAATTACAAGACAAGAGTACAAGCATGGAGCCTGAAAACCCAAATGTAGGGAAAAACCCTATGATAGGGGAACATCGAGAGACAGGATGGCGAAATTTCTCGAAGCAACAGTAAGGAGACTGGAAGAAGAACTGAAAAAATAAAATGAAGAACAAAATAAAACGGAGGAAGAAAACAAGCTCTTGAGAAGAAAAGTTGAAATACAACTTGCAAGAATAGACAGCCTAACGGAATCAGTAAACGAACTAAGCAAAAAACTAACAAAACTGTTAGAACAAAATGAAAACAACCAAAAAAAAGGACAACCACAAGCGGAGAACAAAATGTGGGAGAGGAAATGTGAGAGCCCGACCATAATAATGGAGGATTCAAACAGCGAAGACTGCCCAATGGAAGAGGAGGATTTCACGCAAGTGACAAACAAAAGAAAACGAAAGAACGCGAAAAGCAAAACCACGAAAGAAAACAAAAACGACAGTGATGAAAGTGGAAAAGAAATAGAGGAAGAACTAAAAAAAATAAAGAGAGACGAGGAAGAAAAACAAAAAAAACCAGAGAGGAGGCCACCTCCAATCATATTGAAATCCCCACTGATGTGGACTGTTATCAGAAAACAACTGATACAGAGAGGTATCAACGCCCAATGCAAAATGGGCAGCTTCACACGAAAGATCACCACGCAGTCAGTGGATGACTTCAACAAAATGAAGATGCTTCTGAGCGAGCACAAAGAAATAGAGTGGTACACGTACGCACTCAAAGAGGAAAAAGAAAGAAAGCTAGTGATAAGAGGACTAGCAGTCAACACCCCAGCACTGGAAGTAGAAACCGAGCTGAGGGAAATAGGACTAAAACCCAAAAAAGTATGGCAACTCACGAGCTATACTCAAGAAAATAAAGACAACACGAGAAAATTTCTACCAATATACATGGTAGTTATCGAGCCTGCAGAAGAGCAGGCATACAAAAACTTGAGATATCTCTGCCACACGAAAATAAGTGTGGTAGAACAGAAGAAACACGACGGACCTGTACAATGCTACAGGTGCCAAGGTTTCCATCATGGACAGAGCACGTGCAACATAGACGTGCGCTGTGTAAGATGCGCAGGAGATCACAGTGCCGCGGACTGCACCCTGAGCAAAACGGAAAAACCGAAATGCAGAAACTGCGCAGGAGATCACCCAGCCAACTACAGGGGGTATTCAAAAAATCCAAAAAAAAGAGGAAACTAAAAAACAAACTACAAAAACCACGACCCCAGGAGTCAGCTACGCCCAAACGGCCAAGAAAACGCCGTCAGCCTCAACTTCACAAAATCCACAAGAAAACGGGCGAGGTATTGAGTATGCTGCAGAACATGCAGGCACTCATAGCGACATTAATAGCTCAACAAGCAAAATAAAATGACAAACAACCTTCCTAGTCAAATAAAGAGCGGCTCGTGGAACACAGGAGGACTACGAACAAACCAAAACACCATTGGAGTAATCTTGGAGGAAGAAGATTACGATATCTTCGCACTACAAGAAACGAGATTGCCAGGTGACACACACAGATTCACCTGGCCAGGCTACAACGTTTATAGAGACGATATAAACGGACGCTCTGAAGGTACAGCGATCTTAGTGAAAAAAGAGTTGTGCCCACACCGAATAAACTCACTGGACGAACTACTTAGCATGGAGGCGACAATAGTAGTCATTAAAACATCATACGGCGATATTAGAATAATATCAGCATACGTACGGCCTGACACCACAATACACGAGGAAGACGTGCTAGCAGTTCTCCCAGATGGTGAAAAAGGCATTATCATAGGAGATCTGAATGCCAAGTCCCCTGCGTGGTTTTGCACAAGAAGAAACAGACAAGGAAGAAACTTGGAGAAAATCATAGAAGATCACTCACCCTATCAAGCGATAGGACCAGTAAGACCGACACACTAACAGGACCGCTGTTACGATCAATCACGGAAATAAAAAGCAAGGAGATGCTGGAAGAACAGGTCTGTTTCTTCGAAGAAGCACTATCAGAAGCGATAGAACGAAGTACCACAAGAAAGCAAAAGAGCTGAAAATCACAATGGAACTTCAGTTTACACTGAACGAACATCCCGACGAAGACATGGACTTCTCAGACATGATAGAAGAAAACATCAACGAATACCTAGAAGACGAGGAAGATCAAGAAACCCTAGGATTCGCAACACCGATGGAAGTGAAGGAATTACTCAGGTTCGCATCAGCAAGGAAGGCTCCGGGAATAGAAGGAATCACGAACAGGGCGCTGAAAAACATGCCAAAAAAAGGTATGGCATACCTTTCGAACATAATAAGTGGCATGCTGGAGACAAAACACTTCCCATCGAGATGGAAACAAGCAGACATTATCACCCCACTTTCCCCAAAAACTACAGACCGATAAGTTTGCTACCTGCCATGAGTAAAATCGCAGAGAGAGTGATACTGAGGATTCTGAACGAACAAACAATGACGTTAAATACAATACCAGAGGAACAATTCGGCTTCAGGAAAAACACAGCACCGAACAACAAATCTTGAGACTAGTAGAATATATCACTCAAGGTTTCAACCCGAAAGAATCCACAGGGGTAATCTTCCTAGACGTAAGCAAAGCCTTCGACCGAGTATGGCACGAGGGTTTGCTTTACAAGATGAAAAAGGCAGGATATACAAAACCGCTCATAAAACTCCTGAGCACGTACCACAAAGACAGGAAGTTTCAGGTGAAGGTTGCAAACGAAAAACCGGAGGTCGGAGAGCAGTAGGTGGGAGTACCACAAGGAGCGGTACCATCACCAATGCTGTATAACATATACACAGCAGACATCCCGAAAACGGAGAACACCTTGACAGCGCTATATGTGGACGACACCGCATTAGCAATGAGGTGCGTTAAGGTGAAAAACATCACGAAAAGACTCCAAAATGCTGCAAAAGAGATTGACGAATGGTGCAAAAAATGGAAAATACAAGTCAACTGCGAGAAAAGCCAAGCAGTTCTCTTCAAGAAAAAAAGGAGCCACCAACCCGACCGAAAAATAAAAATTAACAACGAAGAAATCCAGTGGACAAAAAAGGCCAAATACCTAGGCGTAACGTAGACCAAAGTCTCACTTTCAATGAACACGTGGAAAGCACTGTCGACAAAGTGAGACAAGCGAGAGCAAGACTATGCGGATTAATCGGTAGAAAAAGCAAGTTAAAGACGGAAACAAAACTCAGATTTATCAGGAGTATAATAATACCGATTATTACGTACGCCTCTGTTGCCTGGGGACACACGTACAAAACAAACAGGAAGAAACTACAGGCTCAACAAAACATAACGCTGAGACAAGCACTAAGACGGACAAGTAGCGAGGAAATATACGGAGAAACGGGACCCGAAAAAGTATTAGACATCATGGACCAAAGGGCAATAAAGCTATTCGAGGAGTTGGCAACACACCCCAACGAAGAATTAAGGAAAATCACAAAATACAATAAAGAAGACTACGAGAAACACAAGAGGCCCAGAAAACAATTGGATGGATAGGTAATGTAGGTTGAGGTAGGTTAGTAGTAGTAGTAGGTTAGG